>CM077832.1:24960774-25415162 GCA_039720395.1 Liquidambar formosana
CAAGCTCCATCAGGGAAAAGAAGAGAAGAATATGCGGCCGATTAATCATAGGAAAACATATAATATCATCCTTAAATATTTCGATCGAGACGAGAGGCACAGCATGCGGAATAACTGATTGATGTGTATGGCTTTTTTAAAATATAATCATGCGAAATTAAAATTAATGACATTTGGGTTATAAACCTGTTGATCAGACTAACTTTGCAGGACTCATCCTACTTTCATATTACCTTGTGGTACTGCAATTGGTTACGATTTTGAATTGAAACTACTTTCTTGCTTTTATGAATGAAGAACCAAGCCCAGATTTGCTTTCCAGACAAACAGAGTTCTTCAAAATTGGTCTAACGATGCAAACAAGGCTTAAAAATAAATAAGCAGATAGTGAAGATTTGCTTTAGGAGCAGCAGAGAAGAAATGATGGATTGAGTTTGGAAGGCAAAGATATTATAAGAGAGAGGAGAAATAGAGAGATTACCCAACACCTTCATGGCCAAGAACTCGGGGGAACAAAGGCTGAGAGAAACGCAAATTAAATGTAGGAACAAGGTATTGGAATAAATTCAATTAAAGTCACATAATTTCACGAATTAAGAAGGATGTGTACAAACCGCTAGAAGTCCTTGGAAGAATAAGATATCTGTGTGGCACAGACTAGCACATAGCATCTTAAGTCGAACTTCACATGATTTCGGTGGCTCTACTTGGATCTCTTCCACCTTTAATGCCTCCCCACTTCCCCAACATATAGCCGCTACCACAATTCAACCAATATATATATATATATATGAGAGAGAGAGAGAGAGAGAAAGCGAGAGAGAGAGAGAGAGAGAGAGAGAGCCATGTGAGAAGCTGTCCAAGACAGATAATTTCTCCATATATTAATTTTGATCTATCCATAAACATAATTGCACGCATACTACCTAGCTAGCTTTTACCTTTGCACGTTATGACTTGTGAGTTGTTCTTCGACATCTCCGAGAAATGGTTCTGGTGATCCGAATTTATCAATGCTGCTTTGAATTATGTGAAGTAGAAGTACACAGTTCTCTCCGTTTATAGAATACGGTGGCACGCGCATATATGCCACAACATCATAATATATTATTCGTTTGACAGAATCGTGGGGTTAGTGATTAGTTAATTGATTTGAGTTCAAAAAACAGCCATGAGAAAGTTTAAAACAATTTTTTTTTAAAAAAACTCTTAATAATTCCCAACAAGTTTCAAAATTTCATGAAATCAATAAAATTTACTATTGGCTCAAGATTCAACCCAGGATGAATTGGGTTTATGCAAACTGTCATGACCCGAATTTTCAAAGCGTGATAAACAAAACCACATTTAATTTTATGAGCTCTATAACACATAAATTCTTTCGACAATTGAAATCTCTTTACTCTTTAGATCATAAAAATCTGAAAGTACGAGACATTGTACAGCTGCGGAAGAGGAGGTGGCTAACCCAAAAATCATCAATATCATATTGATCAAATTTATATCAATTTATACAAATAAAATATAAAAATTCATGATCTATCCAATTCTTGACCCTTCTTCTATTACGTACCTTCAAATGATGATACTTGAAAATTATTGGGGTGATCAACAACTGCTAATAGGAAATTTAATTCCTATATAATAAATAAGGGGGATTTGGCCATTAGTCAAGAAACTACATCTTATTTAGCAATTAGTCACCTAAATTTTTTTTTTTTAATTCAATTAGTCCATTTTACCTTTTTTTTTTGACAAAAAAGCCCCTCATTTACTAACTAATCCACACCCGTGCCATTCCTTCAAAACACCAAACTTGTTCTCTATATCCTAATTTCATGCTTCAAATGCCTTTCTTTGTTCGGGCCACTGTCTCCTGCATACTCTTCCCATTGCTGCCCCCCGACCACATGATCCCAGTAGAGGCAAGACAAAGAAGACCAGGCTCCACTTGCTCTATCGATCTCAGTTCCAGAGCAAGCGATAGTACTTCGATAAGAGGACAAGCATCCGGCATATTGCAACATGATATCCACCGAGCCTGAAGGACCTTACTTTGGGGACAATACAGACATATGCAGAATCACAACTTAGTTGGAACATCTTGGCGAGCGATAAGGTTCACAGTCACAGCATCTTCCATCACATGGTTTAGTAGTTTCGAAGAACAGATCTCAACCTCTTACCATTGCATGTCCCATACTTAACTCCACAAACTACCCTTCCCAAAACCATCCAAAGCAGCCACTCACTATCAATCTCCCTAGAGCATTCCCATATGAAACTAAGCACCAGGTGCCCTGGAACTATGGCTTTGAGGCTGTTTTGTTTACAAGAGAGAAAGTTGAGGCTGAAGTAGCAGAGGTGAGGGATGAAAGGTCCGGAAAGTGCTATAACCCCAGAAGGAGCTAGAACTGAAAAGGAGGAAGGGTAAGGAAAAGTTGGTGAGATTCCAGAGCCTGGAAGAAAATAGTCAAGCAAGGTGGTGACTGAAGAGAAGTGCAGAGGTCCTCAAAATCATAACGTGGAGGTGACTACCAAGTGGTCGACAACTTAATTGATTGCCTGCACAGATATCCATTATGGGACTCCACTGGTTGTAAAAAGACTTGGTAAAAGTGTAAAATTTTACTACTTCACTATAAAATTTATTAATTTTTCAAGTAGTAACTTTTACGGTTTTAAATTTTTTTAATATTACCTAATCATATTGGATCTTTTTTCGAAGATGCCGACGAGTAGGTTCCAAAAATAGGTGAGGGTTGTTAAAAAATGGATATGTATATAATAAGTTATAAAGCTTTAAAAATTATAAAATACGAAAAGGTTAAGTTAGTTACTAGGGTGCCCTTAATAACAAAAAGGGGAGTGCCCTTAGTAATAACAAGGGTAAACTTGGCATTTTCAAAAAAAGTGTGACTAATTGATAAATAAGTTCAGTCTCCTTAATTAATTAACTTAGAAAAACTCTTACTTGATTAATTGCTAATATTTTACCAAAAAGTGGACTAATCGCCAATTTCCCCAATAAATAATTAATGTTTTAAATATCACATACAATACATGCTTTTGTGTCCAAAAATAGTAAGAAAATAAAATAATATGAATCCCAAATCATATACCTCGAAGATAATCCAATGATCAATAACCATTCAATTCTCAAATATTAAAACCATAAACAAAATCAAACATCATATTTTATGACATCAAAAATTCCACGATCAATATTTATCAATTACCCTAAATAAAATTGAATTTAATACATATAAAAATAAGCATCATTCATTGTATACGAATTAAATCCCCTACCAAATCATTGTTGTGAATTCAAACCCCCCCCCCCCCCCCCCCCATAAACATACTTATACGAGAATATGCCAGAACTCCATTCATTAATTTTTCTTCTCTTTCGGTTTCTATCTTCTCTATCTTTCTAATTTTTTATCTTTCTCGGTTTTTCTATCTTGCTCCCCTTCACTCGATCACATCCTCCTCATTATATATCCTAGTATATATAAAAAAGAGTGTGCCACCTGGCACATTTCTTGAGCTTTGTCTCTCTATATTGAGAGGTTTCCACATGACACATCCCTCAAGAAAATATCAAACGAAAAAATAAATGAGGATAAGAGAATAGAAAATCAAAAAAAAAAGGAAGAAAAGAAAATCAAAGGTGTTGGCCTAAATGGTTTCAATGCCTATTGATTTTGATGATAACAATACATAAGAAGGTTCTTAAGGTGTAATGATTTCAAATGAATCCTAGATAAGTGAAATACAAGCTATAGTGAACCACTTGACTCAACAAAGGCATAGCGCAAGCAATTGGACCCTCAAAAGAGTTGACAATAAAGCCAAAAAGAAGAACAAGTGAATTCATATACGAGTCAATGTAGATTGATCCAATTTAATGTTCATTTGTGATTTAAGAGCTTTAGGTTCATACATTAACTTGGTAAAACTTAAAATGAAAAATTCAATCATGTTTAGAGTCTTTTAACTCAAAGAAGTGATCCCTTAAAAATCAGGTCTTAAACTCTTTAACTTCTATTTTTACTGTAGAGCTTTAAGACGTCTTAAAGATATTTAAGACATCTGAAATCTGATTAGGACATCTGAAACTTTGTTTAAGACGTTTGAATCATGATTAAGACGTCTGAAATAGACTTAAGACGTCTGAAAAATGAGGCCCAAATTTACACCCTCTTTGATTTTTTAAGACGCCTGTTTAAGACGTCTGAGTCAGACTTTAAGACATCTGAATTTAGTTTAAGACGTCTGAAAAGTAAAAGACCAAATATTGCACCTTCTCTGATTTTTTAATACGTGAGAATAAAACGTCTTAAAGAGGTTTAAGACGTCTTAAAAGAGTTTAAGACATCTGAATCCTCGTATACAGTGACTTTGAAAAAACTTTATAGAATACAATCCTCTAGTTTTTTAAGACGCTTGAATCAAACGTCTTAAACAGAATCAGACGTCTTAAATCGATTTCAGACGTCTGAATCTTTTGGGACTGACACATAACAACTAGTTTTTCAAATGATCTTTTGAGCATTAATGCCTACCAAACCATCATTCCTGTCATTTATTGCTACAGACCTACGGGCATATGGACCCCTTGAGCTAAAGATACAAGTGTTTAAACTCATTTGTGGTGTATTCAATTGAGATAAAAACAAGATCATTCATTTACAAGCCTAATTTCACTTGTGAGTATTTATTGTGAAATAGCAAGTAGCTGAGTGAGCTTTCAATTTCTAGTATAGCTACTATTTTGAGAGAGCTTCTGAGCACAAAAACAAACTCCAAACTTCTTGTATCAAAGGGTTTGTGTGACTTCACTTTGTAAGCACTTGAGGAGTGTTGTTAAACAGTATTGGTGAAGAACACTTTAATTGTAAAAGGTCTGCTGCTCCACCTTAAAAGAGAATGATAGTAGATTGGTGAATCCTCAAGTGAGCTCTTGAAGCGAGGATGTAGGCGGGACGCCGAATCTCGTTAACATCGTTTGCATTCCCTTCCTCTTTATCTCTTTATTATTGCTTGTTCTTGTATTTATTCTCTACTTGCAATATTTGATTTGAGTTGCAATTAATTTTTAATTTGGCCAATACCTTATACACCCCCTCTAGGGTTATATATTTAGGACAACAAAAGGCATTACAATCACAAGCTTTAATTACATAAGATAAGAAAATTAAAGAAAAATTAAAAAATTAAGATAAAAGAAATAGTTTTCATTTTTATATTTTCCATATGGGCCAATAGATTAATAGTTGAATTGATGCGGTTGATTGAATTGATTTTTTGTGGAATGGACCAATTAGTTTAGAGATCATTCTAAGACCTAAACTAAATTAGGTTTACTCATATTAATCTAATATATCAATTAGATTAACTGTGTTTCTTCTACACATCGCACAAACTACCACTCCTAATATACTAATATATATATATATATATATATATAGTCCTCTTCTTTTAAGGTGAACCTAACCTACTTTACATTAGGTCACCCTCCAAACTCGATCTCTGGTTTTTATTTTTCAAAACCAACTGTTGGATTAGATCTAGTTTATGTGAAGGTCATGCGTACCAAAAATTAAGTTGATCCAAAATTAAGAACTACTTCATTCATAAATGTCCAAAACGAGCTATTATCATTTAAAAAAATGTAATTTTTGGATCGAATAGCAATCACTCTCGAATCAACTTGATTTTTGGCATGCATCACATACATAATAAGGTTATATAATCCAATAGTTGGTTTTATAAAATATGAATCACATGTATAGTTTTGGAGAGTGACCTAATGCAAAGTTAGATCAGGTTAACCTCATAAGAAGGGGACTCTATCTATCTATACATATATATATATATCTGATGATTAGGTAAGTACGTGCTGATATAAATTATATCAACACCCACATTAGGAGTTATACCTTGTGCATTAGTGGGATATGAGGTATATTAGTCCAATGAAAGGAGTACAACCCCCAATGTGCGGTTATGTTCCCATCAGTACGTGTAGATATAAGTTATATCAGCACCATGCATTGGATGTTGTACCCCTTGTATTGGTCCAATGTCCTTCATATCTCACTAATGCATAAAGTACAACTCTCAATACGAGTGTTAATATAAATTATATTAGCATATGGTTACCTGATCATCTTCATATATATCTATATATCCTAACACATATAAAAATAGTTTCACCGAATGAAGTAAAATATATATAATCCTAATGTTTCCATTGAAATTAAGAATCCTAGCCTTCTAGGAATAACTTGGAGTGTTTTAGTTATAATAAAGTTCACTTTGGTTTTCCATATATCTAGATAATTTTACAATAATAACCTATGTGTTTTAGTTATAATAAAGTTCACTTTGGTTTTCCATATATCTAGATAATTTTACAATAATAACCTATCAAAATTACAAAAATGTCTAAATCTATTACAACTGTATATATCTATACTACTTATAAAAGTCTGTATCTCAAAAAAACTTTTAATTGACGATTACACCCTTACCTAATATTATAATGACAATATTACCCTTTTTTTAAAAAAAATTTCAAATTAATTCTAACCAATTTATAATTTTGTTTTTCTTTCAACTTAGAGTTTTCTCATTAGAGGAATTGTTATCAACATAGAACTTCTACAATTTATCTCTTACTATTTTGCTATATAAAAGGATTACCCAAAAAAAAAAGGGGATATCTTCCAACTTAATTAAAGCGGCTGCACCTATGGTTTTCTCCTAGCAAGTTACGTTTTCATGGAAAGATTTGCTTTTCCCAGTAAGTTTTCACTTTCGAGAAGTGTGTTTATGGCTTTGTTATGGTTTTTTACAATTCAAGGAGGATTTTCACCATTGTAGAGTGGTTGAGAAGTGAAGTTTTAAACGTGAATAAAGAGTATGTGAGTCTGCAAGGACACTTTATATTGGGAGACAACTACCCAATATGGTGCTTTAGGATTTATTAGTCTAGGTCAAAGGCGAATGTTTGAAGAAACTTTGGTTTTCTCAGACAAATGTTATATGATGTTTGTAAGTTTAATTTGGTGTTTTAATTTGCAAATGTTTTATTCTTCTGAAAATCAAGAAGACAAGCATTATTTTCTTCTCTCTCTCTCTTTTTTTTTTTTTTTTTTTTCTTTTTTTGTGTCTAATTCTCTTTACTATTGAATTCCTTGGTACTAATGTTATTAGTTAATCTCATTACTCTTCAATTTAAATTTCTAGAACAGATTTGGTATAACTATTCATTCAATGATTACTTTAACAGCAAAGTGTTTGTTAAATTTGTTATTCCAATATTATGTTTAGATTTTTGTTATTCCTATATTATGTTTGGATTTGTTTATATAGATGTGTTGTATTAATGGATGATATTCTTAGATTGTCTCCAAGTTTACTTATAGTATAAGCATGTCATCTCTATTATATACACTACATACAATAATGATATAATTCCATGGTCTTCTTAGAAAGACAAAAAAACAAAGACAAAAAAAAAAAAAAAAAAAAATCGAAGACATTTGAAACGTTAGAAACTCAAATTCACATGGATATTTTCTTTGATAAGTACAACTATTTAGAAATAATGACGTTCCTTGGCCTTTTGATTTACACAAGTGGAAGTGGAACCCAAACAGTACAAGCTTACCAGTAATGTATCATGATTGGCTATATAGAGATGCTTGTTTAGTTATACTTCTATTCAAATGAGAATTAAAAGTTCCAGTTTTAATGGTTGTTGGGTCTTGATATTTAAAGTTTTTGAATGGGAATCACATAAATAGGTAGATTATATTTATATATTTTTAGTATGTTTATAAACTTAATGTTCATGATTCTCTTTTAAGGGGGAATGAAATATTTATACATTTATTTATTTGTTTTACATAATTAGTATTCACGTGCAACGCACGTGTGCTATAACTAGTATACTTAAGGTCCCCAAAATAATTTAAACCTAATAAGACGACCCAACCTAATGAATGTATAATAATAATAAAAAATCTTAGGAGGCCTCTATTGGCACCCCGGCCAAGACTTGTTTTTTTATTTTATTTTATTTTTTATCTCCCACTTCTTTAAACTTTTCAAAATTTTATGAAAAATATAAAAAGTTTTCATGAAAACTAGTCGTAATAGCCATCTAGAAAATATCATTTTGAATAATTTCATAAAAGAAGGTTTTCCAAAATTTGTTATTAAAGTAGACTTTTTAGCCATTTATGGTCTCTATTTTTGTAAAAATGAAATAGAAATTCTAAATGACTAAAAAGTTCACTTAAATGACAAATTTTGAAAAAACAAATTGTTACAAAATTGTTCAAAATGATATTTTCTAGTAGACGACATAGCCATTTTTCATAAAATTTTGAAAAATTTAAAATAAGTGGAGGATAAAAAGAAAATCTTACTATGGGGGTGCCAATAACCCCTCAATCTTATTTTACATAAATAACATTTATTCTTTTAAAATAAAATTCAACCCCAACATAATTTCAAATTAAAATATAATAAATATTTAGGATATTACACAAACTATGGAAAACTTTTTTCGAATAATTAAAACATAATATGCTCAAGCTAATGCAATAATAATGTAAGATAATGAAAAAAGTACAAATAAAGAAGAGTGATGAGGTTTGACACTATCAATTTGAAATCCTGGTGCCAACAATTTTCTCCCGGTTCAGTTCCGCAATGTATCTGTTGTAAAACCCCAAATATTTGTTAAATAATAATTTTGAGTAATTGGAAAGTATATATTATTATATTGATATTGGTGCGCCACATGCCACTTAACTTTGCCGGATATTTTTCGAGATATGTGATGATTATTATATTATATTATGGGAAAGCCGATCGAATTTTGAGAAGAATGTATTAAATTATTTCATTTTTTATAAAATGGGGCGGTGAGGAATTGAATTGGCCTAACCCACTCATTGCTTCATTTTTATATATTTTTTTTTAAAAAGTCACTTTATGTTCTTTAAAACCCATTCTCGTGTAAGAAACAAAAGAAAGAAGAAAGAAAGGGAGAAGGTGGCGGGGGTTTAAAACTATTATCGGTGCTGGTAGCAATAAGAAAAGAATAGAAAGGAAAAGAGAATGAGAGAAATGTAAGAAACGGTGGAGGTTAGCTATGAGAATCAAATTGATTAAAATATATATTATTTCATCCTATATACAGAGTGTAGTGAAGAGTATTGGGAGCAAATGTAACGTAAGGAAATGAGAAAGCCTAGTGGAGTGCGGAAGTGTTAACTGAGCATATTCTGTTCCAACTATTCATTTAAGCATGAGAATATTATTTGAGGTAAGAGGTTTAATTCTTGTACAGTGAATGATGATTATTTTGAAGCATATATTAAGATTTGATTTGTGCAAGGTGATAAATATTGATGGTGATATTATTTGATGTGATGAATTCATGATGGTTGATTTTATTAATCGTTGGATTATATTTGAGGTGTATGATTTAGAGTTCGTATTATTTGATTTATAGAATTTGAATATAATTGCGTGTATTACAAGTAATATTTGAAACATTATTTATTATATAGAAATTGGATTTCCTACTGGACTGTTGTTCGCTCACCTCAATATATTTTCAGATGATCATTGATGGAGGCACGTAATAGAATTGGGGTCGAAATTTGGAGAAGTTATCGCGCGTATTAATTTTATTTAAAGCTGACGTAAATTTTATTTAATTAGTTGACCAATGTATATTGATGATGATTTTTGGGTTAACCATCGCTACTTACGCAATATTCTGTATTTTTAAAGGGAATTTATTTTTGAAAGGGTTTTATTTGTATTGAACTCATAAAAATTGAACGTGTTTACTATATATAATTTTTGGGGCGTTACATCTGTAGACATCTCATTTTGTACTGGTTGTCATCTTAAGTCTCGGGGTCCAATGATGAGGTTTGACATTATTAAAGATTTTATTGGATGACCTTTAATAAGTTGATTTGATCACAGTGTACGCCTTGGGTTGAAAACATGAGAATTTGACAATGTTTTTATAAAAAAATATTTTGGTCAGGTTGCATATGCAACACCCCAGGATGCGTATGCGACACCCCTGGATGAGTATGCGCCCAGTTTGGATGCGTATGCAACATTTGTTAAAAAAACGAAAACTTTTAAAATAGAATTTCTTTCTCTCCAAGGCCGCTCCCGCATATGGTAATGCGGATTTTTGGTGATAGGTTGACCGTATGGATTCAGGGGACTCTCCCCTAACCCTAGTTACACCTACATAAACACCTTTATGAAACTAGGGTAGGGGAGATCTTTTTAGCCACTTTTCATAGACAACCTTGAAAAAACTATATATATAGAGAGAGAGATTAAAACCTAAAGCTATGATCATAAAGACTTTGAAAAGAGACTTCGAGAAGGCTTTTCTATTATAATCAATTCAAACATTGAGGGACCACGAACAACATCAAGTATGTAAATTTGATTTTATTTAGCATTTTTATTCTAGTTCTTCTTTTATTATTTTATGTTTACACTTATTTTGTTTTATTTTTGTTTAAAGCATGATTAGATTATTAGAGATTTATTTTACTTTGGTTGTCTAATAAGATTTGTTAATTTCTTCTTAATAATTTTCATGTTTGTTAGGATTTTATCTCATACTAATAGTTAATATTTCATGCTTTGCATATTACATTAGTCTTTTATCTAATTTATTTATTTAATTTATTTTCTTATTTATTTAGTTTATTGTTTTCTTAGTTCCCATAACATGATTTACTTTTAGTTTTATTCTTATATATTTTATTAAGAATGCATGATGAAGTTTAAAGTCGAGTTGAGGAGTTACTATAATTCTGTGTAATATGCCGACAGTGTGTGTATGCAACTATAGTGGTTGCGTACGCAATCCACTTTGGCAGATAGATTGATATCTCATTTAATTTTGGTTTATCTCGTTTTCTGACCGATTGACACATGTTTAATTCTATGTGATCTCTTCTTTTTTTCTTTTTTCTTTTTTCCTTTTATTCTCGATTCTCTTTTCCTTATTTTATTTATTCATCATTTTTTGTTATTGTGTGTGTCATATTCTATTTGCATGATTTAGGATTGAATTTTATCGAATACTTAATTAATTAAACCAATAATTATGTATGAGGGCCAATTTCAAACGGGCATTATTGGGGGCCTTACATATTCCTAATGATGTATCCTAGTTTCGAACCCAAGTATTCTCTAGTTTTGACGAATTAGACCCTGCTAAGGGTTGGTCAAGTTTGGTTCCCAGGCTTTTCTAGGTGGTGACTCCTTTTTGCGCTAGCCTTTGTTGGTCAATCAGCGTACTCATAAGCCGCGTGGTTTAGGACGTGATGCTCACAATATCCATATATTATCAGATTTTAACTCATCCACATATGTATATTCATTCATAACTATAAGTGAGAATAAGAATATTATTGGAAAAAATTCATGAACATCCATATATCAATTGCTATCAGGTACATGGGCTTACAGGTGTTTTGTGCATGCATCACGGTACTAGGCTGGATGGCTTAGAATACCCTTTGTTTGGCTATATATATAGGATGATGATTAGGTGAGCACGTGTTGATATAACTTGTATCAACCCCTAGATTGGGGGTTGTACCTCTCGCATTAGTGGGTTATGGGGTACATTAGGCCAACGCATGGGATACAATCCCCAATGCATGGCCTGATCAGGACTATATATATATAGATTTTGATATATATATATATATATATAGAGAGAGAGAGAGAGAGAGAGAGTGTGTGTGTTCTTTTATTATCAAGTGCACTTGATGTAACTTTGCATCAAGTGTACTCCAAAATTCTTAACCGCGACTCATAAATTTTGAAACCAACCATTGGATTAATTTTGATTCATGTAGGTTGCATGCCAAAAATCATGCTGATCAGAGATTAAGAGCTGCCTTACCTATAAATGAGCGATTGCTATTGATTGAAAAATGTAAGTTTTGGATCAAATAGCAATCAGTCTCGAATCAACTTGATTTTTGGTATGGATTGCATCTATGAGAAAGCTATCTAATCTAATAGTTGGTTTCAAAAAATATGAGTCATAGCTAAGAGTTTTGAAGTGCACTTGATGTAAAGTTATATCAAGTGTCCTTGATAATAAAAGGACTATCTATATATATATATATATATAGAGTCCCCTTCTTATGAGGTTAACCTAATTTAACTTTAGGTTATGTCACCCTCCAAAACCCTACATGTGACTTAAATTTTGCAAAGTCGACCTTTGGATTAGATCTGCTTCATATGAAAGTCATGTAGGCCAAAAATCAAGTTAATCCGAGATTAAGAGTTGTTTCATCCATAAATGTCTAAGATGAGCAATTGTTATTGATTAAAAAATGTAAGTTTTGAATCGAATAGCAATCAGTCTCGGATCAACTTGATTTTTAGCATGCACCACCTACATGATAAGGTTTACTAATCCAATGGTTGGTTTTGCAAAATTCAAATCATAGGTAAGGTTTTGGAGGGTGACCTAACCTAAGTTTAGGTTAGGTCAACCTTATAAGAAGGAGTCTATATATATACAAATTAATACACGTGCAAAAATCCATGCTCGATGGAGGTCACCTAATTAAGAGATATAGTTGTAAAACAGGTGTTTAAGGAATTGGGCTGACATCATGCATATCCATTTATCCCATTAATGACGTATTGATGGCAAAGTTTTCCATATAATTGTAACATGGCTAGTTAGTGTTTCGGGCCAATAAAAGCAAAGGAAAGTGAGATTATAGAGTAAAAGCGTATTTTGATAATCCCACTTTCTTCCAATCTGGTTGGCTTCTAACACTACATCGACCGTTTCACAGTTACATATAATTTTTTCTCGTAAACATATGTAACTAAAAAGTTAAGGAGGGGAGGTTGATTACTATTTTATGCTTATTAAATCCTCTATAATTCAAATACATTTTCCTTTTTCTTGTTTTGTCATCATTGATAGCAAAATCCCACCCAGGTCTTTAATTTCGGAAAAAAAATACAAGAAATTGTCAAAGACGTTAAACTTTTATTGGAAAATAGAGTAATGGATGACATGAGATGACAGCATCACTACTTTAGCCATCAACCCCTATTATTTATTAAACAACATACATAATACAAACATTGATAAGATGGATCAAATCTTGATAAGAACCTTCACACAGTCAGGTTGCTTCAATAGATCAAATGCTTTGTTCACATCTTCCAGTGGAAGTTCATGAGTCAAAAGTTCATCAAGTTGGAATTCCTGTAGGAAGGCAAAACATATTGAACTTAGTTTCATCCAATTCACCAAGAACACTACTGTATATTCTACCAGTAATTTTTGTAATCACTAACATTTAGTGCAATAAATTACTTCTGAGAACTAAATAGTCATTAAAAAAATTTGCATATATAAAAGAAATTAAATTAACTCATGTAAAATATATATTAGGTAATTTCAAAACCGGATCATTAATTTAAATTTGGTATATTAAAAAAAAAAAAACACCATTCGATCAATGATCTGACAAAGATAACAAAATGTTAAAAGAGAATTTTTTTTTTTTTTTTTTTAATTCTTTTTCAAAAAAACTGGGCACTATAATGAGAGAAATATATTGTAAAAATAATGAATCGTCAAATCATAATGAAAACAAGATTTTATTGGAGATTGCACTCCATATATTTTCAACTCAAAACGACCCGTTTTATAAAATGTTAATTACATATAAGAACGCACCTTTTTTACGCATTTGTCAAGAAGAACGGGAAGGTCAGATTTGGTTTTAATCCCTCCGAAAATTGAACCCTTCATAGTTCTACCAGTCAAGAGGGCTAGAAAATTGATCTCCACCGTTGTGTGATTTCCTGCACCAATTAATATAGTTGTCCCCTTTCCCTGACTCCCACCAATACCACCAGCACCACAATCCCCACCAGAGCCACCACCACAAAACAAAGAAAATTTTAAAATCGATCTTATAAATACCATTCCAATTGATTTCTAAGCCTGTATAGTACCACATGCAGTACGTATAGCTATATAGTATGTCTTATTAGTCTTATACACTGAACATAATCAGTATTAATTAATTACATGGGTAAATTGATATGCGTACCACTTTTGTGGCCTCGAGGGCTTCATTCACCAAGGGTGCCCCTCCGGTGCACTCAAAGCAATAGTCCACTCCCATTCCTCCTGTCAGCTCCTTTATTATTTCAGAAATTGATCTATCAGAGTCCCCTGGGTTTATGGTATCAGTCATTCCAAAAGCATGTCCTTTTGCTCTCTTTATCTCACTTCTGTCAATTCCAATTATTCTAGCTGCACCTTGCATTTGCGCTCCCTTTACAGCCTGCGCGCAATTGTGACAAGTCTAATTTTTTCTCTCAAATTAGACAATATATATAATACACCATTAAACAACTTATACTGCCAACAGTGGCATGTCTTCCCCCAGAATGATGGAAGGGTTTCAGGGAGTCCTGGGTTTGACTCTCCTTGGGTGCATGTGTCTTTTAATTAATAACAAAAAAAAAAAAAAAAAGGCCTTAATGATGTCATCCTAACATTCTCCTTTTGTTTTGTTCTTCCCTCTTGTTGGGAACCCCATTGGCAAAATGTTACTTGCCTAAATTAAATACCCAAAATCTTGTAACCCCCTTCCCCACCCCCCCCCCCCCCCCCCCCCCCCCCCCCAAACAAAAAAAGGGAAAGAAAAAAAATGCGTACCCCTAGTCCAACAGCACCAAGACCAAACACAGCAACACTTGATCCTTTTTCAACTTTTGCCTCCTTCCAAGCTGCCCCGAATCCAGCTGAAAACCCACACGAGATAAAGCTTGCATGGGGCAGAGCTATGCTTGGATCAACCTTTACAAGGAAGTTAACATTGACAACCGTGTATTCGGACCATGTAGAGCACGAATGACATTGGTACAACTTTTGTCCTCTTACGGAAAATCTTGAAGTTTCATCAAGCATTAGACCACTGAATGATAATGGGTATGTTGGGCATATATTGGTCTTTCCTGACTTACAATTCTCACATTCTTTGCACTCTGAGATGTTGGTTGGGATAACAAAATCTCCTTCTTTCAGCTCTGTCACTTCCTCACCGATGCTCTCCACCACTCTGCAATGAAATTGTTTTAACGAAAACGTATGAAGCCCACATATTGGACATATATGACTGCATGGAATAAGACATCATTGTTTTCTTCAGGGAGACAACATTATTCTTGAAAGGTCTTACGAGTTATTATGGGTGGAACTGGCTGTTGGGGTGATTTGGGTCAGGGCAAGTACGAGCAAGTTAAAGAGTTGTCCAACTTAAACCTAAGCATCTGTCAATCGATTTATAATAAAGTATAATATCAGATTTATTTTTGAAAACTAGTAAAAATTGGTAATTACTTTGAACGGATTCGGGGTAAAACCAATAACGTTTAGCTAGTAGCTATCTCAGAGTGAGACAAATTGGTGAGTTTCAAAGTCAAATTTTTCCAGCACTAATCAGGAGCCACCTCCCATAAGATTTGGAGGTAACTCCTAGTCCTTTTTCTCTTTGATTAAACATGGGTCGGCCTACTATTTTTCTTTTCTTTTTCTCTTATTTTATTTGGTTTTTTTTTTTAAATAAAGAAATTTAGAGCATGGATCAGCCAAATTTGTAGTTGAGTTTTATAATTCCCAAAATATTGACACTAGTCCCATAATTTTCATAAATTAAATGAGTAGGAGGTGTAGATCCTCTCCAGTAATGAAAAGTAGTGACATGCATATGTGTCATGATAGTAAAGAGTAAAACTAATAGAAAATGTAAATGCAAAGATACCACATGAATTTGGCAATGGAATTCTTAGAAGGAAATATTTATGGTCTTTTCCTTTAGACGATTTGGGTATAAAATTGCTACAAATGCAAGCAGATGAGAAAAAATAGATGTCGATCATAGTATATATATGCATGATTGCCATTACACAGAGAGAGAGAGAGAGAGAGAGAGAGAGAGAGAGATATTACCCAACACCTTCATGTCCTAGAACTCGTGGATACAGAGGCTGTAAATAAAACAGTCAAACATGTAGATGGAGTTAAAATTTCAAAGGAAAGGAAATAGAATGAAGGAAAAGCTTTAAATGTGATATGAAAAGGAGGTAGCTGAGGGAGGATGAAGAGTACTAACAATAGGGTATCCTCCAGAAAGTAACAAGTCGGAGCGACACACACTAGCATATAGCATCTTTACGCGTACTTCCGACGATTTTGGTGGCTCTACTTGTATCTCTTCCACTTTCACTGGGCCCTTCTCTCCCCAACATATTGCCGCTGCCACCACGCATGCCCAAAACAACCATGCAATTATATATATTATGTATGTACAAACACGTCATGCATATAGATGGAAGCCAATCAAATTACCTTTGCATGTTATCACTTGTGGTGAACTTGTTTTTGCCATGGTTGGGGAATGATCGATAAAGCTAGATATATAGCTACTCCAATTAAACTCACTAGTGCATGCAGTAGATTTGGTCCAGATGGATGGTCAAGACGCACTCCATCCCTGGCCTATTTATAAGGCTACCCATATACGCATGCTACCGCCCTTAATTATGTGCACTCACATTACTTAATGCATATATGTATCTAATTATTTTAAATTAAACCAAGCCACCTTAATTTATTGCTTTAATTTAAACAGCTAGGGAGTGACCAACCCGCTATAAAATATAAAACAATTAATATTAAATCCAATCATCTTCCCAAGTTCAACATCCCTAACTTGGTCAAGATGGTATTCAATCCAATTTTGGTCTAGATTTCAAATTCAAATTTATGACTTATTTTGCTGCTGCCTTTTTTGGGATGTTGAATTCCACTCATACAATAAGGACCCCATTCATGATCGGCGATATCTACTATTTTTATGTAACGACCCCACTCATATGATGCATAAAAAGGTAATTGGACAATTCAAAATTTTGAGTTCACCGGCCTGTACCCCCTTCAATCAAAGATTTTATTTTTAGTTTTACTTTTAATAAATAAATAAATAAGCCAGATCATATATAGTGCACGGCATGTATAATAATGTATAATGAAATTATATTTTCTAATTTTCATTGCCAGTGAAACTTGTTTGGTGCTGAATATATGAATGTTTATAATGGGATTACGTGTGGGCATGTTAGATTCCTTTACCACTTGCTTAGGTGAACGATACCATGAACACGTGAATCTACAAGTAAACGTCCTCAGGTGACATATATATATATATATATATATATATATAGAGAGAGAGAGAGAGAGAGAGAGAGAGAGAGAGAGAGAGATACCAGATAAACAAATAAATAAAGATAAAATTGCAAAGACAATAGTACGTACTAGCTCTATACTATAGGAGCAAAAGTGAAACCAACCTCATTTGTCTTAAAATGGACTACCATTAATACATGTAATTAAAAGCAAATTTCTTAATCCATCTTACTCTATTATGTTATATCTAAGTTCGTCAAATTTCTTGAAGAATAATAATTTGTGGTCAAATGGCATCGAATATTAAGTGATTTCTATTTAGAATTAGCTGGGGAAGCTTTAATATTTGTAAGGCGTTAAATACATTGGATCAAAGTGGCACCCATTCAGTTCATGAAATAGATTGTATTGTTGAAAATTACCTTTTTAGGACTTCCGGTTAAGATAAAGTATTGTTGAATAAAAAAGACACTTCAAACTATCTGTAGCTGGCTTGCAAATAATTAGATGCCTAAATGAATAAAATAAAAAATAAAGGGGCCTGTAGAGACTAATTAATTGATTAAGATGTACAAACTATAATGGGCTAAAAAATGATTTCCCTTATATTTAAAAAAAGCACACATGAAACGTACTGTAATTCCAGAAGCCACGTGATACCTGAGAAATGGATACACATTGGATCCTCTCTCTTTCATTTAGGGTGCACTTTGGGCTGCCTTAACCTACTCAACTTGAACTTTTGGTGATTTTCCTTTTTTTTTTTTTTTTTTTGGTTGATGGTCAAGGTGTTCGAGTCAGTTTGCGCACACTTTGACTAATCCCTCCCCGCTTGATCTTAAGGGTGCACTTCCCCACATCGGCTTAGTGCATTCAGGAATAAATTACACCTAGTGTAAAACGTACTTATTGCCCTCACACATCAATATCTTTCTGTATGATTTATATTTTAGAAATTCACCACTGAATTAAATACGTTTCTCATGCGTGTCAAATATTAAAATAAATTCCATTATCTTTTTTACATCATTAGGTTGCCCCATTTTTTGAATTGTTTCACACTTAAATAAATCCCATTATTTTTTAGATGCATGTTGGCCAAATGTTAAGCGAAGAGGGGCTGAATTGGGTTGTTTGCAAACCATAGGAACTTTTAAAAATGCAACTAACTAATAAAACAAGTGAAAGAAATGTAATGAAAATAGTTATAAACAAGTATAGAAAGAAGGAGAGAGATATCAAACACAACGATTTTAACGAAGTTTAGTACTCACACCTATGTCCTCGCCTCAGGAGCTCCACTTGAAGATTCTCAATCCAATATCGAACTCTTTGCAGATAGGGATCAAACATTTACAAGAGTACACCATTTTTTACAAGAGAAAACCCCTTTTGTCTTACAAGGGTTACACCCCACTAATCACTTGTACGCACCCAAATTTTGCAGGGGTATTTCCATACCATTCTACTCACAAATTTAAATCTCAAGGCGTTGTGCTCGACCAATTGCAACCATAATCAATCCCTTTGCTATCGTCTCACTAGAAATGTTGAGGCGGTGATGCCACTACCTAGCCCAAAGCCAACACTGAGAATCAATCCCTTTGCCATTGTCTCACCAAAAATGCTGAGGTGGTGATGCCACTGGCTGGCCCAAAGCTAGCAATGAGAATCAATCCCTTTGCCATCGGATCCTCTAAAATGCTGAGATGGTGATGCCATTGACTACCTAAAAATCAACAGTGAGAATCAATTTAACCATTGTTCAGTCCTCAAGCCAGAACAATGATGTCGTCGTATAGCCCAAAGCTTGCTGCGAAGATCTTTAAGTAAAGCTGTGCCAAGATGTACAATAACTACGTGCCTAGACATGAGCCACCTGGTGTCACGACCCAAAATTAATTAAGCCGTGATTAATATTAATAAATACAGTTAATTAAGAAAATCATTTAAAAAGCACGTGATTGGCACGTGTTAGAAAACCGGTAATTTCAATAAAAATTTCAACATGACCCATTCGTAAATGGAAGATACCATAACAAAACCCTGTATAAAATAGTTATAAAAGTTCCTGTCATCCATCATTGGTACATGCTAAATAAACCATATAAAGAGACCTACGAAATTAAAATATTACAAACTATCAGTTATTACATGTCTAGCGCCCATTGGCCGAATACAAAAGTGTTTAGTTAATACATAACCATAATATTAAAATTGTTCCCATCAAAGCATAACACCTCAAGGCGAGGTCTCCCCAGCTATGAAATCATCTAAGAAGGGTTTATAAAACTCAGTAGATATAAATTTTCATGTAGAAATAACCAAAGCATGATAATATAACCAATTAAAACCATGCTTAAAATAATTAAAACCCATGCAATGTTATGAATGATATGCGACTCATGTCCATTTAACATAATCCATAATTTCCGACCACTCCCGTAAGAGTTTTCGCACGGAAACGGAGGATTTAAACCCACCTCCAAGAGGACAACACAAGGGTTCGGTTCCTACCTGGAACCAGAAAGTAGCCTCTGATTCGGGAACACAAGGATTCCTACCTGGAACCGGAAAGTACCCAGGACCAAAGGAATGGAAAACACCGCTAAGTCCTTTAACTGCTAGTAGTCCAAATCCAATAACCCTTTAATATACTTTTGCCAAGTAATTAATTAAGTCCATTTCATGCATTTTATGCCAATGAATGCCATGAAAAGCATAAAAACCCATACACGTGTCAGTTATTTCAGAAATCAACAATATACAATTATTCCATAATTATATAATATGTGGGAGCTATGTAAAACATGTGAAATATAGACCAACAAGAATTTACATAGCATATACATCCAAATTAAACCAAAATATAACAAGTATATCAACCTATATACTCCCAAATATAATATTCCTAAATATAGGGTTATGTAAACTAGACCCCTCAATACATGCATTATAAAATATACATGATAATACACCCAATATCACGTAAACTCATAAATAACACCAAAATACATTTTTATCCAACATATATGGACTTATATACTAACCCAATATCATCCCTATGGTTAAAACCCATGAAAATTACACCTACCTCAAATATGTTGCACCAAACGTAGAGAAAAGGTGTTAGGAGGGTCAAATCTGAGCCTAGAAAGCAAGAATAACCTCTAAACTCTACAGATTAGGCTTGAATCCTCTCAAAGCACGTGTAGATCTTCAAATCCAGCCCCTAGAACGCGAGTCCAATCGTTGAAATGAGGTGAGAGAGTAAAAAACCCATGCATGCAAGAGAAAAATGTGATTTTCTCTCTCCAAACAAGCCCTTTCTCTCTTCTCTCTCTCCTCTCTCTCTCTCCTTCTCTTTCTCCTTCTCTAACACTTAAAATGCTGAAAAATGGGTATTAGAGTCGTGATATGAGGGTTTTAAAAGGGGTGAGGGGTACATGTGTCTTTTGACGCACATTAAAATCATCAGGCCAATTCAGTCGACCGAATTGAAGATTTAGTCGACTTAAATGACAATTCAGTCGACTAAATTGAGGATTCAGTCGACTGAAAATCCCAGAATTGAAATAATCTAGCTTCTGTGTAATTCAGTCGACTGAATCACACTTCAGTCTATTGAATCAGATAGAATACACCCTTCTGCCTTATTTTTATTGACTTCTCCATTCTTTTATTCTTCCTTTTACTTTAAGTTATTTAATGAAAATAAGCAAATAACCCCCCATTTGAATCCAAATAAAATATCAAAAAAATCAAATTCCAAATATATCAAAATCTCATTTTCAAGTTTTCGTACAAAATCCAACTCCTGACAAATTTTCCAAAAATAAACGTACGAGGAAACCAATCAAATCGCGGTAATAAAATCCCATAAAATCACAGATGTCTTATAATATTATAAACTTCCATTACCACAAAAAATTATCTTTAAAAACGAAGTTTTATGAAAATCCATTTTTTTTTCCAACATTTAGCCAAATTTCAGCAGTCTAAAAATGTGAAATCGTAAACATATCAATATCATACCCATGTGATGCCTATGCATGATAATACCAGACAAATCAACTAAAGTACATGCAAATTATGCATTAAAGGTGAGATTATCCTAATTAAATGATGGGGGCATTACACCTGGTCACTTTTAGATGTGCCAGGATGTACACTATCTATGTCACACTCTCAGACTCAATCCTAGCTTAATTCCATCTAACCTCAGTCAGGACTGTTTTACCAGGACACATCACTCCCTACTTCCAGTATAGGAGAATCGGCATATCATTTCTTATAATGGATTGAGTTTTTGAACTCAAAGCACCAAAAATACCTCAAAAAGACCTTCCGGCCTGATCCCGAGTCCCGCTCCCGAGACTCATCCTTTTAACCCATTTTTACCACGAAACAATCGGTGCACCGTTTCTTGAAATGGACCGAGTTTTTGGACACAGAGTACCCCAAGATACCTTAGAGAGACTTTCAAACTTGACCCTGGTCTAATTCGGCATAGGTTTGGACCTCGATCAAATGAAAAGTCCTTAGAGAGTCCCAATTCGCAGACCGTATACCCACACACCAATCAGTGCGCCATTTCTTAAAATGAATTGAGTTTTTGAACTTAGACAAAATACCCTAGAAAAGCCTTTTTGGCCTGACCTTGGTCACTGTTTGTAGGGACCCGCCAAGCAGGTCCTTGGCTTAGGATTCAACCCTCAAAACATACTGCATTTTTTGATTTACCACACCCAAATTACCTTAGAAAGACTTTCTAACCTGACCCCGGTCTCTACTCATCGAGACCCACCCCGATAGGACCCGGGTTTCATTAGGCAAAACCTAGGATTCATTTAGCTTATCACTAGACCTAGAAATTAACCTTCTTTACCCTAAAACCCAATCGATGTGTCGTTTTTGAAAACAGACTCCATATTCCAACTCAAAGTGCTCTATTTACCCTAACAGAACCCTCAGATTTGACCCTAGGACCCGTTTGCCAATTCAGGACCTCCGCTTGCTAACCTAATTATCCGTCTAATTAACGGAGCATTTTGGGACGCGAAACGAGGCAATTTTTAGGGTTTCCAACCCAAAATCCAGCCAAATTAGCTTTATCTCACATCAAATCAACTTTAATCATAAAAGCATTCAATTAGGGGAGGGACAAGTGCATTTAAAACACACCTACCCAAACTCATGCTATAGCAAATAGTGCGAGCTGGGTAGAGCCTTGATCAAAATTAATAAAACCAGTTTAATTAAGAAAATCATTTAGGAAGCATGTGGATGACACATGTTAGAAAACCTATAAGTTCAATAAAAATTTCAGCATGACCCATTCATAAATGGGGCACATACCATAATAAAAACCTATATAAAATAGTCATTAAATTCCTGTCATCCATCATTGGTATCATCACATGTTAAATAAACCATATAAAGAGACCTACAGAATTAAAATATTACAAACTATAAGTTATTACATATATATTAATTGCCCATTGGCCAAATAAAAGTATTAATTAATACATCCATGATATTAAAGTTCTTTAAATCCATAGATATTGTCAAGAAAATGAATTAGCATAAATATCCATGCTAACTCCAACTAATCACCTCAAGGTGATGTCTTCCCAGCTATATACTCATCTGAAAAGGTTTTATAAAATATAGGAGTGAGTATAAAAGTCAGTAGATATAATTTTCATATAAAAATAACCAAAGCATGATAATATAACCAAAATAAATTATGCTTGAAATATAGTAATTTCCATGGATGCCATGAATGATATGCGACTTATGTTCATTTAACATATTCCATCATTATCAACCACTCCCGCAGGAGTTTTAGCGCAGAAACGAAGGATTTAAACCCAAACTCCAAGAGGAACCACACAAGGATCCCTACTTGGGACCAGAAAGCAACCTCAATTTGGGAACACAAGGGTTCCTACCTGGAACTAGAAAGCTCCCAGGACCAAAGGAACGGAATACACAGCTTAGTCCCTTGAGCGCAAACAAACCATACCTAATGACCCCTTTAAATACTTCTACCCACTATTTATTACTTCCATTTCATGCATTTTATGCTAATGAATGCCATGAAAAAGCATATAAATCCATATACATGTCAATATATATCCAAAAATCAATAATATATAATTACTCCATAATAATACAGCATGTTGGCCTATGTAAAGCATGTAAAATATAGATCAACAAGAACTTACATAGCATGTAAACTCATGATATACTAAAATACCACATATATATCAACCTATATACTCTCAAATGTGATATTCATAATTATAAGGTTATGTAAACTAGATCCTTCAGTACATGCATTACAAAATATACATGATAATACACCCAAAAATCATGTAAACTCATAAATAACACAAATATACGTTTTATTAAAAATAAATGGGCTTATATCCTAACCCATTATCATCTCTAAGGTTAAAACCCATAAAAATTACACCTATCTCAAATATATTGCACCAAATGTAGAGAAAATGTGTTAGGAAGGTTGAATCCAAGCCTAGAATGCAAGAACTATAAGGAATTAATGTAGAAAAAAACAATAATGCAGAACATAATGAATAACATGTTAGTTGTACGCCCTACAGCCAATCATGGAGATGATGCTTTAAGGATAATGAATAATCAATTGATTTCATTTATTGTTAATTACATTTATTATTAATTTAATAAAGGGCTTTTCTATCATGTTTATTATTTTCTTTATATTCACATGATATGTCCATGGAGTTAGAGTTAAGAATATAAAATCACAAAGTGTTGTGATTATGAGATTATATATATGTATATATCTCTATACCACACTCCTAAATCATTCCTAGTCGAAGGTTCACTATGATCGACAATAATAAACCATAAGACTAGCACATATTAGGTTGGCTCTATAGGAGAATAGCTAGTCTCAAGCTATTTGTGTGGAGACACTAAAACCAACATGTGGGTGCCTGTTACATGAACACAAGTAATCCTTAGACCTGAGACACTATAGTTGTCTTATGTATGGAGCTTTAGACGTTTGATAACACTAACTGTAGATTCCTATGGGGTTTATAAATGTGTTCATTGGCCCTATTGCTACATGTGTGAAGGCATGTGAGTGATCAACAAGGAATCCATCACTTTTAGTAAAAAGGAGAGAATGTTTCATATGAATACTCATAAATATAACATGTGGGTGCCTGTTACATGAACACAAGTAATCCTTAGACCTGAGACACCATAGTTGTCTTATGTATGGAGCTTTAGACGTTTGATAACACTAACTGTAGATTCCTATGGGGTTTACAAATGTGCTTGTTGGCCCTATTGCTACATGTGTGAAGGCATGCGAGTGATCAACAAGGAATCCATCACTTTTAGTAAAAGGGAGAGACTGTTTCATATGAATACTCATAAATATAACTCATGAAAATCTATAGCCATAGTGGAATGACTATGAAAAAGGGTTTTTATAGTGCATCATATGAGTTGATATTTTGGGTAGGTTCATATATGTATTGAACTAGGGACTTGACAGACTTCTATATCCTATATATTAGTTTAATCAGAGACATTGTGTATGATAGAAGGATGTAATTGTAACCTTAAATTGTAACTGAAGGGTTCTTTGTTCGATATTTATATTCACCTCATTGAGGACTATACCATGAACCATTGCTAGATGTTACTTATGGTTAGTAGAAACCTTAATTGATATAAGTGAGTTATAATCAATTAGGGAATTGGTTGGTGTTCCAATTAGACCCTTAATGGAAAGTGTTCCATTGTGCACACCTTGTGCTATTCCTACTACTCGATGATGTGAACCCAGTGGGTCACACACCAAAGATGCAAAGAGGGATTTTAAAGTTTTGAGAGAAAAGGCAAGATTGAATAAGAAAAGTTCTAGAGGGCCACACTTGCATTTGATGTAAAAAGGAGGGGTTTAATTATAATAAATAGAAAATTGCAAGTTATAATCCTAGAGGGATTCTCCCCCTATGGCCGGCCCCCTTGGTGTGTATATATATGCTACTAGCATGTGCATAACACACAAGTTCACTTTCTCCCTCACCCTTAACTGAACCCTAAGGAAGCTCTTTTTCTCTCTCTTTCTCTTCTTCTCTTCTTTTAGCATTCAACAAGGGGAATTAGAAGGAAACTTAAAAGTTTTTGCTAGGTGTGGATACTATTGAAGGCAGGACACTTGTGTTGCTCATTCATTGCTATCCAGAAATTCAAAGCTTAGAGTTTGAAGACTTGAATAAACTGTAAATGCTCTAACCCTTCTTCTAGTTAGGGTTATGTTTTGTATGAACCACAATTAGATTCATGAGTTTAAGGAATTGAATTATGATTTTTGTTTATCATTATGTTCCGCATCATAGTATTTTTCTACTTCAATTCCTTACATAACAAAAATCATATGAATCAATTCCATAAAACACATGAATCTGATCGTGGTTCATACAAAATTAAAACCTAACTAGAAGAAGGTTTAGAACTTACATTAGGTCCATAAGACGATTGATTGATCTTCGAACAAGCAGCACAAGTGTCCTAACTCCACGGTATCCACACCAAGCAAAAGCCAATAGTTGTTCTTCAAGTCCTCCCTAGGGTTTGCTAGAGAAGGAGAAGAAAAAGAAGAGAGAGAGAAAGACTCCTCAAGGAATTCAGCCAAAGAGAGGAGAAAGTGTTGTATTAAGTGTTTGTGTCTAGCACCTGCTAGGGTGCTATATATAGACCCCAATGCTAGGGCCTACCAAAGAGGAATCCTACCTTGTATGGGATTTGCAATTTATTCAAATTGCATATTAACCCCTCCACTCAACATCAAATGCAAGTATGACCCTTTGAGAACTTTTCTTATACACTCTTACCCTTTCTCTCACAACTAAAGTCCCACTTTGTTTATTGGTGTGTGACCCATTTGGTTCACAACATCTAGTAGTAGGTAATGGCACATAGAGTGCCTAATGGAACACTTTCCATTAAAGGTCTAATTGGAGCACCTTCTAATTCTCTAATTGATTATAACCAACTTATATCAGTTAGAGCTTCTACTAACCATGAATAACATCTAGCAATGGCTCATGGTATAATCTTAAATGAGGTGAATATAAAACATACAAAGAACCCTTCAGTTACAGTTAAGGTTATAATTACATCCTTCCATCAACACAATGCTTCTGATTAAACTAATAGGACATGTAATTACTCTTAATTACACAATAACCCCCCTTAGTTTATATCATATACAAACTAAGCCGTTAAGAACTATTCTTTTATTCACTTATACCCTTTTTCTCATAGACTTTAAAGCTCTTCTTAGCATGATTAGTGTGTGACCCATTGGGTTCACATCATCAAGTAGTAGGAATAGCACAAGGTGTGCACAATAGAACTCTTTTCATTTAGGGTCTAATTGGAACACCTTCTAATTCCCTAATTAATTATAACTCACTTATATCAATTAGGGCTTTTACTAACCATGAATAACACCTAGCATATGGTTCATGGTGTTGTCCTTAATGAAGTGAATAAGTATCTAACAAAGAACCTTTCTGTTATACTTTATAGGTTACAATTACATCCTTCCATTTACACAATGTCTCCAATTAAACTAATAGGACATGGAAGTCTGTCAAGTCTCTAGTTCAATTACTTTATACTCATTCATAAATATCAACTTAATTGTGAACTTATGGAAACTCCTTTCCATATTCATACTGCTATGGCCATGGACTAAATGAGTTATATTATGAATGCTATATGAAACATTCTCTCTCTTTTTCCTAAGATTAATGGATTCCTTATTGATCACTCACATGCCTTAATACATATAGCAGTAGGGCCAATGAATACCCTTACAGACCCCTGATTAGGATCTGCATTTAGTGTTATCAAACTTTTAAAGCTATATGCATAAGACAACTATGGTGTCTCAGGTCTAAGGATTACTTGTACCACTATAACTGTAACGACCCGAAATAGGGACCATTAGTATATAGTAAGAAAATCAATTTTAAAGCCAATTTTTGGTGGATGTTTAATAAAAATAATACTTTTGAAAATATTTTTAGAAAATCCGGCATGGTCCCGTTTATAAATAGGACATACCAAGTTATCGACTAGTCCCAAAACCTATGGAAAACACATTTGTAATCATTTTCAGCCATCTACACGATAAATCAAAATAAATAAATTTACAAGCTGTATCGTAATCACATGGGTCTCATCCACATCTATGTCCACTACTTATTTATTTATTACAGGCCGTGAATTAAAATTAATACATGCCTAGGTTCAAAGCCAAAATAAAATACAATGATCTTCTATATGAATGCATGCATGCGGATGTACTTCCCAACCCCAGGTCAAGCTTTATTTTGAAAATTTGACCTGCAAGAAAAACTGTGGGGGTATGAGCTATACGCTCAGTAGGAAACATATCTCAAAATAAACCAAGGTTTAAAAAAAAAAAAAAACCATAATTTATTTACTTTTCTAAAGCCCTGCAAAACCATTGATTAGTTTGCAATATAATTTTTCAGTGAATAAAACTGATACAAGTATAAAGAAATAACTGCGGAAGTTAAATCATTAAATACTAACACCCCTTTTTCTTTTTAAAGAGGTAAGAAATAACTCAAGTTATTTGTTATCAAAATCATCACTTTCTGATATCATATCACGACCTTATAAGCCAATAACCATCATCCGCCATATCTGGAAATCTATAACATCAGTCTTTCAAACTAATAAATCCTCCCCAGGTTATGCGGGGCCCTCGCGCGCGAAAAATAAGGGGAAACACTATGGATCCCACTTGGGTCTAGAAAGTAACCCCATCATGAGTAAACACTATGATCCTAATTGGACCAGAAAGTAACCTCAAGAGGAAACACTATGAATCCTACATGGATCCAGAAAGTAACCTCATTTCGGGAACACTACGGTCATTAAGACCAGAAAGTACCCCTTATTATCACATCCATATCATCACCACTTGTCTATTCATTTTTCAATTCCATAATTCTCACATAATCTGGAAAATTATATATAAATTTTCCAAAAACCACATAATAGGTTTGTTCTTAGAAAACCATATGAAATAACCCCATAATTTCCATATAAACCGGAAAATTATGTATAATTTTTCTAAGAAAACCATATAACAGGTTTATGCATTTAAATCATATGACATAACCCCCATAATTCATATAAATCATTTCCCAACCATTTTTCAAAATAATGGTTTCAATTGATATAAAAGTGACCCTCAATATTTGATTGAAAGCATTTAACCCAATAGATTATCAAAATCAAACTATTGTACCCCAAATCATATGAGGGTTTGAAATATAACATGCATATAACCAAATAGGGTACAATACAAAACCCTAGATTTTCCAAAATTTATCAAAACCCATAAAATATGCCCACATGCATGATACTTATGCAAAGAATGCCAAATACATGTATTTTTACATGATTTAAACCCAAAACCCTCATGCATCAATGGCTTAAGATGAGAAAATGCCCCTACCTCAAAAATAGAGTGAATAAACCCAAATTCGTAACCACATATGCGAAGATTGGGCCAAAATATGCTAGATCCAAGCTCGCCGGCGTCGGATCGAGGCTACCGTGCTCCGACGAGCCACCGTTGACTTCTTCCCTACTCTCTCTCTCTCTCCTTCCTCTCTCCTTTTCTATCGGCTGAGAAAATGGGTGAGGAACCCTCTAGAAGGTGGGTTTTATAGGAAATATAAGGGAAGGGTAAAATAGTCTTTTCGCCCCATAAATATCTTGTTTTTCAGCAGAAATCCCGTTTGTTATAGTAGACTATA
The DNA here is from genome assembly GCA_039720395.1 of Liquidambar formosana. Lineage (NCBI taxonomy): Eukaryota > Viridiplantae > Streptophyta > Magnoliopsida > Saxifragales > Altingiaceae > Liquidambar > Liquidambar formosana. The sequence goes on from CM077832.1 coordinate 24,989,974, forward strand.
ATAAGCTATAGTTGAGTTATAGTCGACTATAACTCCCCAATAAACAATACTGCGACATTCTGTTTGTTATAGTCGACTATAAGTTGTTATAGTCGACTATAACACCCAACATGCACAAAAAGAGATATTCTGTTTGTTATAGTCAACTATCAAGGTTTATAGTCAACTATAACACTCCGAATGCACAACAAAGAGTTACGTAGCTCACCAAAACATACCTTAACGCAATCCAACCCAATATTCTCATGAATCAAACCTCGGGTTCTTACAACTTGGTCCCTTGATCGCTCGGCCTAGTAAAATTACATTAGGATCCTCACAATAACAATGAGAAACTGATTGATAGGCAGTTTAAAACTCCATTCACTTTATCTCATATCTTTGGCCACATTCAGTGTACCTATTCTATTAATAGGCACCCACCTGTTGATTGTAGTGTCTCCACACAAATAGCTTGAGACCAGCTATCCTCTTATAGAGTCAACCTAACAAGTGCTAGTCTTATGGTTCATTACTGTCCATCATAGTGAACCTTTAACTAGGAATGATTTAAGAGTTTAGTATAGAGATATATCTATAGTCTCAAAATTACAACTCTTTGTAATTCCATATACTCAACTCCAACTCTATGGACATATTATATAAATATAAATGATATATATAAACGTAATAGAATAAGCCCTTTTATTAAATCAATAATAAATGTGACATACATAAATGAAATTAAATGATTGTTCCTAATCCCTAAACAATCATCTCTATGATTGACACTAGGGCATAATCCTAATAAGATGACTATGAAAAAGGGTTTTCATAGTACATCTAATGAGTTGATATTTTGGGTAGATTCATATACAATTAAAATAGGGACTATCAAACCTATTAAGGTTAGAAGTGCCCCCTCATGGCTGGCCCTATTAGAGGCTTTATAAAGCCTCTAGTGATGTATGACATCATCACTTTTAGAAACTCCCAAGGGCTGGCCGAAATTTTCACAACCCTCTCTTTCTCTCCTCTCTTATCCAACTCTAGCAACAATAAGGGAAAGAAGGAAAGGACTTGAAACTCTAGCTAGGTGTGGATACCATTGGAGGCAATACACTTGGATTGCTACTACGCTGCTATCCAGATTCGAAGCTTGGAGCAAAAAGGAGAAGACAATTAAACTGTAAGTGTTCTAACCCTATTTGTAGTTAGGGTTTTGTTTTTGTATTATACATAGTTAGATTCATGGGCTATGGAATCGTAGGAAAAATTTTATATTCTGCACTTTGATTTTTCCCTCTTTTACTATTCCCAACACATCCTACTATAGCTATAGATATACATGAGTGTTATACCCCATTTTTGTCACCTTAGCTAGGGTTTGTCATTTTATGTAGCTTTTTGTTTCCTTTTTTAGTATAGTCTTTTGCATCGAGTTTTTAAGGTCTTAAGAATGATGTGTATTAATTTTGGTTCAATTTGGAGTTGATCTCAATAGTTAATTAGAGCTTTTGCGACTTAAAGGGCACTATCATCATGTAAGTTATATATTTTCTGTTTAAGCTTGAAATGATCTCCAAATTGTCAATTGGAGTTCATATTGATACATATGAGATATTTATAGGTTCAATTTGATGAATTGATGGTTTAGGATTAATCTGGCTTATAACCGTTCAAGCTGGTTAAAAGACCATCTCTTGGTTCGCTCAAATCGACTTATGATTTTCACTTAATTCCCCCTCATTTGACTTTAATTAGTTTTAATTTCATTCCCAAAGTTGTGTTAAAAGGTTGAATTTTGAATTGGAAAGCATTTGGTGCAACCCTATGTGCATACCTAAACTTTACAACGGTGGTGTATAGCGGTTAGTCGCCTTTGTAAAACCTAACCATGCACCCATGGTTAAAGATTTTTTTTTTCCCTAAAATGTCTTAAAATGTGTTCCTTTTCAAAACACAGTCGTTTTCGCTTTTATTTCATCAAAATCGGACTCGTTTGACCCCCGAAACAATTTTGAAAGTCAAAAGTGTGCAAAAAAGGGAAAACATGACGAGGCCCTCAAGTGACCACCCAAGCCTGGGCAGCTGGTCAGCCGAGGGATTCCATCATTTTTTTATGGTTTTTTTATTCCCTTCCTATTTTGAAGGATTTTTCCGCCTCCACACGACTTTCTATCATATTTTTAACTATATTTGAGTGACTTGAGCCCCAAGAGAGTCTTTAATGACCCTTAGATTAATATTTAGGTTTTAATCCCAACCATTGATTTATCCCACTTTAACCCTATCAATACCCCACTATGTTTCAACATTAGAGGAAGTAATTTTATGCATTAAAAACCTATTTCTAAGAGAAAGAGAGAGAGGGTTCTAAGAGAGAGTTGGAGTTTGAGAATGAGGCTTGAAAAGGAGTATTTCAACTCATTCATAAGAGGAGGAGGAATTCTCTATAGCAAAAAGAAGGCTCTACAAAGTATATCTCTCAACCCGATAGTACTGAAATTAGGGTTTTCTCTTAGGTTGGCTTTATTACATGTGCAAGTTATCATTTTTATCATGAATTGATTTTTCTATCAGTTAATATATGTGATATTAATGATACTCATGATGATTTTTGCATATTTTAGAGTTAGTTCATAGGTTATAATGCGTAGTTGTGAAATTAGGGTTTCCATTATCCTTTGTGCAAGTTTTATATAGCACACTTAGCTTAGGTTTTTGAGTTGTTTCTCTTCATAGTTGTTATATGCCAAAAAAGTCAACAACTGCTTGATGAGAAGCTTCAGCATCTTCCTTCTCCTACTCCATGATTTTCTTTTGATGATGCCATAGGGGGAGAAAGAGCTTATAGATGTTTTGATGACTTTTTGATGTTTTGAGTCATTGATGATAATGTACTCTCAGTTCTTGTCATTATTGATGTATTTAAAACTTGATTATCATTTATATAGTTATGATTTCATTTCAATGCTTTAGTTTATCTTTTATGGATCAAATTATCATTATCATATCTTAAATTACATTTTAAATGCTTACATATTAGTATCATATGACATATTTATACGATGCATATTGATAGGGGGAGTTTAGTGCTTTAACTTTACATATTTTTCCTTATGTCAAACATCTATGGATTGTCATCATAAAAAAGAGGAGATTGTTGGCCTAAACAACTTTAATCTCATGGTTTTGATGATAACAATACATAATTAGATGTTTAAGAACTAATGAGCAGTTAAGTGGTTAATCAAGACAGGTATTAAGGCCATAAAATGCATCAAAGTATCAAAGATCAAACTGCAAAAGTAAACATAGCATTCATAGCACAAGAGCAATTGAAAACAAGAGCAAATTGAATCTATCCATTGTTCAAGAATGATCAAGCTTTGTTTCAAGTCTAAATGTGAGAAATTTAGGATGAAGATTAATTTCAATTATTTCTCACACAAGTTTAAGGGGCTTAAGACTATACAAATTTGGTAAATATTAAGGCCTAAATTAACTTACCTTGCATCTAGACTTAATGCCAATTTGATGTCTAAAAATGCTATTTCAGCAGGCTGAATTAAGACCCTCTTGAAAATTCAATTCTCTAGATTTTTCAGACGGCTCTTTGAGCCTGTTGAAAGAACTTTGAGACAGTTGAAAAAGGACTTTGAGACTACTGAAATTCATGTTACTTCATTCCCTGATTTCACCCTCTTTGGAATTTTCAGCAGCCTCCTTCATACAGCTGAAAGAGAAGTTTCAGACGGTTGAAAGATTCGGGTTGATTCATAATGGCTAGTTTTCTAACGGACTTTTGAAGCATCAAATGCCCACTAAACCTTCTTTCTTGACATTTATTGCTTTAGAACGGTCATATTGGACTCTTTGGGTATAAATACTAGCCTTGAACTCATTTATGAGCAATAGTGGATTGGTGAATCCTCAAGCGAGCACTTGAGGCGAGGACGTAGGCGGGAGGCCGAACTTCGTTAACATCGTTTGCATTCTCTTCCTCTTAATCTCTTTATTATTGCTTGTTTTTGTATTTATTTTTTACTTGCAATAATTTGATTTTGAGTTTGCAATTAATTTTAATTTGGCCAATAACCCTATTCACCCCTCCTAAGGTTTTATATTTGGGACAACAATTGGTATCAGAGCCCAACCTCTTGCATTTGACATATTTGTCTTGCAAGGAACGATATGGCTAACTATAGTGGTAATGGATTCACCGAAGGATAATCGTCCAATATGAATGAAGTTTTAACCTGCCTGTCAATCAGTTTCTCATTGTTATAGTGGTACAAGTAATCTTTAGACCTGAGACACCATGGTTGCCTTATACATGTAGCTTTAAAAGTTTGATAACACTAAGTCCAGATCCTTATAGGGGTCTGTAAGGGTGTTCATTAGCCTTATTGCTATGTGTGTAAAGGCATGTGAGTGATCAACAAGGAATCTATCACTCTCAGGAAAAAGGGAGTGAATGTCTCATATAGCATTTATTGAATATAACTCATTAAATCCATGGGCCCATGGTAGAATGAATACTGAAAGAAGTTTTCATAAGTTCATCATTGAGTTGATATTAATGAATGAGTATAAAGTAATTGAACTAGGGACTTGACAGACTTCCATGTCCTATTGGTTTAATCGGAGACATTGTGTTGATGGAAGGATGTAATTGTAACCTATAAACTATAACAGAAGGGTTCTTTGTAAATGACTACTCACCTTATTAAGGACCACACTATGAGCCATATGCTAGGTGTTACTCATGATTAGTAGAAGCCCTAATTGATATAAATGAGTTATAATCAATTAGGGAATTGAAAAGAGTTTCAATTAGACCCTCTAATGGAAAGAATTATATTGTGCACACCTTGTGCTATCCCTACTACTTGATGATGCGAACCCAATGGGTCATACATTGATCATGCTAAGAGAGCTTGAATGTCTATGAGAGAAAGGGCATAAGTGAATAAAAGAATTGTTCTTAAGGGGTAAGGTTGTATAAGATACAAATTAGAGGGGTTGTTGTGCAATTAAGAGTAATTACACAAAACCCTCTAGGGTTTGAAGACCTCCCTTGGCCGGCCCTAGTTGGAGGCTATTTAAAGCCTTTTATGATGTGATGACATCATCACTTGGAGCACTCTTAGAGGCTCCTAAGTGCTGGCCAAAAATTTTAGCTCTCCCTTTCTCTCTCTCCTCTCTTCTCCTACTCTAGCATCAACAAGGAAAAGAAGGAAAGGACTTCAAGTTCAAGTTAGGTGTGGATACCGTTGGAGGCAGTACACTTGGACTGCTCATTCATTGCTGCCAGGAGTTTAAGCTTGGAGCAAAAAAGAGAAGACAAAGCTTGGAGCATAAAGGAGAAGACATTAATCAACTGTAAGTAATTCTTACCCTCTTCTAGTTAGGGTTTGTTTGGTATTAAGCATAATTGGATTCATGGGATTGAGAATCATAGGAAAATTTTTATTCCGCCTTTGTATGTTTTCCTCTCTAGTTCGATTCCCAACACAATAGACCACCTCTATTTAATGGAGATGCCTCTCTATATAATTTCTGGAAAATTAGAATACAAATCTTTATTCAATCCACTAGCTATGAGCTATGGAATATTACCTCTAAGGGTCCTTTGATCCCTACTAAAGTGTTAAATGGAGTTACACTTCTTAAAGTTCCACAAGAATATACTAGTGCTAATCATAAATCTCTTGAACTCAATTCTAAAGCCATTAGCTTACTATATTATGCTCTAACTAATGATGAATTTAGCAAAATCTCTAGGTGCACTAGTGCCAAAGAGATATGGGATACATTAGAGGTCACCTATGAAGGAACCTTTCAAGTAAAAGAAGTAAAGATAAATATGCTTGTTTGTGAATATGAATTATTCAAAATCAAAAAGGATGAATCGATTAGAGATATGTTTGCTCATTTTAATGCTATTATAAATCCTTTGAATTCTCTTGGTAAAATTTATACTAACTCAAAATTGGTGAAAAAAATTCTTAGGAGCTTGCCAAAGGAATGGGATACATTCACAACAGCCGTGCTTCAATAAAAAGAACTTGATTCAATAATCCTAAGTGACCTTGATGGAAATCTAGTCACTCAAGAGTTTGTGTTCAAGGCACGAGAAGTAAGTGAAAGCAAAACTTCCAAGAACTTAGCTCTCAAAGCCTCACATGATGAAGAAGAACCATCAATTGAAGAATGTGAAAATGACGAAGAAGAAGATATAGCTTTCATATCTTAAAATCTCAAGAGGTTCTTTTCTAGAAGAAATCAAAGAAGGAGATTCAATAAGGGTGACTCCTCCAAAAGAATTCCAAATAGAGGAGAGACCTCTAATAGAGAACTTCAAGTGTGCTTTGAATGCAAGAAGCCTGGACATATCAAGATAATATCCTCAACTCAACAATAACTACAACAAGATAAGTCACAACAACAACAACTTCAAGGACAATAGGAAGTTCAAGAAGAAAGCTTTCATCGTCACTTAAGATGATGAGCCAATAGTGATAAAGAAGATGAGGAGATCTCTTGCGATCAAGAGGTTGCAAATTTTTATCTCATAGCAAAGGAAGATGAGGTAATCGAACCTAACTCAATTGAGTACTCTATAGAAGAACTTCCCTCTTATGAAGAATTACAAGATGCACTTGAAGATATCTTTCTTGAATTAAAAAGATTTTCTCTCAAAAATAATTATTTGAAAAAGAATATCACATCTCTTCAAGAAGAATTAGATGCTTTGAAAAATGAAAACTTAGAATTAAAAAATAGGATAGATTCACCCCCTACCATCTCTCAATCTAGTCTTAAAAGTGAAAATACTTCATTGAAAGAAAAGATTGAAGACTTGACTAATACCTTGGCCAAGTTTACCAATGGAAGGGATAACTTGGATAAGATATTAACTAGTTAAAGATGGTGCTTTGACAAGGCCGAAATTGGTTACCAAGAACACGTTAAACAAAAATCCTACATAAATTTCTTTCCTAAAGCTAATGTTTATAGCACATCTAAAGTCTCATGTACCTATTGTAACAAGGATGTACATAATTTCTACTCTTGTAGCATTAGAAAGAAACCTAAAGGTTTTCTAAAAAAGGTATGGGTAGTTAAGGGAACCTTACCTCCTATGGCTAACAGATATGGACCCAAGAAAGTATGGGTACAAAAGAAAGTTACTTGAAGTTGTTGTGTAGGTATGCTTGAAGTCTTTAAGCAATGAGAAATGGTTTCTTGATAGTGGATGCTTAAGGCACATGACGGGTGATAGATCAAAATTCATTTCCTTGAAGCCCAAGGATGGCGACTTCATGACTTTTGGAGACAATGCCAAGGGTAAGATAATTGGCATTGGTAAGGGTTGTAAGAATTCCTCTCTTTGTGTTGAAAATGTTTTATTGGTTGATGGTTTAAAGTGTAATCTCTTTAACATTAGTCAATTATGTGATAAAGGTGATAGAGTTACTTTTAAATCTAATAAGTGCATAATTGAAGATGATGATAAGACTCTATTTGTTGCATATAGGATTGGTAACATCTATGCTATAGAGTTCGAAGAAATCGCATTACAAAATGTACATTGCTTCTTCGCTTTAAATGAAAATCATTAGTTATGGCATAGAAGACTTGGACATTCTAGTATAAATTTGATTTCAAAACTTTCTAGGCATGAACTTATAAGAGGTTTACCAAAAGCAAAATTTTCAAAAGATGGAGCTTGTAGTGCATGCCAATTTGGAAAACAAACCAAGTCTTCCTTCAAAACAAAAACTCATATTTCAACTACAAGACCTTTGTAACGTATTCATATGGACTTATTTGGATCAATTGCTATTGCAAGCCTTGGGGGAAAGCACTCATGTTACATTTGTAACATATTGTAGAAGAGTTCAAAATGAGAAAGGCTATATCATTACATATGTTAGGAGTGATAGGGGGACTGAATTTGTCAATAAGGATATTGAACATTATTGTGATGAGAATGGTTTTGGTCACAATTTCTTCGCTCCTAGAACTTCTCAACAAAATGATGTGGTTGAAAGAAAGAATAGAACACTTGAAGAAATGTCTAGAACCATGCTTAATGAACATTCTTTACCTCAATATTTTTGGGCCAAGGCCGTTAACACTTTATGCTATGTAATGAATAGAGTGTTATTAAGATCTAAACTTGGTAAGACTCCATATAAACTATGGAATGATAAGAAACCCAACATAGGTTACTTTAAAGTCTTTGGTTGTAAATGCTTTATATTGAATGATAGAGATAAACTTTCCAAATTTGATTCCAAATCTGATTAAGGTGTATTTCTTGGTTATTTTATGAAAAGTAAAACATATAGAGTTTTTAATAAGATAACATTAATCGTTCAAGAATCTATACATGTTGTATTTGATGAAACTAACCCTCTTGCCACAAAGAGACATGTGGATGATGATGATGATGTAAGTACAAGCTTGTAAGAACAAGTTGAAAACTTGAATCTAAATAACAAGCAAGACCCACAAAACAAAGGTAAAGAAAAGGAAGAAAATAAAGTCATTGAAGTCAAGAAACCGGAAGAAGAAGTAGAAATTAAAAACACTTCATTTCATCCGGATGTCACCAAGACTTAGAAAATTGTGAGGAATCATCCTAAGGATCAAATCTTAGGTGAACCCTCACGTGGGATAAGAACTCGTTCTTCCATGAGAAATATTTGTGATCATCTTGCATTTTTATCTCAAATTGAACTTAAAACCATATTTGAAGCCGAAAGTGATGAATCTTGGATACTAACTATGCAAGAAGAGCTTAACCAATTTGAAAGGAACAAGGTTTGGACCTTGGTTCTTAAACCACATGGCCATGGTGTAATAGGCACCAAGTGAGTCTATAGAAACAAGAAAGATGAATCGGGCACCATTGTTAGAAACAAGGCACGATTAGTTGCCTAAGGTTTCAATCAATAATAAGGCATTGATTATGATGAAACTTATGCACTGGTTGCTAGACTTGAAGCCATTAGGATGCTATTTGCATTTGTAGGCTATAAAGATTTCAGACTATTTCAAATGGATATCAAAAGTGCTTTCTTAAATGGTTTTATTGAAGAGGAAGTTTATGTTGAACAACCTCCTGGTTTTGAAAGTCATGAATTTCCTAACTATGTGTTCAAATTATAAAAAACTTTTTATGATTTGAAACAAGCTCCTAGAGCTTAGTATGAAAGACTTAGTGGTTTTCTAATAAAAAACGGTTTCAAAAGAGGAAAACTTGACACCACACTTTATATCAAAACCATTGATAAAGACATGCTTATTATTCAAATATATGTTGATGATATTATCTTTGGTTCTACTAATGAAAGTTTGTGTGAAGATTTTGCTAAAGTCATGCAAGAAGAGCTTGAAATGAGCATAATGGGCGAACTAAACTTCTTTCTTGGACTACAAATCAAGCAAACAAAGGAAGGAAATTTCTTAAATGAATCCAAATATATCAAAGATTTAATAAAAAAGTATGGATTGGAAGATGGAAGGAACTTCGCCACTCCTATGAGCACCTCCATCAAACTTGAGAAGGATGAGAAAGGTAAATGCGTAGATCAAAAGAAATACCGAAGTATGATTGGTAGTATATTTTATCTCACCGCTAGTAGATCGGATATCATGTATAGCGTATATTTGTGTGCTAAAGAATCTCACATGCTTGCCGTTAAACGCATATTTAAATATCTTAGTGGCACTAATAATTTTGGTATATGGTATCCTAAATTCACATCATTTGATATGCTTAGCTATTCCAATGCGGACTTTGCCAAAGATCTTGTCACTTTCTTGGACATTCCTTAGTTTTTTGGTTCAGCAAGAAGCAAACTTCAGTTGCTCTTTCTACAGCCAATGCCAAATACTTAGCAGCCGGTAGTTTTTGTGCACAAGTATTGTATATGAAACAACAACTTGAGGACTTTGGACTTCATTATGATTATATTCCCATAAAATGTGATAATACAAGTGCAATTAATCTCACTAAGAACCCTATACAGCATTCACGTACTAAACACATTGAAATAAGACATCATTTTATACGAGATCACATTCAAAAAGGAGATGTTGAAATTGAATTTGTTGGTAGAACACCAATTGGCGAATATTTTTACAAAACCTCATTAAGAAGATAGGTTTAATGTCATAAAACATGAACCTGGGATGTGCTGAAGTGATGATATATGATAACATGATCATTGTGATGATATTATGTGCTTAAGTAATTGCTTTCTTGAAAATCTTTTTGTCCGACATTTTCAGACGGCTGAAAATTCCTTCAGCCGATTGAAAATTATCTTTCAGACGGCTGACTTGAGTAGTCAGATAACTGAAAGTTGGCCTTTTGGATACCAGAATTAAGGGCTCTCTGGTTTTTTCAGATGGCTTGTTCAACTGACTGAAAATCTATCAAGCCGACCGAAAGTGGACTTTCAAACGGCTAAAATAACTTTCAGTCGACTAAAATTATCGGGGTATTTATATTTATTCAAGCCCTAACTTTATTTTTTCAAATCTTTTTTTGCGGCTTTCCCTATTCCCTCTCTCCGATGACTCTATCTATCCCATTTGCTCTTCTCCAAAGCCTAAAAATCTCAAATCTTCTCTTCAATGGTGAATCTTAAGAAGACCAAACCCTCCACACACACTAACGTCAATAAAGGATAGCCTTCACAGCCACCAAAGAAACTGCGCAAGTCCAGCACTGCAGGGACACTACGCCATCACTGGTTGAGGATCCACCAGAATTCCCTCCTATTCCTCATCGTTCTCGTCGGCAACAGCCACTATCGACACAGCTTCCTCCTCCTCCACCTCCAACACTATAGCCATGAGCAAACCCTAGGGATCCTAACTACGATTTAGGCCATGAGCCCTCGGAAGGAAACGAACCTATTCAACCTATTGACCCTCCTATGTATCTCTCTACTGAAATTGGTACGCTCTTTGCACAAAAATTCTTCTCCAAAAAGGTTGTCTATCCCAAAATTGTTGACCCTGAATTTCTAAATCAACACCATTTTGAATTTGCTCCCTTTTACAAAATGTTGGGTTACTTTATTTTTGTACCTTGTCTGAACCATGTTTTAACACCTTGGTTCGTGTCTTCTATGCTCACTTCTCTATGACTTCCCCTTCCAAAGCCACGTCTTATGTCAAGGGCAAACACATGGCCCTTACCAATCGTATGCTTAATGACCTCTTCCATGTCCCTTAAGATGGGGTTACTATTACTGAAACCTATTCCTAGCCTCGCATAAAAGGTTTCCATCATTTCACTGCCCTCAAACAGATTCTAGGCCGAGATGACATCACCGAGACATTCAAGCCTATATTGAGGGATTTCTCTCTTCAGTGTAATCTCCTGCACAATATTCTTTTCTACAACATTGTGCCTCGAGGCGGTGGCAAGGATCATGTCACATACACTAACATTGGCTTGCTTTGGTGCATATTGAATGGGAAACACATCAATTTAGGTCACTTGATGCTATATCATATGAGGTCTTGTGTGGATAAAACGAAGAATAAGTCCAGGAAAAGCAAAGATGTGGAAGGGAAGAGCATACTTCCCTATGGAGCAGCCTTGACAGTTCTATTTCATTACTAAGGAGTGCCTCCGACCATTGGAGATATTTTCTACCCATCCTTCAGAAACAAGATCAATGCACCTTTCATGGGTTCGTTAAATTATACTTTGGTGAATGGTGTGTGGATTAAGAATGGCACAGTCCTTGATGAAGAAGAAGCACTGGATGATAAGCCTACTGATTTGGGAGTTGAGCCCCCCTACCACCCCTACTGCCCCTACTAATCCTCCCATTTCTGTCCCTCCTTCTGTTCTCTTTCCTCCTACTGACCATCCACACTCTTCACCCCCTTCACCATTTCTTACACCTCCCCCCACTTCTCATCCCACTTCTTCCTCAACCCCTCCTACCATTACTGATTTATTCATCTCCATTTCAAACCAAATGACTGATTTAAAGAAATATGTTCAGAAAAAGCTTAAGGGAATGCATGACCGAGTTGACGAGGTTGAGATTGTCATCGACAAACTCCAAAACAATCAATAGCTACTTGATGAGAAGCTTCAGCATCTTCCTTCTCTTACTCCATGATTTTCTTTTGATGATTCCATAAAAGGAGAAAGAGCTTATAGATGTTTTGATGACATTTTGATGTCTTGAGTCATTGATGATGATGTACTCTCAGTTCTTGTCATTATTGATGTATTTGAAACTTGATTATCATTTATATAGTTATGATTTTATTTCAATGCTTTAGTTTATCTTTTATGGATCAAATTATCATTATCATATCTTGAATTTCACTTTAAATGCTTACATATTAGTATCATATGACATAACATATTTATATGATGCATATTGATAAGGGAGTTTAGTGCTTTAACTTTACATATTTTTCCCTATGTCAAACATCTATGGATTGTCATCATAAAAAAAGGGGGAGATTGTTGGCCTAAATGGCTTTAATCCCATGGTTTTGATGATAACAATACATAATTAGATGTTTAAGAACTAATGAGCAGTTAAGTGGTTAATCAAAATAGGTATCAAGGCCATAAAATGCATCAAAGTATCAAGGATCAAGCTGCAAAAGTAAACACAGCATTCATAGCATATGAGCAATTGAAAACAAAAGTAAATTGAATCTATCCTTCGTTCAAGAATGATCAAGCTTTGTTTCAAGTCTACATGTGAGAAATTTAGGATTCAATTGTAAAATTAATTTCAATTATTGCTCACACAAGTTTAAGGGGCTTAGGACTATGCAAATTTGGTAAATATTAATGCCTAAATTGACTTACCTTGCACCTAGACTTAGTGCCAATTTGATGTCTAAAAATGCTATTTCAGCAGGCTGAAATTGATTAATAGGCTGAATTTAGACCCTCCTAAAAATTCAGCTCTCTGGATTTTTTAGATGGTTCTTTGAGCCAACTAAAAAAACTTTGAGACGGCTGAAAAAGGACCTTGAGACGGCTGAAATTCATGTTACTTCATTCCCTGATTTCATCCTCTCTAGAATTTTCAACAATCTTCTTCAAATAGCTGAAAGTTGTTTTAGCCGGTTGAAAGACTTGGGCTGAGTCATAACAACTAGTTTTTTAGCAGACTTTTGAAGGATTAAATGCCCACCAAACCTTCTTTCCCAGCATTTATTGCTATAGAACGATCATATTGGACTCCTTGGGTATAAATACTAGCCTTGAACTCATTTATGAGCATTCATTGAGCTATAAACAAGATTATCAATTACGAGCCCTAATTTCTCTTGTGAGCATTCATTGAGATTCGATCAATAGCTGAGTATGCATTCAATTTCTGTGTATCTACTCTTTTGAGAGAGCTTTCTTGAGCACAAAAACAAACTCAAAACTTCTTGTATCAAAGGGTTGTGTGAACCCTCACTTTGTAAGCACTTGAGGAGTGTGGTTAGACAAGTGTTGGAGAAGAACACTTGGATTGTAAAAGGTTTGCTGATCCACCTTGAAGGAGAGTGATAGTGGATTGGTGAATTCTCAAGTGAACTCTTGAGGCAAAGACGTAAGCAGGAGGCCGAACCTCTTTAACATTGTTTGCATTATCTTCCTCTTAATCTCTTTATTATTGCTTATTTTTGTATTTATTTTTTATTTGCAATAATTTGATTTTGAGTTTGCAATTAATTTTAATTTGGCCAATAACCCTATTCACCCCTCCTCTAGGGTTATATATTTGGGACAACACCTATTGAAAATAGGATTGGTTATTTGGCATTTTTTGGATATTGCATGCAAATTGCAAGTGACTTTGGCAGGTACAAATCCCATAGAAAGTGAGGTGTAAGTTTGGCAGGTGCAATTACCCCACAAAAGTGGGGTGATTATTTTTTGCAATTGTGAAAAGAGATCTTACAAATAGGGTAATTACCTTATGAAATGGGGTGATTATTTGACAGGTTAATATTGCAAATGGTAAATGTGATGGGTATGGAAAATACCTCCTTTCTTTCCTTAAACTTTCCCTTCTCCCTCCTAGGGATTTTTCATAATAGAGGGATATAGTAGACTCTAATAGTTTCGTTTCATAAAAGATCCCTTTTACTTAAAAATTTTCTATCTTTATTGGAATACCATATTTTCTAAAGATCCTTTGAGAATCATTTATCTTTGGAAACTCCTTTTTTTTTTTTTGGAAGGAAACTTAGGGTTTACCATAAGTCTTTACTAGGTTATAACCCTATTCCCTTTTGAATTACGCGAACTTTGATCCATGTACTTCTATACATGGTACGTAGGCGCTCACTTTGAGGTTTAAGTCCGCCCTACGATACCAAGTATCCTAGGTTCTCTTCTCCCCTTTTCTCTTTTTTTTTTTTAAATTTTTTTTACTATTTTTTTTTACTTGTTTATGTGGATGGATGAATGGATGATTTGCATACTGTCTTGTGATGATAATTGTTGACTTTTTGTATGATTAAGACTTTGATTTAGCCCAATTAAATTAAGAGACCGATTAAGGCGATATGGGTGCCTATAGGCCTTACCTAGAACCTTCCCATATCGTAACTTAGCCTCCGAATTCACAATCTTTGGTTTTTAAAAGACTTTTTGCCTTTCCATTTTTTTTTTAAACATGGAGTCACTTGTTTTGGAAGATAAAACATTTTTAGGGTTTTCCTCTTTTCCTTAAAAAATGAGGTGGCAACTCCCCCCTTTTTGATTTCCATCCAATGTGGGCCACTTTCTCGAGTCCACAATAAGTTATATTTATGAGTATTCTTGTGAAAGATTCTCTCCCTTTTCCTGAGAGTGATAGATCCCATGTTGATCACTCATATGCCTTTATACATGAAGCAGTGGAGCCAATGAACACCCTTATAAACCCTAGTGGAATATATAGTTAGTGCCATTAAACTTCCAAAGTTTCATGCATAAGACAGCCATGGTGTCTCAGGTCTAAGGATTACTTGTACCACTACAACTATGAGAAACTGATTGACAGGCAAGTAAAAAACTCCATTTCAATTTATTTCAAATTAAGATGGTCACATTCAGTGTACCTGTTCTTATAACAAGCACCCATATGTTTGTTTTAGTGTCTCCACATAAATAACTTGAGACTAGCTATCTTCTTATAGAGTCAACATAAAATGTGCTAGTCATATGGTTTCATTATTGTCCATCATAGTGAACCTTCAACTAGGAATATATATATATATATATACTCTTAATCACAACACTTTGTGATTTCATATTCTCAACTCTAACTCCATGGACATATCATGTAAATATAAAAAATAGAATAAACATGACAAAATAAGGCCCTTTATTAATTAATAATAAATATGATATACAATAAATGAAATCCTATAATTGTTTTTTATCCCTAAAGTATCATCTCTATGATTAGCTGTAGGGCATACTACTAACAATCTCCCCCTTGCACTAGAACCAATCCACTATATATATCACACCCATCTGGTCTCGATGAAACTGCAATTGTTGTTGAGTTATAGCTTTAGTGAAGGGGTTCGTTAAGTGCTTTGCTGATGCAATCTTCTAAATGCTAATGTCACCTCTTCCAATGATATCTCTAATCACGTGGAAGCGCCACATGTATTTGGACTTTTGATGAGACCGCGGTTCCTTTGCTTCAGTTATAGCCCCATTGTTGTCACAAAACAAAGGTAAAGGCGACTCAATGCTAGGAACTACTTCCAATTCTGTGATGAACTTCTTTATCCAAATAGCTTCTTTAGCAGCTTCTGATGTAGCAATGTACTCGACTTTAGTAGTGGAGTCTGCTTTAGTGTCTTGCTTACAACTCCTCCAACTCATAGCTCTACCATTTAAGGTGAAAATATGCCCCGATGTTGATCTTCTATCATCATTATCAGAATGAAAATCTGAATCTGTATAACCAACCATTTCAAAATTTCTTCCTCCATAAATAAGGAATAAGTCTTTAGTTCTTCTCAAGTACTTAAGGACAGCCTTGACTACTTCCTAGTGTTTCTTACCTGGGTTTGCTTGATATCTGCTAGTAACACTTACAACCAAACTAATATTAGGTCTTGTATATAACATGACATACATTAGACTTCATACAGCTGAAGCATAAGGAATCATTTTCATGTATTTAATCTCCTCAGGAGTTTTAGGGCACATGTTCTTAGACAACTTGATTCCATGTCTAATAGGAATTAGACCTCTCTTGGAGTCTAGCTTGTTGAATCTTTTCAACACTTTGTCTATGTACAAAGATTGGGATAGACCAAGCAACCTGTAGACACCCCATTTTCACCCTCATAAGTTCATGATATCATTTATTTAAGGTTATAAGCATTTAGGAGTCCCTAAGCCTTAAAGGACACTTTTGCCCTTTTAAGCCTTAGGAGAATAGGTCATCATTGCATGTATATTTTTATCTCTTTGTTGAGTCCCATCACTTGCATTTAGTTTCTAGGATCATTTTGGATATGTGTGTTAAATTTGGTTCAAATCCAGATAGGTTTGGATAGTTAATTAGAACTTTTGCGACTTGAAAGGCAATTTCGTCTTTTACTTTGTATATTTTCCAATTGACCTTAAAACTTGTTCTGAATAGTTCCATTGGTCTTATAATGATGTAATAAGTCTAATTGGAGTGCCAATTTAATTATTGAATAGGTTTTGGATTGATTCACCATATTACCCCATGACTAATTGACCATTTTTTCGGTTAATCGCCTTATGAAAACTCATCCATTTGACTATGGTTAGAGATTTTTGGTTCAAGAATATTTTAGAATTATTCTACATTGAATCCTTGAAATTTTGTCTTTTGAATCACTCAAATTAGAGTTAATTTGAAGAAGATATGGTCGTTTTAAGTCAAAAACCCGAAATAAGTCAAAACCAGGTGAAATAAAGGCTTGGCCTCGGGTAACCAGTTCACCCAACCGGTCTAACCGGTTGGGCCAACTGGTCACCCGAGACCCCATGTCTATTTTCCCCTATTTTTAAGGAAACGCGTTTTGGGTTCTTTTACTCCAAATTTCCTTCTTCCAAAAGTGTTTTAAACCTATTGGGAAGTGGTTTTGAGTTGTCCAACATTTATGGGAGTTAACAATAGCCTTAGATTGGTTTTATGGTGAATTAATCTCAACCATTGGTTCACATGGTTGGTTGGTTATAAATAGAGGCTTATTCATCAGCATATGGGACTTTTTAACTCTTTGACACTTTATATTCATAAGAGAGCTAGAGAATGAATTTGCACTCATTTATATCACTTGGAGAGAGCTTTCTACTACAATTTTGAAGAGGAATAAGAAGACAATCAAGCCAAAGAGAAGGAAGAACATAGTAAAGACCTTTGCTTTATTGTAAGTGCCCTTGCATCCTTTTACGATTCCTTCTTCTTCTACTCTATTCTCTACATAGTTATGGTTTAGAATTGATTTATAAATCATATATACTCTATATTGTAGAGTGTATATGATTCAAATAATGTGAAAAGCATACTAGTGGAGTAGGGTTGTGAATTGCTTGCTGTTAGGATAGTTTCTCTTTTAAGGATAGATGTACGTTTTGCACAGAAAATTAGTTGATGTGTTTAGGCCGTTTTCTCTCCATGGTTCAATTATATGCATGATTTTTAGCATCTTTTGTATAGGACACTTGCTGTGTAAGCCTCATCTTCATAGAGGTATGGATGATTATTCTTTTCGAGGATAATTATCGTCCTTAGAGGGTGAGGTTGTGCATAAGTGCTTTCTGGAGTGTGTTTAAGTCTGCTGTGAGTTTCTTTGCATTCTTAGGTATATAGTTTATGTAGGATATGTGAAGAAATCATTCATGCGGAGTGATTTCTATGTGAAATTATCTCCAAATAGTTTTATTTAAGAAAGCTCGCCGCAAGGATGATTATTTCACATTCTTACATAAAATTCTCACCTAAGGCATCATATTAGATTTTATTTTCATGTTTTGGATTGTCATATGATATTTTCATCATGATAATTCATATTTAACATGTTTTTGATAGTTTTATGCATGTTAGGGTGTTTGGAGTATATCAAGGTTTTGTTTTTCTTTAGATTTTTGTTCCTTGCATGAGTATTAGGCCATTATATGCATGTTTAGTATTCTGTCTAGATTTGATTTAGGTTTTCTAATGATTATTTGGATATGATATTGAATGGTTTGAGCATGATAATTGCCCAATAGCATACATAGGGTGATTAATTGGTGTTTTCTCGATGTTTCGGGATATTTGGCATATGGTAAGTGGTTCATGATAAGTTTTGTATAAATTGTTCTCTTCTCCCCCCTCAGGTTATTGTCTTTACTTTGGATTAGAAGTCTTAAGTTTCCAACTTTTATAAAATTCTGTTTTATTTAGAATTCTATTCTCTTTTGAATTCAAATCATTTTGGAAGTCTATTTGAGTTAGAATTCAATTCTTTCTCAAATGCCTACTTTTTCTCAAACTATTTTTGGAAACTCCTAAGTTTTTTAAAACCTTTCTTAAGTTGGAAACTTAGGGTTTATAGTTCATTGTAAAGGGAGTAACCCCATCTCAATCGAATTACGCGGACTTTGATTCTTACATCTTTGTATATAAGGTACGTAGGCGCTTATTTGATGTTCAAGTCTACCCTAGGATACTAAGTATCCTAGGTTTTCCTTTTCCTTTTATTCTTTTGTCCATCACACATGATTACTAGTGGAGTAGGATGGACTCATGCTTATTCATTTATCCATCACATATGATTGCTAGAGGAGTAAGATGGATTTGTTTTCTTGTTCTTTATCTCTTTACATGCTTTCCATATCTCTTCTATTTGTTCATGGATGTTTACATGCTTTGTGGATGTTTACATACTTTATGGATGTTTATGAATGAATGGATGGTTATGGATAATTCCTTGTATATGCATGGTGACTAATTAGGAAACGATTGAAATAGCCCATATAAATTCAGAGGCCCATTTTGGGGCGATGTGGGTGCCTATAAGAGGTTTCTTAGAACCTTCCCACATCGTAACTTAGTCTTCGAATCCTCTCTTGTTTTATTAAGACCTGCTTTTCTTTGATCGAAGTCATGTGTTTGGTTTTCAAAAGGTTTCCTTTTAAAACTATTTTCATGGTTTTCCTTTTTTCCTTAAAAAATAAGGTGGCGACTCCTTGTTTGTTATGTTTTTGTGAACCTTTTATAAACCAGATTTTTATTCATTTAAATTTCTACAAATCTTTTTAAAAGAAGGGTTTTTCCGATCAAAACCCGTGGTTCACACAACCTATTAGGTCTATCTCTATAGACTTTTATTCCCATAATATAGGATGCTTCTCCCAAGTCTTTTATGAAGAAATTTTGTGAAAGCCACTCTTTCACTTTTGAGAACATTCCTACATTATTCCCAATGAGTAGAATGTTATCCACATAAAGAATAAAACAAGTAATCGCACTCCCACTAACCTTCTTGTACACATAAGGTTCATCATTTAGATTCTGTAGGAAACCAAATGATTTGATTGCCTCATTGAATCGAATGTTCTAGCTTCGAGAAGCTTATTTAAGTCTATAAATGGACCGCTGTAGTTTGCACACTTTGTGGTCCTCACCACTAGATATAAAATCTTCAAGTTGCTGCATATATATGTCTTCCTCGATGTTGCCATTGAGGAAGGCAGTCTTTACATCCATTTGTCATATCTCATAATCGTAGTGTGCAGCTATAGCTAACAAGATCCAAATGGACTTTAGCATAGCCACTAGTGAGAAGGTTTCCTCATAGTCAATACCTTGTCTTTAACGGTAACCTTTTGCTACTAGCCTAGCTTTATAGGTTTCTACCTTTCCATCTGAGTCTATCTTCCTTTTGTAGATCCATTTGCAGCCTATAGGCACAATACCTTCAGGTGGGTCTACTAAAGTCTAGACTTGATTGGAATACATTAAGTCTATTTCAGATTTTATGGCTTCAAGCCATCTTTTCGAGTTGATATCTAATATCGCATGTCCATAAGTAATAGGATTATCTGGGTGTTCTTTATCACCTAGGAGCAATTCTTCTGCATATTGATGAAGAAATCCATATCTCTCAAGTGCAATAGATATCCTACTAGATTTGCGGATAGGTGGTGGTCCATTAATAGGTTCTGTCTCAATATGGACAGAGGTGGGATCCATATCGGTTTGTGTCTCATTAGACAATTCTTTGAGTTCTGTTTTTCTATTGTTTCCTCCTTGAATAAACTCTTTTCAAGAAAGACAGCAAACTTACTAACAAACACCTTTTGTTAATCAGGATAATAGAAATAATATCCTAAACTTTCTTTAGGATAACCCACAAACCTACATTTGATTGACTTTGATTCCAATTTGGCTACATCATGTGTCTTAACATATGCAATGCAACCCCATACCTTAATGTGTTTAAGGCTAGGTTCTTTCCCTTTCCATATCTCATATGAAGTTTTTGAGATAGATTTGGAAGGAACTCCATCTAACAAATACGTAGCAGTTTCTAGGGCATATCTCCAAAAGGATAATGGTAAATCAATGTAACTCATCATGGAACATACCATATCTAATAAAGTTCTATTACACCTCTCAGACACACCATTGAGTTGTGGTGTTCTAGGAGGTGTCCATTGAGATAGAATGCCAGCTTCTATAAGATGATCAAGGAACTTACCAGTTAAGTATTCGCCACCTTGATCTGATTGAAGGACTTTAATACTTTTTCCAGTTTGTTTCTCAAATTCATATTTGAATTCTTTAAACTTTTTAAAAGCTTCAGATTTGTACTTCATTAAGTACACATACCCAAACCTAGAATGATCATTAGTAAAGATAATGAAGTAAGAGTTACCTCCATGAGCATGTATGCTCATAGGATTGCATACATCACTATGTATCAATCCTAATATGTCTGCAGCTCTTTCACTGTGACCAGTGAAAGGTGATTTGGTCATCTTTCCTAGTAAATAGGACTCACAAGTTGGAAAGGGCATTGATGCCAATGGACCTAGTTGTCCATCCTTACTCATCTCGTTGATCCTATTCTCACTAATATGTTCAAGTCTCAAGTGCCAAACATATGCAGAAGTTCCATCATCTCTTAGTCTCTTGGGTTTAATGCCATTCAAATTCGAATTATCATGCTCCATACAATTCAAAGTTGTAATAAAGTTTAGGCCACTCAAATAAATACTAGAAGTAATAAAATCCCCATTTATTAATAAAGAACATTTGTTTTCCTCAAACATAAAACTATAACCTTGTTTGCTTAAAGCAGAAATAAAAATAATGTTTCGAACAACTTTTGGTATAAAAAAGATAGCCTACTAATTCTAAACTTCTCCCGCTAGGTAGAGTCAAGTAACAAGTCCCCACAGCTAATGCCGTAACACTTGCTCCATTCCCTACTCGTAGGGTTACTTTGCCTATACTCAGCCTTCTGCTTCCCCTTAGATTCTGCATAGAATTACATATATGAGAAATCGCACCAGAATTAAGTACCCAAGTGAAAGCAAAACTAACACTTAAGTTAGTTTCAATAATGAGAGCATGATCCAAACCTTCTGAAGGTTGGTTCTTTAAGGTATTTAGATACTCACAACAGTTCCTCTTCTAATGCCCATTTTTGTCACAATGAAAACAGGTTCCTTTATCCTTAGCTTTGTCAAACTTACCTTCTTGATGCCCCATTTTCCCTTAAGATTCTTTTTCTTCTTCCATTGAGTACTCTTAACCTTTTCTTTGCCTTTGCCTTTGCCTTTAGGCTTAGGCTTAGATTTAAAAGTAGATGCTCCATCAAATGCGAGCAAAGAGCCTTTTCCCTTTTTCATAGTCTCCTCAGTTATCTTGAGCAAGTAATACAACTCAAACAGAGTAGGGTCTAACTTATTCATGTGAAAATTCATAATAAAAAGACTATATAAATCAGGTAGAGATTGCAGTATAATGTCGGAAGCCATATCAGCTTCAATGATCACATCAAGCTTCTCAAGCTGCTTAATATGGTTGATCATTTTCAAGGTGTGATTAGTCACAGATGAACCCTCATTTATCCTTCCCTTGAATAGATTATTCATGATGTTATACTTCACAGCTCTGTATTTCTCCCCATA
Source organism: Liquidambar formosana (assembly GCA_039720395.1). Lineage (NCBI taxonomy): Eukaryota > Viridiplantae > Streptophyta > Magnoliopsida > Saxifragales > Altingiaceae > Liquidambar > Liquidambar formosana. The sequence continues at coordinate 25,012,133 of CM077832.1, forward strand.
TAACTCTTTTAAGTGGAGGAAAATGTCAGGTGCACTTCCCATGGACTCGTGTTGTTTCTAAAGCTTTGTGCTCATTGATGCCATCATATAGCATCGAGCTTTCAAGCCATCATCCATACGCTTCTGATAAGCATTGTTGTCCTAAGTATTTAACCCTAGAGGGGGTGAATAGGGTTAATGGCTAATTTAAAAAATTAATTGCAAACTTAAAATCATATTATTGCAAGTAAAAAGAAATTCAAGAACAAGCAATAAAGAGAGATTAAAAGGGAGAGAATGCAAACGATATTAACAAGGTTCGACTTCCCCACCTATGTCCTCACCTCAAGAGTTCGCTTGAGGATTCACCAATCCACTATACCAGTCTCCTTCAAGGGTCGATATTAAACCTTTTACAACACCAAGTGTTCTTCACTAACACTTGTGAAAGTGAACTCTTCAAGTGCTACAAATTGGGGGTTTCCACAACCCTTCAATACAAGATGAATAGAGTTTGTTTTTGTGCTAAGTGAGCTCTCTTAAAAGAGTGAATACACAGTAATTGATTACATACTCAACTAATGATTGAATTATAATGAATGCTTATAAGAGATCTAGGACTTGTAATCAATAATCTTGTTATATATCAATGAATGAATCATAAATGAGTTTAAGTCCTCATATATGTAGCCCATTGGTCATATATGACCGTTTGAGTTCAATAAATGCTAGGAATCAGAGTTTGGTGGGTGTCACACCCCATTTTTGCACCACCTTACTAGGGTTTGTCATTCCATGTAGGTTTTTGTTTTGTTTTTTAATCTAGTCACTTACATTAGGTTTTTAGAGTCAAAAGGATAATGGGTATAAATTTTTGTTTAATTTGGAACTAATTTTGAGGGTTAATAATAGTTTTTGTGATTTGAGGGGCATAATTGTCTTTTAGGTCATAAACTTTCTGTTTGACCTTGAAATGATCTCCAAATTGTCAATTGGAGTTCACATCGGTGCATATGAGGTATTTATAGGTTCAATTTGGTGAATTAATGGATTAGGGTTAAAATGGCTCATAATGGTTCAAGTTGGTTAAAAGACCCATTTTGGGTTAGCTCAATCTGGCCCACGATTACCAATTAAATCTCTTCAATTTGACTTTAATTAGTCTTTGTTTTATCCTCAAAAGTGTTTTGGAATGTTCAATTTTGGTTTGAAAAGCATTTGGTTTGATCCTATGTGCATACCTATGTTTTGCAAAAGTAGTACATAGCGGTTAACCGCCTTTGTAAAACCTAACCATGCACCAATGGTTAGTGGTTTTTGCCCTAAAATGTTTAAAAATGTATTCCTTATCAAAACACAGTCGTTTTGGCTTTTATTTCAACAAAATCAGAGTTAATTTGACCTCTAAAACACTCCTGGAAGGAAAGGAGTCCAAAATAGGAGAAAATAAGACGAAGGGCTCGGGTGACCACCCAAGCTTGGGCCTAGGCCCAGGTGGCTAGCCGCCCAGCCCCAAGTGGTCACCCGAGGCCTCTTTCCTATTTTTGCTGAAGCGAGACTCTTTGCTTATTTTGATGGATTTTGACTCTTTTGGACGAGTTTTCTTCTAGTTTTTGGTAACTTTTGAGTTCCTTGAGCCCTAAAGGAGTCTATAACAACCCTTGGATTAATTTTTAGGGTTTTAATCCTAGCAATTGATTTACCCTACCTAAACTCTATAAATACCCCCACTATGTTTCAGCATTAGGGAAGCCATTTTTATGTATTAAACTTAAGTTCTAAGAGAGTAAGAGAAAGTTTTAAAGGAGAGCTGGAGTTCTTGAGGGAAGCTTGAAGAGAGTTGTTTTAAGTTGTTCACAAAAAAAGGAGAGAGTCACTACAGTAAAAAAGAAGGCTTAACTTAAGGGTTATGGGGACGGAGGCCGTGTTACCAGTTAAGCTAGAAGTTCCTTCATTAAGGGTTGCCATGGAAAGTCAGATAACAGAAGTGGATTGGGTCAAGAACCATTATGATGAATTGGCTTTAATGGATGAAAGGCGGTTAAAGGCACTATATCATGTGCAGGGGTATCAACGAAGAGTTGCCAGAGCATTCAACAAACATGTTAAAGATCGAGGTCTAAAGAAATGGGATTTAGTGTTGAAAGAAGTCAGAGCTCTAGTGTTCGATCCACAGGCAAAATTCGAGCCAAGTTGGGGGGGACCATACATTATTAAGGAGATTTTGCCAGGAGGGGCTACTCACTTCATGGATTTAGATGGAATTGAGTTCGCTTGTCCAACTAATTTGGACTAATTAAAGAAATACTATATATGAGGCCTGTTAGGTTGAAAACCCGTAAGGGTGGCCTAGGCAAAAGTTAAGGCATATGAACTATGTAAGACCTAATTCTCTATTCATGAAAAAAAAAAAAAAGAAAAAAAAAAGGAAAAAGGAAAAATGATAGAGATACGTAGGCAACCCATGAAGTTACTTTGGGTGTAGTCTAAATCAAACAAAAAATAAAATCCCAAGTTTAGATTATTATTGGCAATTCATTTAAAACTAAAATTGATTAACATAGCAATTTATTGATATTGTGTAAAGGAATTATAAATGTGCTATAGATATCCTATTCTTAGAGTCTTGAAGTATTTTTGGGCTTCTTTGTAGCCCGATTTTCAACTTTCTTCTTCCCTCTTTTAAGTCCTCTTTTCTTCCTCAAATCATGTTCATAAGCTATTGTTACTGCTTCCAAAATATCCTCTCTACAAGGTCCAAGAGTGTTGTCTGTAATAAACCCAAAAATCCTTTTTCTGCGAATAGTCTCTCTTTCACCCAAATTTTCATTCAACCATCACTTGTACTCAGGGCTTTTCATGTAGGGACCATCAGTATTCATAACTTGGGCTAGTATTAATTTGCTAGGCCATCGATCCTTCACCCAAGTGACTATAGAAAGACCTACAAGCACCACAGGATAGTCACTTTTCAATGAAGTGGGTATGGTTTGCATGCACCCATCTGACAACAAACCTTGGAGGGCCAGTAAAAAGAAGTGGACCTTAGCCCTATGAGCCTTGTCATTGCACATCTAGAAGTGTGCAAAAGCACTTGTTCACTGCAGCCCCATATAAAGGCGAACCATTTGATATTCCTCCATGAAAGGCTTTGGAAGTAACCTAACCAATCACTCAAAGAAAATTGCCTAGGCAGTTCAACACAGCGAAGACAGTAATGTTGGGGTTTATATGGTGAAATAGTAGTGGGGGACAAAAATTTGAGTCTCTCAAGTAACCACGCTTGTAGCAAAATGGGGTTGCTTCCTAAGGGAACTTTCAGGTCTTCATGAATTTTATCTAAACTATTTAGAGTTTCAGTTAGCACCATGGGAATTATATTATGGCGCTCAGAAAGGAAAGGGATCAACTCGTAAATTTGTATAGGAACATGGAGAGTACCAGTGGAAATAAGGAAATGACCAATAAGATAAAAAGCAACTGCATGTTGAATAGGGAAAGTGAAGTTCAAAATACCTTTGCTATCATGAGCCACGAAGGAAGTTGCAAGTGTCATTAAATCCACTATATGGTCTTTCACAAATATGGAAGCATATTGTTGATGAATCTCAAGAAAATTAGAGAAAGAAGTGAGATAACTTGGGTGAGGAGTAGGGACTATGAAAGGGCTTATCGGTGAAACTCCATACAAAGAACAAAACTCCTCCATGGTTGGGCACAATTCTTCATAATTAAAGCGAAAGACTTAAATTTAGGGGTCCCAAAAATATACAGCTGCGGCTAGGTGGTTTGTTTCAAGCTTCATATGCCTCAAGGAAAGTAATGGTTCTAAGCCAAAGCACTTGAACTCAAATTTTGCTTCAACACTCATAACCCTAAAAAATTCTCCTAAAATTTTTTCTAGAGCCTCTATAATTTCTCTCAATGAATGCAAGTAGGTTTAGAGACCCCTTGGGTGTATTTTTATAGGAAAAAAGTCATAAATTCGAGTTTTAGAAGGTGATAACCCATCAAATTAGGAAATTTCCTAAAACAAGTCAAATTTCTGCTTCGGGCTCAGGTGACCCCCCAGGCCTAGGCGGCTAGCCACCTGGCCCAGGCGGCTAACCGTCCAGACCTAGGTGGTTACCTAAGGCCGTTTTCTTGATTTGCTTTGTTTTGCTTGTTTTTGACCCCATTTGACCTTTATATGGTTTTGTGACCTTAAGAAGCTTAAATTGAGACTATTTTGCATGAAAAGCATGATTAAACTACCACAATGAATTCTAAAAGATTCACAAAGTATACAGGTTGGAGTTAAAGAAAGAGTTTTCAAAGTTACAAAGCAAAGAGGAAAGCTGTTCCGTTGTTTCCAAGCAAAAAGTAAGCTAAGATAATGATCCCTAGTAGTTCTTCTTTTTTGACTTAGTTCAGCTTTGCCACGACCAGAGCGAGGAATTCTTTGAGGTTGCATTGGTTGTAGTGGGCACGATGAAGAAGCCTATTGTAAAGAAAATTAATTAATAAAAAGGGTAATGGTTTTAATCCTATGTTGGAATAAACAAGGGAATGTTTTATTAGAGGTGTCACACCCCATTTTTGCACCACCTTACTAAGGCTCATCATTTCATGCATGTTTTTGTTTTCTTTTTGAGTCTAGTCACTTGCATTAGTTTTCTATAGTCACAAGGACAATGGATATGAATTTTGGTTCGATTTGGAGTTGATCTCGAGGGATAATAAGAGCTTTTGTGACTTGAGGGGCATAATCGTCTTTTAAGTCCCAAACTTTTCATTTGACCTTGAAATGATCTCCAAATTGTCAATTGGAGTTTATATGGATGCATAAGAGGTATTTCTAGTGTCAATTTGATAAATCAATGGCTCGGGATTAAAATGGCTCGATGTAGTTCAAGTTGGTTAATTGACCCTTCTTTGGGTTAGCTCTAATTGACTCACAATTACCAATCAAATCTTTTCAAATTGACTTTCATTAGTCATCATTTTACCCCTAAAAGTGTTTTATGAAGTTCAATTTTGATATGGAAAGTGTTTAGTTTGACCCTATGTGCATGCCTATGCTTAGCAAAGGTAGAGCATAGCGGTTAACCGCCTTGTTCAAACCTAACCATGCCCCCATGGTTAGTGGTTTTCACCCTAAAATGTTCAAAAACATATTCCTCATCGAAACACGGTCGTTTTGGCTTTTGTTTCATCAAAATCGGAGTTAATTTGCCCCCTGAAACACTTCTAGAAGCATTAAGAGTCAAAATAGGAGAAAAATCCGAAGTGGGCTCGGGTGACCACCCAGCCCCGGGCGGCTAGCCGCCTGGGCCCAGGTGGCTAGCTGCCCAGGCCCTGGTGGTCACCCGAGAGCACTTTCCTATTTGCACTATGATTCCTTGCTGAAGCGGATTCCTCCCTATTTTGACGTACAAGGGCTCTTTTGGACGGGTTTCCTTCTAATTTTTGGTAACTCCTGAGTTACTTAAGCCCCAAGGGGGTCTCTAATAGCCCTTGGATTAATTATTAGGGTTTTAATCCCAGCCATTGGTTAATCCTAATTGAAGTCTATAAATACCCCCCTATGCTTCAGCACAAAGGAAGTCACTTTATGCATTAAAACTTAAGTGTTTGAGAGAGAGTAAGAGAGAGAGACTTGAAGGAGAGCTGGAGTTCTTGCTGTAGCCTTGGAGAATATTGATTGAAGACATCCACAAGAGCAAGAGGGAGTTCATGCAGCAGCAAGGAAGGCTTTCCTCTAAGGTGTTTCTCTTTCTATTCAAGCTTAAACTAGGGTATCATGTAAGATAGCTCCATTGCATGCCATGTTTATGATTTTTACCATGGATTAAGGTTTCTATTAGTTAATACATGTGGTAATGATGATGTTCATGATGAGTTTTGCATGCTTTAGAGTTAGTTCATAGGTTTCTATGCATGAATGTGATTCTTGTGCCTCTGTTGTCCTTGTTCTAGGATAGTGATATTGCATGTTAGTGTTAGGGTTTTTGTCATGTTTTATTGCTTTAGTTAGTTAATATGTATGATTTAGGTTCTGTTTAGTTTGGTTCTAGTATGTGTGGAGTATGTTTGGTATGTTTTTAAGCATATTTGTGAGTTTAGGGCTGTTAGTGTCCTTATTTTATATTGGTTTCCATATAGCATGTTAGTTTAGGTTTTTTATTGGTTTTTCTTCATGGTTGCTGTATATGTTTTTTCATATGGAGTAAATATGATATTTTTGCATGCATGTTAGTTCATTCTAGGGTTTTTATGCATGATATGGTTCTAGGATAGTGTTAGAACTTATTATTGTTTGCTGTTTTTGCTGTTAGCATGCTTAGTGGATGATTTTAGGCCTTAGTACTATTCTGTCCAGATTTGCATGTTAGTGTTTTTGCATGGTTTTGAGCACGTGTAAGGGTGCAAATAGGTGTGGTATTTGTCCTATGGCAAATAGGGCTGCCAATGCTTGAAATGGCTTCCGCATCCATCTGTTCTACCCAGTCCTCACTCTTCTCTTCCCAATAGTCATCCTTGATTGCTTCATCATCAACCATTATTGCAGTGATGGGATACCACTCAGTGAAGAATATTTCAAACCCCGGAACTCTCGCCTTGGTTGCTTTGTCAATGGATGGTTCGGGAAATCCACAGAATAGAAAGTCCTCTCCTTCCTTAACAAAGTAACCATTCAAAGTAGGTCGGTATGGCGAGATTCAGATATCTGGCACCCTTCCTTCTGCTTTTGCTTTGACCCTTTCTCTGCTTCTCTGCAACATCTCCATACGGTCCTTTTTGGAAGGCTCATACCCCAATCCGAAGGTGTATGTGACAATGCGGCTCTGAACGGATGCCGGTATGCCTTGCTGACGGCGTCCTAGTCCCATGCCTGGGAAGAAACTCATTTTCTTCATTATGTTCCCCACATGTAGGTTGCTATGAGGGCAAACGTCGAGAGGTATCAACTCTCTCTGTTCCGGCTCTTTCTCTATGCATTGAACATACTCAAACCCAGACAATGGTGTTCCAACGGGCTCGGGCTTGATCTCGCAAATGGGTACCCCCGACGGCTTCAAGTCATAATCACCTTGGAGTGTGGCGATGGCCCCTTCATAAGGGAACTTGACTTTTTGGTGCAATGAAGAAGGGACAGCCCCTGCAGGATGAATCCAAGGTCTCCCTAACAAGAGATTGAAGCACGACGGGACATCCAGCACTTGGAACTCCACTCTGAATTCTGTAGGCCCCATAATCAGTGGCAAAGTGACCACTCCAATCACCTCTCTACGGGTGTTATCATAGGCTCTCACTGTTTGCCCAGATGGCACGAAGTCTGTTGGATCCAACCCCAAAACGGTGGCAGTTCTGAGAGGGCACACATTAAGAGCGGAACCATTGTCGATCAGGACTGTCGGAACCCTCTTTCCCATGGTGTCAACAGTGATATACATGGCTTGTGAATGGCTAGGTCCACTTTTAGGTAGGTCTGCCTCTGAGAACACAATGGTTGAGTTCTTCGAGGTTGGATTCACCAAGTTCACAAAATTTTCTTGAGATGTGTCAACAGGAACCTGTATCTGGTTGAGCAACTTCAAGATAGTCTGACGGTGCTTGTAAAAGGCCATGAGCAAACCCCATATGGTGATGTTAGCATTAGTCTTTCTCAATTGCCTAAGCACTTCATCCTCCTCTTCTTGCAGGTCGAGGTGGCGATTACCTTCCAAGTCCCCTAATGGGTTGTCAGATTCTTAGTGCGGAGGTTTGAAATGGCGACCCCCTCTAGTTATGTGCTCCACCTCGTCATCGCTCATCCACATATCATCAATCTCACCTACATCACCCATGAGGTCATCCCATGTGATTGTGTCGATCTCTTCCATTTGGACTTCCTCTAGTATCTCATCCCAACCCGTGGGGATTATGGGCTCATCAGGGATGGGGTCGGGGTAGAGTACATAGTAATCAAACTTTCCGGACGACTCTCCCAACAAACCCACTTTAGGATCTCCTGCCTCGAACCTTTCTTTCAATTGTCGCTGCATGGACTTCTTTGGCAATACCAAAACCTTTTGATCAATAAGGTTTTGAACTACTTTTTTCAGTATAACACAATCCTCCATATCATGTCCGGGCGCTTGATGGTATAAACAGAATTGGTGAGGAGTCAAAGGCCTTGGCTTTGAATGGCATGGCAATATGAGCCCTTTATCACAACATTGGTGGAAAACTTGAGTCAAGGTCATGGGAAGCGGCGTGTATTGCATTATAGGTTGATGGGATTGGGACGAGCCAAGCTCGATGGCATTTATGTTGTTGGGAGGAGGCACATTGTGGGTGGGGAGGGGATTTCGAGTGACATTTGGGCGATTTGGTGCGGTGGGTGGTGAAATGATCTACTTGTCGAGCAAATCTTGGATTTCATGGCGGAGGCGGTAACAACGGTTGGTTAGATGGCCTTTGGCTTGGTGGAACTTGCAATATTCATTCTCATTGTAGTTCTTGGGCAATGGGTTTGGTGGAGGCCTTGGGTCGAGGGGTTTCAGGAGATCACGGCTTCTCAGCTTTTCAAAGACTCTTTCGAGTGGCATATATAGCTCGGTGAATTGGCGAGGTGAGGTGGAGTCATTTAGGGAGAAAGGGCGAGTGGGTTGGGTAATGGTATTGACCTCAGCATTGGGTTTTCCTCCAAAGTTTGTCCTTCGACTCCTTAGGATTTCCTCCGTTTTGATTGTTCCATCGGCGATTGCATCTTCAACTTGTGTGTCAGCCCCAACAAGAGCCTTGAAGTTCGGAAAGTAGTGAGCAAAGAGGTGCTTGTGATATATGGGCAGCAAGTTCTTCACTACCAACTGAATCTGTTCTTCCTCATTCGGTCTGTCTGTCATTTTGGAAGCCTTTTTTCTCATTTTGGATTTTTGAACAGAGTGAATGGAATCCATGGAAGATATGGGTACCAATGCTACCTAAGCGATGCATTCCTAGCCTGATGCTGACGGGCAAGAAGGTGCTCTTAGAAGGCCCCGTGGGTAGGTACTAGTACCTAGGGGAGCGTGTCTTACGCCAAGTCATGGGTGATGTGAATGCCGCCATGGCTCCAATGCCTCCACCACTTAACATGAGGCATGCTAACTTAATGGAGGGGGAGGAGTTGTGGGATGCCTTGAGAGGCTAGGATGCGGAGGAGTTCACTTCTCCTGACATTGCATATGAAACTTTCTGTCTCCAATATCTGATGAGGCCCAGGGTGACAGGCCTTCCTCCTCAGGGGGTAAGTCTTTAACATTCTCCTAGCCTTCTCTTTTGGTAGAGACTCTATTTAATAGGTGAACACTTGCAGGGTCGACGAGCACGAGAGCATAGCTCGACAGTGGGCTCAGGAGTGGTTCCTGGCTCTGAAGAAGATGAGATGGAGGGGGATAGGTCACTACCCTTGCCTCAGCCTAATTGGTTCATTGATTTGTGCAGTGGGTCGGACTTTGTCAAGACCGCCATCACCCATCCTGCCTTTGATGAATCCCCCAGGATCGACCCAAATCGAGAACAGGTGAGTTCTCTTTATGGGTATTTCTTTCTTTCTTTGAACATTACCTTCAATTTTACCCTTATTGATTATCCTAGGTGCCTACGGCATATGCCCAAGAGTTCATCGACCTTAGTGAGGGTTTAAAGCGTGACCTTGTGAGGATGAGCTTAGCCAAATCCATGGCGGAAGCTCGTTTGGATGTCATGGTAAGTGTTCCACCTATTCAAAGTTCTCATATGTGGTTTTCAACCAACTCTATTCTCATACTTAGCCTCTTTGCAATGGATTTTGTATATACAGCCACCACCGGCAATGCGCCCTCCTCGAGCACCTCGTGGGGGTCGTGACGGAGCTGGGCCGAGCCGTAAAAGAAGCTCTGGGAACCGCTGAGTTCATTTACTTTCTTGTTGGGCTTGTAGAAACAATGAGACAATGGCTATCTTTTTGCATTTCATGCTTGTGTTTTGTAATTGCCACCTAAAACCAACTTTCTTATCCCTTGCTATGGATACTTGTTGTGCTTATTTGAATCTATCATGATGATGTTATAGTGCCTTTCTCATGAAAATTTGAGTCAATGTGAGTTCATAGGAGTAAAAATGGCCTAAAAAGGCCATCCGAACGCGAAAATAGGCAAAACCGGGCGAAACAAGGCAAAACAAGGCGGAGGCCTCGGGTGACCGTCTAGCCCCGGACGGTTAGCCGTCTGGGCCTAGACGGCTGACCGTCCAGCCCCAGACGGTTACCCGAGGTCGACGCGCTTTTTCGCGATTTTTCAGGAATTTTGTGATTTTGACGGTTCTACTCCCTTTAGGACTCGAATTTGTGACCCTTTTCCTATAAAAACACATGAGGGGAGTCTTCTAACTCACCTATTTTCATTGACAATAATTATGGAAGCCTTGGATGGGTTCTTAAGAGGGTTTTTGGCAGTCATGGCTGCCAAAGACAAAACTGAGTTTAAGCGCTTCAGCTTGGAACCATTGCTCTCCATAAGGCACATAAAGCTCGAGACAACCCTTCTCACTGCTGCTACATACTTCTGGGATCCTCAAACCCATGTCTTTCGATTTAATTATGAAGAATTATGCCCAACCATGGAGGGATTCTGTGCTTTATTTGGAGTTTCGCCCGCAGGGCCATTCATTCTTCCTACACTTCGCTCGGATTACCTTGCTTCCTTCTTGGATTTTCTTGGCATTCCTCAAAGGGACGCAACGATCTTTGTCAAGGATCATATGGTGGACTTAATGAAGTTAGCAACCTCATTCTTGGCTCATGATAGCGAAGGTACTCTGACTTTCACCCCTCAAATTCAGCGTGCACTCGCTTTCTGTTTAATTGGTCGCTTTCTCATATCCACCGGCACTCTTCAAGCCCCTGTTCAAATATATGAGCTGGTTGCCCCTCTTCTCAAGCGACATAACATCATTCCTTTGGTATTAGCTGAAACCTTGAATGGTTTAGATAAAATTCATGGCAACCCCAAAGTGCCTTTAGAAGGTAGCCCCTTTTTACTACAAATGTGGCTGCTCGAGCGCTTGAACTTTCTATCTCCCACCACTATCAATCCATACAAGCCCCAGCACTTCTGTCTGCGCCGAGTTGAACTCCCTGGGCCATTCTCTTTAAGAGATTGGTTGGGTTATTTCCACACGCTGTCATGGCGGAACATCAAATGGTACGTCTTTACATGGGGGTGTAAAGAGCAGGTACTTTTTCGAACCTTGGGGTGTGCTTTTGTCAAACTCATAGGACTGAGGTCGACTTCCTTCTATTGGGCTTCGAGAATTCTTCGCCAGATGGGCGCCATGCAAACCATACCGTCCTTAACAGGACCTTGTTGCTTCTCGGGTAAACTTACTTCTTGTTGGGAATGGATGAATGAGAGATGCTTCTCGGGTTCAAGCAACACCCTAGCTTGTGGAGCATCATAGAGTGGTGCCTTGTATGTGCTTTTGACCCCATAGAATGGATACTTGGTGCTTGAGTCCTTGCTTGATGACATCCTTGATGATGGAGTTGGGTTTGTGAAAAATGGGTTTGATTTGGTTTGATTTCACAAGATGATGTAAATTGGTTGTTTTGATTGCTAAATGGGCTTGATTTATTGTTGTTTGATGTGCATTTGATGTTTGGATTGAAAGTTTTTGAAGTAGGAATGAGAGAATGAGAGTTGGAGAGGATAGGATGAGAGTTTAGAGAGAGAAACTCTCTAATTTTCGAGCTAGGAGAATGATGGAATGTGGATGCAAGTGTTGGGTTTTATAAACCCAGAATTTTCCTTAGTGGGCTCGGGTAACCGTCCACCTTTGGACGGTCAGCCGTCTTGCCCTGGACGGTTGACCATCTGAGGGCAGATGGTCACCCTAGCCCGCTTTGCCCGTTTGCCCCGTCTCGCGCGCTTGCGACCTCTAAACTTCTCCAAATTGACTTTTTGTGCAATCCTTGAGTTATGGGATGAATATATCCCTCAAGTTTATCAAGTTTCAACGAAATTTTTGAATCTTGGGTGATTGTGTTCACCCGAATAACGAGGAGTTGCAATGGCCATGATAAATGGCTTTCTCATGAAATGAGCTTGGTGTTGAATTGATTGACTTGCAAGTCTTGGAATTCAATTCTCTAGGAGATGATAATGATATCATATCATGTGATAAGGATAATTTTACATGAAATGACTTGCTAATCATGTGATAAAGATAACTTCACATGAAATGACGATTCATAAGCTATGCTAGTTACGAAGTAACTTGCTATCTTTGTGAAGAGGGCATGAAATGCACTTTGTTTTTCAATCAATTGACTTTCAAAACCAATGTTGTATCATGTGATAAAGATAATTTCACATGAAATGACATGAAATAAGCTTGATTTTCAATCAATTAACTCTCAATTCAATGTCATTTCATGTGTTAAAGCTAATTTCACATGAAATGATAAGTAATGAACTTGATTTTGAGTTGAATGACTCTCAATACATTATCATTTCATGTGATAAAGACAATTTCACATGAAATGCACTTGATTTGGAGTTAAATGACTCCCAATACATTGTCATTCCATGTGATAAGGATAGTTTCACATAAAATGATAAGAAATGAGCTTGATTTTGAATCAATTGACTTGCAATTGGGTCTCATATCATGTGATAAATACAACTTCACATGAAATGACGATTCATGAGTTATGCAATAACTCCCCGTCTCTGTTACTTCCACAGAAAGTGGCACAATTTCCCATGAAATGACGATCCATGAGTTATGCAATAACTCCTCGTCTTTGTTACTTCCACAGAAAGTGGCATGAAACGATTCATGAGTTATGCAATAACTCCCCATCTTTGTTACTTCCACAGAAAGTGGCACAACTTCACATGAAATGACGATTCATGAGTTATGCAATAACTCCCCATCTTTGTTACTTCCACAGAAAGTGGCATGAAATCACAATTGCACATGAAATGATCCATGAGATATGCAATAACTCCTTGTCTTTGTTGTTTCCACAGAAAGTGGCATAATTTCACATGAAATGATCCATGAGTTATGAAATAACTCCCTGTCTTTGTTACTTCCACAGAAAGTGGCATGAAATCACAATTTCACATGAAATGATGATTCAAGAGTTATGAAATAACTCCATATCTTTGTTGTTTCCACTGAAAGTGGCATGAAATCATAATTCGATGAGTCATGAGTTATGAAATAACTCACCTCATTTGTTATCCCCAGTGAGACTGGCATGAAATGCCCTTGGTTTTGAATTGATGGACATTCAATTCACCAATAATTCACATAAAATGATGATTTATGAGTTATGAAATAACTCATTTTGAGAATGCCAATGAGATTGGTAGGGTACCTTGTGATGCACTAGTGCAACTAGCTTTGCATCATGAGAAGACCATGTGGATATCACTAATGCAATTAGTGCATGGTAAAGGCATTTGCATGAGCGCACCAACAAATGTTGGCTTGCATAGAAATGCATTCGAATCTTTGCTTCGATGAAATTGTCGCATGCTTGGATATGACGAAGTCTATCCTTATGGTTCCATTTGAGTTTGTTGGTATTAATGAGATTAATCCATCAAACAAAAATGGGTTGTTCTTTGATCATTGGCTCGCAAGTGAAACTTGTTCACCAATGAGGGGCTTCTGTCACACCCCATTTTTGTCACCTTAGCTAGGACATATCATTTCATGTAGGATTTTGAGTCCTTTTTGAGTCTAGTCTTTTGCATTGAGTTTCTATGGCATTGAATATCATGTGTATGAATTTTGAAGTGATTTGGAATTCATCTCGATGGTCAATAAGAACTTTTGCGACTTTAAGGGCATAATCGTCTTTTAAGCCGTATATTTTCCATTTGACTTTGGAATGAATCCCGAGTCATCCCATCAAGTTCATATGAGTATATAGAGTCTATATATAGGTTCAATTTCATGAATTAATGGTTTAAGATTAATTCGGCTCGTAATGGTTCGGGTTGGCTAAAAGACCCTTTCTTGGTTTGCTCAAATTGACTCATAAGACCCAACCAATTTTCTCTCATTTAACTTCAATTGGGCTTTATTTATGTCCTAAATATGTTTAGAAAGATCGAATTTCGATTGGGAAAGCATTCGGTTCGACCTTGTGTACAAACCCAGCTTAGCGACGGTGAAGCACCATGGTTAACCACCTTTGTAAAACCTAACCATGCACCCATGGTTGAGGATTTTTGTCCTAAAATGCCTAAAAATGTGTTCCCCTTCGAAACACGGTCGTTTTGGCTTTTATTTCGTCAAAATCAGACTTAATTTGAAGATTTTAGGACTGCTGAAGCAAGTGGAAGTCAAAACCGGAGAAAAAATAGAGGACCCTCGGGTAACCGTCCGGGGCTGGACGGTCAGCCGTCTAGGCCCAGACGGCTAACCGTCCAGGCCTAGATGGTCACCCGAGAGACTCCTTTTTCAAGTCAAACTCTGACTCTTCTTTCCCTCTTTTGACGGTTTCTTCCGCCAAAACAACTTGTCTGAGCTTAGGAGTGTGTAGGTTTGAGTTGTTTGAGCACCAAGAGAGTCTCTAATAGCCCTAAGATCATTATTTAATGAATTAATCCTAGCCATTGGTTTAGGGGGTCAGTTCTCTATATAAAGGACATGATATTCAGCACATAGGGGGAGGTTAATTGCACTTTACATTGAGAGAGAGAGGGAGCTACGAGTTTGGAGAGCTAGAGGGACTTCAAGAGGAGGCTCTTCAACCCCAAGCAAGCAAGGAAACAAGAAGTTTGAAGACAAGGAAGAGTCTACAAGAGGTAAGCCTATCCCTTGAATGCTGAACATGAATTTCTGCTTCTCCTTCTTCTCTTTCTTCTTCTTTTAAGATAGTTGTGGTGCATGCAATTGCTCTTCTTATGGATTGAATTCAATGTTTACATGATGTTATATGAATGATTTTAGGATAGTTTATGGCTTTATATGCTTGATAATCCCTGGTTTACCAAGGATTTGATAGCCTTCTTCTTTCTATCCTCTTAAATCATGCATAGTTCATATGTTTAGGTTGCTGTGATTATTATCATAAATTGATGCTCCTGTTAGTTAATATATATGATATGAATGATATTCATGATAATTTGAGCATGTCTTAGAGTCATTTAGTAGTTTTTTATGCATATTTGTGAAATTAGGGTTTCGATAACCCTGAATTCACACAAGTTTCATACAGCATGCTTAGCTTAGCTTTTTGAGCTGTTGCTCATCATAGTCATTCTATATATGCTGCATATAGTTGAATCATGCTAGGTTTGCATTCATATAGTCTATTTTATAGGGTTTTTGGAGACATTATCCTTTTCTAAAGATAATTATCCTTTTCGTTGAGTAAGGTTTTGCATGAGAGTCTTCTGTGATGTGTTTAAGCATGAAATCTTTTCTGTTGTGTTCTAGGGTATATATTTTACGTAGGATATGCTGATTGCACCTCCCCATAACGACTTTCTTACGTGAAATTATCTTAGGATAGTTTCACTTAAGAAAGCTCACCGTAGGAAGGTCTATTTTCATATTTTACATGAAATATCATCTTTTTTATTTGAATATGCTTTGTTATCATGTTTATTGATATTATTGGAGTCTCTTATGCTTGTTAGTGTGTCTTTGATAGGTTTTTATGCATGTTAGTCGAGTCATTGCATGTAGGATTGAGTTAGAGTCCTTAGTTATTCATTATTCTTATTGTTTGCATGATTAATGGATGATTTTAGGCCTTGTCAAGGTTCTGTCCAGATTAGTATTTTGCTTTCTTTGCATGATTTTGTGCACTTGTAAGGGTACAAACAGGTACAATGCTTGTCCTATTGCAAATAGGGCTGCTATGGTCTGAAATGGCTAATGTTTGGAGCATGTGCGCTCAGGTAAGTAGGGTTTGAAGGTGCCCCAATTCACCTTTCTTTTTCTTTCTTTTCTCTTCTCCCTCCTAGGGTTACTTCTTAATACAAGTTTATGGTAATTATCAAAGGTTTCCTTCAATAATAAATTCTGTTTTTATCAAAGTTTTCCTCTTGTGGAAGTTTTCAGTTTTGGATTAAATCAATGTATTTTCAAATGAGGAAACCTAGGGTATTTACCATAGGTTTGTATTAGGTTGTAATCCTATTCTTTTCGAACTACGTGGACTTTGATCCATGTATTTCGCTGCATGGTACGTAGGCGCTCTTCGTGAGGCTCAAGTCCGTTCTAGGATCCAAGTATCCTAGGTTTTTCTCTTTTCTTTTCTTTTCCTTTTTGTTTTGTTTTATTTGAGTGATTATGCATGAGATGATTGGATGAAATATATGATATTCATGCTGCCTTGTGATGATATATGATGATATTTGAGTGGAAAAGATCTTAAGTTAGCCCAATTGAATTAAGAGACCAACTCGGGCGATGTGGGTGCCTATGGGCTTTTGCCCAGAACCTTCCCATGTCGTAACTTAGCCCCCGAATCCAATTTTCTGGTTTCAAAGACTTTGCTTTTCCTTTAATGGAGTCATGTGGTTTTGAAAATAAAACATTTTTGTGGTTTTCCTCTTTTCCCTAAAAAATGAGGTGGCGACTCCTTTTTTTTGTTTGTTGTCTTTAAACCCCTTATATTTTTGCCAAACCCTTGTAGGCTCCGCGCTCTTTTTCGTGGGTTCACACTACAAGAAAAACCACTTTTCACGATGTGCGAAACACGTCGTGAATGAGTTTTCACGACGCACATCCGCATGTCGTGTAGGGCCACGCCATGGAAAGTAGAGACTTTGTAACGGCTTGCGTTGCGCATCGTAATAGATGAATTAATGGCGTGTGTTGCGCGTCGTAATAGATGCATTCACGACATACATTGCACGTCGTAATAAGTGCATACACTCACGATGTATATTGCACGTCGTAACAGATACATTAACGACGTGCAAGGCACGTCGTAATAGATGTATTCACGACGTACAACCTGCACGTCATAATAAGTTCATGCATTCACGACATACATTGCACGTCGTGAATAGATTAGCATTTGAGCTAAAAAAATGTTCTACGACATGCTTTGCACATCGTTTATAATGTATTTACAACATGCATCGCATGCCGTGGATTTTATTCATTTGTTTTTTTTTATAACCTACTTCGGATATCCTATTTCCTGCTTTACTTTTCAAATGCCATATGTCTATCATTGCCCAACGCATAATAAATCATTCATTAAAATCATTTTTTCCTATCTGCATTAATAATCTACAATTAACATCAACAAATAACTATATATCCATATCTATAATTTGAATAATTAAATTGAACCCAATTCAAAAAACATTCATCCATCCACCAAGTTAAAGTACATATGTTGTTTGTAAATAGACTAACAAAATTTACAGGAATGTCAAAATAAAGATAAAAAAGAGAGAACGGGTTTTCACTGCTGCCGTCTCCCTAGCCTGAAATAGCTAGCTAGCCTCCTCAATCTCAAAAACTAGATAGAAGAGTTGCTAAGATGCCTCCTCAACCTAATGTCTCTGAAATAGAAAACAATATAATTTATTATTAGTGATAAAAAAATATTGGTAGAAAACAATATAATTTATTAAGCAACTCAATCCAGACAAACTTGTCTATTTAGACATTTGTGGATGAATAACTTCTAGTACTGCATTCAGAAGAAAACACCAATAGACACGTCTCAGCTAATATCACAGAGCACATTCAAGTATGATAAAGTTTGCATATTCAGGATGTCAAATGGGTTATCGTTGACATAGTTTCCCCAATTAAAGCATCTCAACATGAATTTGAACTCCATAGCAACGTACATCAGAACTTTGTACTCGCAGTATGCTTATTATTTGATTGGTTGGTCAATAAATGCAACTAATTCCTCTTATCATATTATTGACCCAGGGAGAATGAAAAGATAGCAATCCTAAATCCATAAAGAGAAGGACGGAATGCACAATAAGCTTATATATATCTTACAACTCTCCAAAGAATAGGCTCCAATGACGAGCAAAGTTTCTACAGACTATCTACCTTGAGAGCGTCAACAATTACACTGCAAAAAAAATTGTATTTTTCAATAAACAAGATCTGATCACCCATCAATATAGCAAAAAAAATCAGAATGAGTTTCTACAATGGGAATAATATTAACTCCGCAGGTTACTATGCAGAGTTCAAATTTACTTCATTTCACCCTCCTAAAGTCTAGCAAGTAGGTATATTTATATGTCACAAAGACAGATTTTAAATTACATATGAGCACCCAGATAACAAACTTGTTTTGCCAAAGAAATAAGAATAAGAAAAATCCACAAAATTTTGTCAAAACCCCTTTTTAGTTCAAAAATGTCAACAAAATCAATAACATTTTTAAAGGAGTCTTTATTGGAGTTGTTGGACTGTTGTAGTAGGTCTTGACCTGTATTTGTCTTTTTTGTAAGCAATCAAGAACCCAAACTCTATCTTTCTTCCGTAATGAAGAATGGGTATGTGAATGTAACTAGTAATAGTCAATGAAAAACTAATAAGAACATAAAAGAAAAGCCAATGAAATAAATAAAGTATAAAATAAATTGTTAGAATTTGTTAAAGCTTCGTCATGTTCCCCTAAAAAATATCTCAGATGATTCACTTGATGTGCTTTTACCTTATGCGGCGTGAACCTGTCTATTTCATTTGAAAATATGTTTAAGTTAGGTTATATTTGGTAAGTTTGATCACTGTCTATGTAAGTAAGACCCACTCACTTGTCACTCACTATGTAGGATACAAAGTTGACTTCAATGTCCCTTTTTCATAGGTGGCCATCAAAATGGAAACCCAGATTCAAAATTCCGTCCTTCCCCAACCAAACCCAACATGCGTGCACACAATATATGTATATTGAAAGTATCTGCATCTAACCAAACCAACTTCCAATATATTATATAATAGAACTGAGGCACAGTACATGGATAAGAAGGTAAAGTGATAGTGATTAGGTACAAGTGAGATAACAAAATATGAGCTCTCATGGAGACCTGTTTCATTTAACCAGACGGCATCCTTTTAAAAAATTATTAAAATTGAACTTCCTTCAAAATGTTGGAAGACAATGTCAGCAAAACTCTTACCAATTCTCGAGAAACGATGACACCAATATATTATATGAATCAAGGAAAAAATCTGGGACCTCTTTTCCTTTAATGTCCTTTAACGTAATGTGATGAATTGGGTGGCACAAAATATTCTACACAGTTGTTATAAGATAAAATATAAAAAGTTTCAAAACATTCCAAATAAGTCAAGTCACTAGATAGGATTTTTAAAACCCCATTAGCTAGGGGATCCCCCAATCCATCCCTTAAGCTGTGAGTGGGACTTGAATGCTCAAACTCTCCCAAATGAGAGGCATTTAGACACCACTGGCCTACAAAACTAATGAGATTATTGTAGCATAAACACTCGAAACTTTTTTTGTTCTTTCTTGGGTGATGAAGGGAAACTTTATTTCTCATAAAGACAGAGTACAAAGTCTGGGAAAACACTTGAACTTCACCAGCTTGAGAGGGTCATTTAATGGACTGCATAATCTTTTCTTTTTTCTTTTTGTTAAAATCCCAAATAAACTCAGTTCCAAAAACCAAATGAGCCCCAACACTACCCCCGCTCAATGAGAAAAACCGGGGGAGACTCTTTTTCTGACTGCAGCGAGTTGGATCTGGAATCAATTCAATCACCATTTTCAACGGCATGTTTGGAAAATTAACACCAACCTCTAAAGAATTCCCAAACCAAAAAAAAAAAAAAAAAAAAAAAAAAAAAAAAAAAAAAAAAAAAAAAAGAAAAAGTAAAAGAAAAAGAAAAAGATATTAATATTAAGATTTTACTATGAGGTAATTTTATAGTACAGAGTGTATATTGACTAATAAACAAACCATTCATATATGCAACATACAAGGGGGAATTACAGATGAGTCAGGTTATGTGTAAACAATTACAGTTAATAGTCATTTTTAGTTAAATTAATAGTCACGTACGAAGAAGTTAGTACTAATTTATATTAAAATGTAATTATTTTCTCATAATCCGACCAACCTAAAAGCCCCCCATGTACAGTCATATGCCCTACCCAATAAGATGTGTCACCTCTCCTGAAACTAGTCCTAACCAAGGCCTAACCAAAGACCTCTTATGAGACCTTGGATTCAATTCTCATTATAATTCTTTAAGGCCACTTTCACAGATTATGTCTTGAAAAATAACTATGTTTTCACAGTGCATATACTTCTAATTGGATTAAAGGACTGGACCCATTTGACACGTTACCTATCCCAACTTGAGGTACACTCAAGGGCCTTAAAAATTAAAATACACCACCCTACGAAAGGTCTACACTATTCATTATACCGTTTACTTAATACATTGGAAGTTGGTAGCTAGGTTACAGTTGGGAAAAAGTGTGAAAGGGTCACAGATTGTTAATGAAAATGTCTCCAACTCCATTGTTGACTTGTTTCCGTAGAGCAAGAAAAGCTTATCCTTTGGGCTATGTACCTTTTTGACCATCATAATATGCTAAACCCACCATCTTAATTATGCCAGACTTGTAAGTTCTAGATTGGTCTAAATTTGACAATCCAGTCCATTCATTTATTGGACTTCTTGATGAAGACTAATAGACTATAGAGTACACAGAGTGGTCGACAAAATTGAAAAATAAGGATGGCTACTAACACAGAGTGGTTTTCATAATTTTGTTCTTTTGTTACTAATTTTTTAATTTCATTAGATGGGCAGTGGTTTTCATATTAACCAGCCGAATTTACAAAACACAATTAAAATCCTTAGTTTGGAAATCCATATATGGGGATTTTTATAAAATATAAGTTCAGACACAAAATCCTTTTATACTGCGTCTGATTCATACAGGGTAACAAAATTCTATCCAAAAGTGGATAATCTATGAGACCGTGGATTTATAAAAGATGAATCAGAATTTTGTAAATACAAAAGTGGATAGTCTATGGGAGACTTCAATATTTTGCTTCAGCTGTGCCATTCTCAATTAACCATCTTTACAATCCTATACTTTACATACCCTATATCTAGCTAAATGCTTCCCTGCTTTCAATTTAAGACTTGGAATTGCATACACAAGTAATCAAACCGAAAACACGCACATGCGAACACACAATCACATACATATATTCTACTTTAAATTAAGTAGGACCTGGCTAAATAACATGTGGTGATAAGTCTACAAAAAACAGGAAATATAGGGATTGGGCTAAGAACCTTCTGATGTACTAAGTTTCTATGAGGCGTTTTAACAAACATATGGTGGTAAGTCTACAAAAAAACCTAAAATCATAATCAAGTCAAATGACTACATACGTTCTCCTAGCATTGATAGAATCCTTAATATATTATGAATATGAGCTTGTCCTATTAGTTCCCATACCCTCTGGCCTTAAGCCTTATCAAAGAAAAACCTTTATAATAACACATACATATCATAACATAAACCCAATTGAGAGAGACTCACATGGAGGTATTTTGCTTAATGGTAGAAAAAATTATTACCAATAAGGCCACAGAAAGCTCCCATAGCATTGAGATCCAGCAATGCTCTTCCCCCTTTTCCTTGCATAATTATCTCCTTGAGATCCGACATTGAGATCTGGTTGCTGAAGTTGTAGAACCCAAAATACATCAGACTTTTGCAAGCTGTACAACCATGGATCTATTATAATAGGTTTGGCTCTGTGATATACATATGGAGATCAATAAAAAGCATTTTCTGATCAGAACTGTGGTTCAACCAACAAAATGTGTGTTGCTTTTAAAATATAGTTCACAACAAGATCAGTCCTACAGTAGACTCGGCAAATTGAATCCTTAATCCTTCATTCTTTTCTCTCATGCTTTCTATTCTAACATCCAAAAAGAGCCTAAACAAAAATTACTGAGGGGTGTAGACAAGTAGTAATTGGATTTCTACCTCCATAATTTTTATTTTTGAACCGAAAATCTGTATAAAACTACTATCGTGGAAAAGATACCTACAATTCCTCCAAAAAAAAAAAAAAAAAAAAAAACATGCACACTGATATAAAGGATGAAAATAAGCATACCTTTGAGAGGATGATATCCAAAAGATCAGTTCCTGCTCTCGAAACAGAGAGCTCTGCTTGATGGCTGTAAAGCATAAACCACAAAAAACAAATCAATAATTTTTCTAAAAAATTTGGATTTAATAAAACACGAAGATGATAGACAAATCTCTAGGATAGAAAAAAAATTACCTCAAATGCCATTGAGAGGTCTGATAGGGTCGTTGATGGTGGAGTTGAGGAGACCCAGACGCTGAGGTTTAGGGCAAACCACGGGATCTCTCCTGTCAAAGATGGGAACAGAGCTCTTCATCTCATCACAGGCGGCGAAGGCGTTCTGCTACTGAATTGCATAGTTCTTGATGGAGAGAGATGGAGATATAGGTAGAGAGAGTGAGAAACATTACCGTGGAGGAGGCGATTTGTGTAGGAGCTTGGAAAGGGAAAATCCCATTTTGTAACCCTAGATGTTGACGGCGAGGCTGAGACGTTGACGGCGAGGACAGGGGGCTGAGATGTTGACGATGAGGACAGCAAGGATGGCGGGGCTGAGATGTTGGCGGCGGGGTTGAGATGTTGACGGTAGGGCTGAGTACTCGACGGTGAGGCTAATTCGACGACGGGGTAGAGTCCAGATAGAAAGAGCGTGAGGACAAAGCCCTTGCTTCAAATCTTTTGCCATTAGGGTTCAATTGAGAGGTTAGAGAGAGAGAGAGAGAGAAAGCACAATGGAGGGAATGCTGAAAATTTTTGCGGGAGAATGAAAAGAAGAAGATGGATGGCAGATTAAAGAAAGAGGGGATATTTTCGCATAATTGCTATGCTTTTAACGGCGTGTACAATGTGCCGTAAATAGGCTAATCTGGGGCCATCTTTTACGACGTACAAACCACATCGTAAAAAATAGTGAAAATTTTGGTCTTTTTTTAACGACGTGTTTTGCACGTCGTAAATAGGCATTTTTCGGGGCATCATTTACGACGCGTAAAACACGTCGTAAAAAATCTCATTAATGGCGTGCTTAATAAGCAAGTCGTAAATTTTGTCTATGTGAGGTCTTTTAACGACGTGCTTAAAAAGCAAGTCGTAAAAGACCCATATTAACGACTTACAAACATGCAAGTCGTTAATTTCAAGTCGTAAATACTCTATTTTGTTGTAGTGTCACACCTGGTTGCTATCGATTATTTCACTAAGTGGGTGGAAGCAGCGTCCTTCAAGACCTTGAATTCCAAAAAGGTAGCACAGTTCATACAGCACAGCATTATCTATCGATATGAGGTACCGCATGAAGTTATCTCAGACAATGGCCAGCACTTTCAGAAAGAAACCCATGAGCTCCTACAAAAGTATGGCATAGTTCACCATCTGTCGTCACTATACCGTCCTCAGACTAATGGAGCAGTGGAAGCAGCTAACAAGAATATCAAGAAGATACTACAGAAGACTGCGGACTCACACACAGACTGGCATGAGAAGTTGCCATTAGCTCTATGGGGTTACAGAACATCAATAAGGTCGTCAACAGGGGCTACCCCTTACTCTCTAGTTTATGGAATGGAGGCCGTGTTGCCAGTTGAATTGGAGGTTCCTTCACTAAGGGTTGCCGTGGAGAACCAGATAACAGAAGTGGACTGGGTTAAGAGCCGTTATGACGAGTTAGCTTTACTCGATGAAAGGCGTTTAAGGGCGCTGTATCATGTTCAGGGGTATCAGCGGAGAGTTGCTAGAGCATTCAACAAGCATGTCAAAGATCGAGGTCTAAAGAAAGGGGATGTAGTGCTGAAAGAAATCAGAGCTCCAGTGTTCGATCCGCGAGGGAAATTCAAGCCAAGTTGGGGTGGACCATACATCATCAAAGAGATATTGCCAGCAGGGGCTATTCGCCTCATGGATTTAGATGGAATTGAGTTCGCTCGTCCAACTAATTTGGATCAATTAAAAAAAATATCATGTTTGAGGCCTGCTAGGTTGAAAACCCATAAGGGCAGCCTAGGCAAAAATTAAGGCATGAGAACTACGTAAGACCTGATTCTCCATTCAAAAAAAAAAAAAAAAAAAAAACGAAAAAAAGCAAAAAAAGAAAAAATCATGGAGATACGTAGGCAACCCATAAAGTTACCTTGGGTGCGGTCTAAATCAAAGAACAAAATCCCAAATTTGATTTATTATTGGCAATTTATTCAAAACTAAAATTGATTGACACAGCAATTCATTGGTATTAAGTAAAAGAACTATAAAAGTGCCATAAATATCCTATTCTATTGAGTCTTCATTTCTTCTTGGGCTTCTTTGCAGCTCGCTTTTCAGCTCTCTTCTTCTCTCTTTCGTGTCTTCTTTTCTTCCTCAAGTCGTGTTCATAAGCTGTTATCACTGCTTCCATAATATCTTCTCTGCAAGGTCCAAGTTCGTTATTCTTGATAAGTCCAAAAATCCTTTCTCTTCGAGTAGTCTCTCTCTTACCCAAATGGTTTTTCAACCATTCCTTATACTCGGGGCTCATCATATATGGACCATCAGTATTCGTAACTTGAGTTAGTGTCAGCTTGCTAGGCCATCGATCCTTCGCCCAAGTCACTACAGAAAGACCCGCAGGCACTACAGGATAGTCACCTTTCAAGGAAGTGGGTATGGTTTGCATGGCACCCATCTGACGAAGAACCCTTGAAGGCTAATAGAAAGAAGTAGACCTCAGTCCTATAAGTCTCACCATTGCACATATAGAAGTTCGCAGAAGCACTCGTTCACTACGGCCCCATATGAAGACGAACCACTTGATATTCCTCCATAAAAGGGTTTGGAAGTAACCTAGCCAATCCCTTAATGAGAACTTTCCAGGCAACTCAATGCAGCGAAGGTAGTAATGCTGGGGCTTGTATGGTGTAATGACAGTGGGTGATAAGAAATTCAGCCTTTCAAGCAACCACATTTGCAACAAAATGGGGCTACCTCCTAAAAGAACCTTTGGGTCCTCATGAGTTTTATCCAAACCATTCAGGGTTTCAGCTAGTACCATGGGAATCAAGTTGTGGCCTTTGGCAAGGAGAGGAATCAACTCACAAATTTGTATGGGAACATGTGGAGTACCAGTTGAAATAAGGAAACGACCAATGAGGCAAAAGGCAAGTGCATGCTTAATAGGAAAGGTAAATTTCAGAATACCTTTGCTATCATAGGCCAAAAAGGAGGTTGCCAATTTCATCAAGTCTACCATATGGTCCTTTACAAACGTAGAGGCATATTGTTGGTGAATCCCAAGTAGGTTGGAGAAAGAAGTAAGAAAGCTTGGGCGAGGAGTAGGGAGAATGAAAGGACCTACCGGTAAAACTCCATACAACGCGCAGAATTCCTCCATGGTTGGACACAATTCTTCATAGTTGAAGCGGAATACATGAACTTGGGGATCCCAAAAATATGTAGCAGCAGTCAAGAGGTTCGTTTCAAGCTTCACATGCCTCAAGGAAAGCAATGGATCCAAGCCAAAGCACTTAAACTCAGATTTTGCTTCAGCACTCATAACTCTCAAAAACCCTCCTAAAAATTTGTCTAAAGCCTCCATAATTTCTAATGAATGAATACAAGTAGGTTTAGGAACCTCTTGAATGTGTTTTTATAGGGAAAAGGTCACAAATCCAAGTTCAAATAGGAAAAAGCCCATCAGAATAGGAAGTTTCCTATTCAAAGTGGGATTTCCCTTTCAGGCTCGGGTGACCACCCAGGCCTGGGCGGCTAGCCACCTGGGCTTGGGCGGCTAGCCGCCCAGCCTCGGGTGGTCACCTGAGGCCGTTTTCCTATTTTGCCCAGTTTTGCCTATTTTTTACCCTATTTGACCCCTATATGGTTATGTGACCTTGGGAAGCTTATTTTGAGCTTATTTTTGCACAAAAACATGAGTAAATCACCACCATGGAATTCCAAAAGTCTCATACAAAGTACCAAAGCAAATGTTCAAAGAAAGGTTACAAAGCATAAAGAAGGATGTTTCATTCATTCACAAAGCAAGAGGTTAAGCTAAGCTAATGATCTCCCGTGGTTCTTCTCTTTCTACTTGACTCGCCTCTACCACGACCAGCATGAGGATTCCTTTGGGGTGGCATTGGTTGTGGTGGACGCAGTGTGGAGATCTGTTACAAAGAAATCGATTAATAAAGAAGGGTTATGCTTTTAGCTCCTATGATTGGAATGAACAAAAGGGATGTCTTACAGTGGGATTTAGTCGCCCCTCTAGCACAGAGTTTGCCAAACTCATCCTAACAAGGTCCCGCCTTAATCCCTCGCTGAGTTCAAGGCACTCCTGTGCGTACTTTCGGGGAACCTAAAAGATGGACATGATTAATAAATGATGAAAGAAGTTCTAAGGGAGGCAAAGGTTTAAAGCTTACATGCTCGTAGCTCGAGTCAATCTTGGGGACCTCATCAAAAGCAAGGCGGGTAATGTCAGTCCTCATGAACTCCAACCCATTGCATAGGTTCACTTGCCAGTCGAGAACTGGGAGAGGTGGTTGTGCCATTCCCCCCATCTCATAATCTTCATCCCCGTGAGTCATGCCTGTGGAGGACGCTATTGTGGAACTATGTCCACGAGCTCGCCGGCCCTGCAATAAACAAATTGTTTAAGAGGAGTGTTTGCATAAATCAATAATTGAAAAAAAATGGGATAGAAACTCACCCCTTGAGGTGGGAAGCCAATGACTCTAGGGCGCATCAGAAATTGATTGCAGAAAGTCATGTAGTCAGTATTGGGCGAGGTGAACTCCTCAGCATCCCATCCAGTCAGAGCTTCCATCAGCTCATCCCCATCCAGAGAGTCAGTGTGCCTCATATTCATGGGAGGCAAGACAGGGGTAAGAGCGGCATCCACTCGTCCTTTCACCTGCCTAAGGACACACTCCCCCAAATACCAGTATTGCCCTGAGGGACCCTCGAAGAGTACCCTCTTCCCGGTCAACTCCAGGCAGGACACACACCTCCTAGGCAGCCTAGCTTCCCACAGTCCCCATGGGCTCCACTCTACCTGTTGAATTTGAGAAAATGATGAGCAAGATAATAGAAATGAAAGAAGAGAATGAGTAGGTAGGATTACCATGTCAGCATTTAGGCTTGCCAAGTACACCCTTGCATGGGCGTAGTCATGCCTATTGGGGGCACGCACGGCTATCTTATTGGGAGCATAGTTCCCAAGTATAGGCCATTCTTGTATCTCATTATCCAGGGTGGGGCGGCACAGTCCCAGGTATTCATAGTACCATATCTGTCAAAATTCAAGAAAAGCATTAAAATTAAGTCAAGTTTGAGAGGAATTTAAAAATTAAACATTTTTACTTACCTCCCAAACAAATGGGAGCCCACCAAAATTCTTGGAAACACCTCGAGACATGTCGGACATGGATCTGTACATGGTGGCTAGTGCTGCTCCTCCCCAGTTATACCTCCCCATCTTGTTCACATCCACCATGGAAGCAAGATAGCCCAGTTGTACCATGTCATTGGCACCAACAAAGAGAGTGCAAGAGAGCATATAGATCATGAATGCCCTAGCTATGCACTCGGGAGCCACTCCCACACCTTCTACTTGGTTGGCAAAATTCTCGAATGGCCATGTCCTCCTAACACCGCGTGAGCCCGCCTCAATATCCATCCCCAATATAGTGAGGAGATAAGCACTATCCGTATTGGCATCCCCATAGAATTCCAACCTCTTTCCTTTGAGGCTTAAACCGGTGATGATTGAGAAATCCTTGGGAGTCATGGTCATCTCCCCAAAACTGAAGTGGAAGGTGTTGGTGGTATCCCACCATAGCTCAGCTAAGGCAAGGAGGGCTTGCCTATCCCATTGTTCCTTCCATAGGGAGTCAAGAAACCAACTAAAACCCGCCTTCTTTATGAAGTCTCTTGCGGAAGGTTGGGTGTGTTCCATATGCTTCCACCACCCAATAAGATTCTTTATCGAAGACCTTGTGCGTAGGTCTTGGAAATTGGGCTAATCAAGAAGAATTATTCACCTAGTTAGTGTAAAAATCATATGCAAGCATTGATAATTGGCTTTTCAAAAACTAAGTCTTTTAGTTCATGAACAAGTAAACCTTGCTTTGAAAGTTTATGAAAACATTGGTGTCATTCTTCAAACTCATGATCATTGGTAAACCATGCATTCCAAGACCATGGAAACATGGATTTTTCAAAGAAAATAATAAGCAAACTTTGTTTTCCAAAGTGGTTTTTTGAGGAAAAAATAAGCAAACCTTGTTCATGAAAACATGGGTTTTTCAAAAATGTAGCAAACTTTGTTTTTCGAAGTTCATGAAAATGCTTGGTTTTGTTTCTAAAATCAATTAGAAATGAATGCCTATGATTTTGCCTTGCAATACACATCAATTTTACAAAGATTGGATGAATTTTCATCATTCAAGCATTTTATCAAACACTTGGTGGGCACTATTCACCAAGCTTTCAAATTGAATTCTTTTCACATCCAATCCTTGCCAAAATCAATGGGAATTGCAAACATTGCTAGGAATACTCATAGAGAGTTCATGGGAATGCATTTCAATCAACAAAAATGAAAATTTCAAAGAAAAGTTTAAAATGGGTAAGCTTACCTCTTGCTTGGAATGGAGAAAAGAGAGATGATTCCTTGGTTCTAGAAGCAATTTCTCTTGAGGAACATCATATATTGGTGCCTTGTATCTATTCTTTGAGTCAAGGAATGGATACTTTGAAGTGGAGTCTTCATTTGGATCCATGGTGGATGAACTAACTTGTTTTGAGCAAAAATGGGTTTAATGGGTTTTTGATTTGCAAAGTGCTGCAAATTTCTTGTTTTTGATGTGAAATTGGGTGTTAATGATGCTATTTCATGTGTATGAATCCCTCTTGAAGTGTGGATTTGAAGGCCTTTGGGTATTGGATTGACTTTGCAAAATGGGGTAAGCTTCCTAGAGAGAGAAACTCCAAATTTTCGGGT
The DNA here is from genome assembly GCA_039720395.1 of Liquidambar formosana. Taxonomy (NCBI): domain Eukaryota; kingdom Viridiplantae; phylum Streptophyta; class Magnoliopsida; order Saxifragales; family Altingiaceae; genus Liquidambar; species Liquidambar formosana. The sequence goes on from CM077832.1 coordinate 25,041,188, forward strand.
TCTTTGAACAAGGGGTATGAATAGTGCACTTGGGTATTTAAAAACCCAGATTTTTTCAGCATTAGGCTCGGGTGACCACCCAAGCCTTGGGCGGCTAGCCACCAGGGCCTGGGCGGCTAGCCTCCCAAGGCCTGGTGGTCACCCAAGCCACTTTGTTTTGGCTTTCTCCCTCGCTTTGTCTCGCCTTAGCGCGTGATCAAACCCTCTTCCAAATGAGATATTCAACACTTTTTGAGCTTAAAATCAATCAAATTTCACCTAGAAATCAATTCTTTGAATTGATTTTATGTTCAAAAGGGTTGAATATATTTCCCTTGTGTTATGCCAACTCAAGTCGCAATGTGTTAAGTCACTTTCCTCTTGCACCATGCTTGTTCTATCTTGATAAATTGATCATATATCCTCATTTCAAATCTTGATTTTCCATCCCACTTGGTTGAATATATTCATCACTTGAATATGTTCTTCCATTTCAAAAGTGTATTCACCCTTTGAATATGCTTCTCAGTTCCAAATCCTCATTATCTATCTTACTTGGTTAAATATATTCATCACTTGAATATATTTCTCCATTTCAATGGTATGTTCATCACTTGAACATACTTGTCACTTACTTGGTTAAATATATTCATCACTTGGATATATTTCTCCATTTCGATGGTATACTCATCACTTGAGTATACTTCTTAGTTTTTTTTCAATCACTTGGTTAAATATATTCATCACTTGAATATATTTCTCCATTTCAATGGCATGTTCATCACTTGAACATACTTGTCACTCACTTGGTTAAATATATCTATCGCTTGGATATATTTCTCCATTTCAATGGTATACTCATCACTTGAGTATACTTCTCAGTTTTTTTTCAATTACTTGGTTAAATATATTCATCGCTTGAATATATTTTTCCATTTCAATGGTATGTTCATCACTTGAACATACTTGTCACTCACTTGGTTAAATATATTCATCACTTGAATATATTTCTCCATTTCAATGGTATGTTCATCACTTGAACATACTTGTCACTCACTTGGTTAAATATATCCATCGCTTGAATATATTTCTCCATTTCAATGGTATACTCATCACTTGAGTATAATTTTTAGTTTTTTTCAATCACTTGGTTAAATATATTCATCACTTGAACATACTTGTCACTTACTTGGTTAAATATATTCATCACTTGAATATATTTCTCCATTTCAATGGTATGTTCATCACTTGAACATACTTGTCACTTACTTGGTTAAATATATTCATCACTTGAATATATTTCTCCATTTCAATGGTATACTCATCACTTGAGTATGTATACTTCTCAGTCTTTTTCAATTACTTTGTTAAATATATTCATCACTTGAATATATTTCTCCATTTCAATGGTATGTTCATCACTTGAACATACTTGTCATCACTTGGTTAAATATATTCATCACTTGGATATATTTCTCCATTTCAATGGTATACTCATCACTTGAGTATACTTCTCAGTCTTTTTCAATCACTTGGTTAAATATATTCATCACTTGAATATATTTCTCCATTTCAATGGTATGTTCATCACTTGAACATACTTGTCACTTACTTGGTTAAGTATATCCATCGCTTGGATATATTTCTCCATTTCAATGGTATACTCATCACTTGAGTATACTTCTCAGATATTTGTCACTTACTTGGTTAAGTATATCCATCGCTTGGATATATTTCTCCATTTCAATGGTATACTCATCACTTGAGTATACTTCTCAGATTATTTGTCACTTACTTGGTTAAATATATTCGTGACCTGAATATATTTCTCCATTTCAAAAGTGTATTCCTTGAATATGCTTCTCAAATCTCATTCTCAATCACTTGATTAAATATATTCGTGACCAGAATATATTTCTCCATTTCAAAAGTGTGTTCATTCGTAGTGGCTTGAATATGCTTCTCTTATCAATTCTCAACCCCTAGTAGTTTAAGTATACTCATGACTTGAGTACACTTCCTTATTCCAGTCTCAGGTTTTCAACCTCCTATCCTTGTTGGTATCAGTATGTGATTTCTCCAGGTTTTTTGGCAAAAATGGGCTGTTCTTTATCATTGGTTCACAAGTGTAACTTGTTCGCTAATGAGGGGCTTCTGTCACACCCCATTTTTGCACCACCTTACTAGGGCTCATCATTTCATGCATGTTTTTGTTTTCTTTTTTAGTCTAGTCACTTGCATTAGTTTTCTATAGTCACAAGGACAATGGATATGAATTTTGGTTCGATTTGGAGTTGATCTCGAGGGATAATAAGAGCTTTTGTGACTTGAGGGGCATAATCGTCTTTTAAGTCCCAAACTTTTCATTTAACCTTGAAATGATCTCCAAATTGTCAATTGGAGTTTATATGGATGCATAAGAGGTATTTCTAGTGTCAATTTGATAAATCAATGGCTCGGGATTAAAATGGCTTGATGTAGTTCAAGTTGGTTAATTGACCCTTCTTTGGGTTAGCTCTAATTGACTCACAATTACCAATCAAATCTTTTCAAATTGACTTTCATTAGTCATCATTTTACCCCTAAAAGTGTTTTATAAAGTTCAATTTTGATATGGAAAGTGTTTGGTTTGACCCTATGTGCATGCCTATGCTTAGCAAAGGTAGAGCATAGCGGTTAACCGCCTTGTTCAAACCTAACCATGCCCCCATGGTTAGTGGTTTTCACCCTAAAGTGTTCAAAAACATATTCCTCATCGACACACGGTCGTTTTGGCTTTTGTTTCATCAAAATCGGAGTTAATTTGCCCACCGAAACACTTCTAGGAGCATTGAGAGTCAAAATAGGAGAAAAATCCGAAGTGGGCTCGGGTGACCACCCAGCCGCGGGCGGCTAGCCGCCTGGGCCCAGGTGGCTAGCTGCCCAGGCCCTGGTGGTCACCCGAGAGCACTTTCCTATTTGCACCATGATTCCTTGCTGAAGCAGATTCCTCCCTATTTTGACGTACAAGGGCTCTTTTGGACGGGTTTCCTTCTAATTTTTGGTAACTCCTGAGTTACTTAAGCCCCAAGGGGGTCTCTGATAGCCCTTGGATTAATTATTAGGGTTTTAATCCCAGCCATTGGTTAATCCTAATTGAAGTCTATAAATACCCCCCTATGCTTCAGCACAAAGGGAGCTACTTTATGCATTAAAACTTAAGTGTTTGAGAGAGAGTAAGAAAGAGAGACTTGAAGGAGAGCTGGAGTTCTTGCTGTAGCCTTGGAAAATATTGATTGAAGACATCCACAAGAGCAAGAGGGAGTTCATGCAGCAGTAAGGAAGGCTTTCCTCTAAGGTATTTTTCTTTCTATTCAAGCTTAAACTAGGGTATCATGTAGGATAGCTCCATTGCATGCCATGCTTATGATTTTTACCATGGATTGAGGTTTCTATTAGTTAATACATGTGGTAATGATGATGTTCATGATGAGTTTTGCATACTTTAGAGTTAGTTCATAGGTCTCTATGCATGAATGTGATTCTTGTGCCTCTGTTGTCCTTGTTCTAGGATAGTGATATTGCATGTTAGTGTTAGGCTTTTTTTCATGTTTTATTGCTTTAGTTAGTTAATATGTATGATTTAGGTTCTGTTTAGTTTGGTTCTAGTATGTGTGGAGTATGTTTGGTATGTTTTTAAGCATATTTGTGAGTTTAGGGCTGTTAGTGTCCTTATTTTATATTGGTTTCCATATAGCATGTTAGTTTAGGTTTTTTATTGGTTTTTCTTCATGGTTGCTGTATATGTTTTTTCATATGGAGTAAATATGATATTTTTGCATGCATGTTAGTTCATTCTAGGGTTTTTATGCATGATATGGTTCTAGGATAGTGTTAGAACTTATTATTGTTTGCTGTTTTTGCTGTTAGCATGCTTAGTGGATGATTTTAGGCCTTAGTACTATTCTGTCCAGATTTGCATGTTAGTGTTTTTGCATGGTTTTGAGCACGTGTAAGGGTGCAAATAGGTGTGGTATTTGTCCTATGGCAAATAGGGCTGCCAATGCTTGAAATGGCTAATGCTTGGAGCTATTGCGCTCAGGTAAGTGGGTATGAAGGTGCCCCAATTCACCTCTCTCCTTAATTCTTTCTCTTCTCCCTCTTTAGGGTTATTTCCTAATATGAGTTTATGGTATAATCAAGGGTTTCCTTAACCAACAAAATTCTGGTTTTTCTATCAAAGTTTCCATATTGTGGAGTTCTTTCTAAATTCAAACTTGGTTTATCTATCATATTCAACTCTTTTGATCAAATAAGGAAACCTAGGGTTTTTACCATAGGTTTATATTAGGATTTAACCCTAGTTCTAATCGAACTACGTGGACTTTGATCCATGTATTTCGTTGCATGGTACGTAGGCGCTCTTCGTGAGGCTCAAGTCCGTTCTAGGATCCAAGTATCCTAGATTTCTTTTTTTCTTTCTTTTCTTCTTTTTATTTTCTGTTTTACTTGTTTATTATGCATGGATGGATGAATGAAATATATGATATGCATGCAATCCTTGTGATGATATACTTGCTGATTTTTGCATGGAAAAGATCTTGATTTAGCCCAAATGAACTAAGAAACCGAAAGGGTGACATAGGTGCCTATAGGCTTTGCCTAGAACCTTCCCATGTCATAACTAAGCCTCTGAATCCCCGATTTCTTTGGTTTCCAAAAGACTGTTTTTGCCTTTCCTTTTTTATGGAGTCATTCAAATTGTTTTCCTAAAACAAACTGTTTTTAGGGTTTTCCTTGTTTCCTTTAAAAAACGAGGTGGCGACTCCTTTCCTTTTTCTTTTTCAAACAAACTAATCTTTTTGTCAATCCTCGTGGGCCCAATTTCCGGGGTTCACAGGAGGATTCAAACATACTTCTAGCATAGAGTTTGCCAAACTCATCCTCACAAGATCACGCCTCAATCCCTCACTGAGGTCGATGTATTCTTGGGCATACTCTGTAGGCACCTAGGGAAATGAACATGGTCAATAACAATAAAAAAAATTCAATTTCAAGAAGGTAAAGGTTTAGAACTCATGTGCTCCAGCTAGGGTTAATCCTAGGACTCTCATCAAAAGCCGGGTGAGTAATGGGAGTTCTCACAAAGTCCATCCCACTACATATGTCTACAAACCAATTAGGAGTCGGGAGAGGTTAAGGTTGACTTCCTTCCATGTCGCACTCCTCAAAACTGTGAATCATGCTTGTAGATGACCCTACTGTGGAGCTATGCTCACATGCTTGTTGGCCCTACAGTAAATTACCTATGAAAAGGAAGCTTTTTTTTTTTGTAGGAATCAGTGACAAAAGAATTGGATGGGGACTCACCCCTTGAGTTGGGAGACCAGTGACCCTAGGCTTCATTAGGTATTGCTAACAAAAGGTCATGTAGTCAATGTTGGGCAAGGTGAACTCTTTGGCATTCCATCCAGTCAAAGCTTCAACCAACTCATCCCCATCTAGTGAGTCTATGTGCCTCATGTTTACTAAAGGCATAACAGGAGTTATAGCCGCATCCATGTGTCCCTAACCTGTCTAAGGATACACTCTCCCAAGTACTAGTATCTCCTTGAGGGACCCTCAAAAAGTACCTTCTTGCTAGTCAACTCCATGCATGGCACACATCTCATGGGCAACCTAGTTTCCTATAACCTTCGAGGGTTCCATTCAACCTGTTGAGTTTGAAAGAGGAATGAGCAATTACCGTATTAGTAGTCAAGCTCGCCAAGAATGCCCTTGCATAGGCATAATCATGCCTGTTGGAAGTACGCGTAGATATGTAGGAAGGAGCATAATTTTTTAGCATAGACCATTCTAGGAGTTCAATGTCGAGCACTGGCACACAGTCTGAAGTATTCATAATACCAAATCTGTTAAAATCCAAGACAATATTCAAAATTGAATTAGTTTAAGAAGAATTTAAAAATGAAATATTTTTATTTATCTTCCAAACGAAAGGAAGTCCATCAAAGTTCTTGGAAACACCTCGGGACATATCAGATATGGACCTATATATGGTGGCTAAAGCTGCTCCTCCTCAGTTGCACTTGCCAATCTTGCTCATATCCTCCATACAAATAAGGTACTCCAGTTGTGCTATGTCATTGGCACCCACAAAGAAAGTGCATGATAGCATATAGAGCAGGAAAGCTCTAACTAAGTAGTCAGGATTTGCTCCTGCACTTTCCTCTTCACCTGAAAAGGTGTTGAATAGCCAAGTGCACCGAATACCCCTTGGGCTCACTTCAATTTCCACCCCCAACATCGACAGGACATAATCTCTATCCATATTAGCACCCTCATAAAAGTCCAATCTCTTTCCTTTTATGCCTAAACCCGTTATCATGGAGAAATCTTTAGGCATCAAGGTTATTGTTAGAGATATTGGCCATTTATTAATGTGAATCCCATGTGTAATTTGAGGTGGGTCCATATTGGAATTAATTAATCTCTATGTAGAGATTTAATTCGAATATTTAATTAGCCAAAATCATTAATGGTTGAATGAGAAATTATTCTCTAAAATAACCCTTGAATAGTTGGTTGAAGAATGGTAATGAGGCTCGTCCCACATTGGAAAACTATGAATTCCTGAGTGAATTCATATACACATACTTTGGACCTATGGTTTGGGCCCAAAAGGCACCCAAGTTTTGTGAAGGGGGAGGACCTAGCCAACATTGGGTTTGGACCCAAAAACACACACGCGTTCCCGCCCGCACCGCACCGAACCGAGCTAGGCTAGGTCGGGTGGGGAGGGGTCAAGAAGACTAACCCATGTGTGTTATTTTTTAAGAAAAATTTATTTTGCTAATTAAATTTAATTACCATTTAAGTCATGTCTATCTATTAACCTAGAACAGTCATGACTATAAGACGCGTCTGATCAACGTGCCTTATAACTGTTCTGGAGAGTCACATCAGTCAATATATATGCTGCATTTTCGCAGTTAATCAGAGGTTAATCAACAGATTATATTTTCGCATTATTGAGTCGTCATTAAAGAGGGAGTAAAGACATAGTGGGGTTCGCTAGACGCAGAGATTGCAGTGCTTCTATGTGTGCAGATCATTGTATCCTGAGAGGTAGACGTCAGTGAGAATCAAAGCACCAAGTGAGGGGCGAAATCTGTCTTAAGGACATAACGTCAAACACTAGCCTTGATCAATCTGGTTCTGCCTTTTTATTATCTTCTGTATTCTGTAAGTTTGTTAATTTCCAGAATTTATTTTGTTTTATTCATGTTTTATATGCATACTATTTTGACAAAATTACATAAGTAATACATTATATTTTCCAACAGTCATTTCCCTAAAACTAAAGTGGAAAGTATTTGTTGTGTCCCACCATAATTCGGACAAGGCAAACAAGGATTGCCTATCCCATTGTTCATTCCACAACGCATCAAGAAATTGGCCTAAACCTGCTTTATCAATATATTTATTTGCAATGGGTTTAGCATGTTAGGATTATGCCCTAGAGCCAATCATAGAGATGATTGTTTAGGGATTAAGAACAATCATTTGATTTCATTTATGTATGTCACATTTATTATTAATTTAATAAAAGGGCTTATTCTATTATGTTTATATACATCATTTATATTTACATAATATGTCCATAGAGTTAGAGTTGAGAATATAGAATTACAAAGAGTTGTAATTTTGAGACTGTAGATATATCTCTGTACTAAAATCCTAAAGCATTCCTAGTTGAAGGTTCACTATGATGGACAATAATGAACCATAGGACTAGCACTTGTTAGGTTGACTCTATAGGAGGATAGCTGGTCTCAAGCTATTTGTGTGGAGACACTACAGCCAACAGGTGGATGCCTATTAATAGAATAGGTACACTAAATGTGACCAAAGATATGAGATAAACTGAATGGAGTTTTAACCTGCCTGTCAATCAGTTTTTCATTGTTATAGTGGTACAAGTAATCCTTAGACCTGAAACACCATAGTTGTCTTATGCATGTAGCTTTAGAAGTTTGATAACACTAAGTGCAAATCCTTATATGGGTCTACAAAGGTGTTCATTGGCCCTACTGCTCTATGTATGAAGGCATGTGAGTGATCAACAAGGAATCCATCACTCTTAGGAAAAAAAGAGAGAGAATGTCTCATATAGCATTCATAATATAACTCATTAAATCCATGGCCATGGTAGGATGAATATGAAAAGAGTTTCATGAGTTCATCAATGAGTTGATATCTATGAATGAGTATAAAGTAATTGAATTAGGGACTTGACAGACTTCTATGTCCTATTGGTTCAATTGGAGACATTGTGTAGATGGAAGGATGTAATTGTAACCTATAAACTATAACAGAAGGGTTCTTTGTCAGATACTTATTCACCTCATTAAGGACAACACCATGAACCATATGCTAGGTGTTATTCATGGTTAGTAGAAGCCCTAATTGATATAAGTGGGTTTTAATCAATTAGGGAATTTGAAGGAGTTCCAATTATACCCTAAATGGAAAGAGTTCCATTGTGCACACCTCGTGCTATTCCTACTACCTGATGATGTGAACCCAATGGGTCACACACTAATCATGCAAGAAGGGCTTTAAAGTCTATGAGAGAAAGGCTTTTAGTGAATAAAGAATAGTTCTTTATAGGCCTATTTGTATTTGATACAAATAATAGGGGTTAATGTGTAATTAAGTGTAATTACACATAACCCTATTAGTGTTTCTTCTCAATGGCCAGCCCCCTTTAATGGGCTGCATATATAAGTCACACTTATGTGTGACATGGCATGATGCTTGCACACTCCCAACCCTAGCCGTCCAAAGAGTTGGAGGCTCTCTTCTCTCTCTCTCTCTCTTCTCCACCTCTAGCAACAACAAGGAAGAAGAAAGAAAAGGCTTGAAGCTCTAGCTAGGTGTGGATACCGTTGGAGACAGCACACTTGGGCTGCTCATTCACCGCTGTCCGGATTCAAAGTTTGGAGCAAAAAGGAGAAGACATTAAAACTGTAAGTGTTCTAACCCTCTTCGTAGTGAGGGTTTGATTTTGTATTATGCATAGTTAGATTCATGGGATTGGGAATCGTAGGAAAAATTTTTATATTCCATAATTCTATTTTTCCCTCTTGTTTGACTCCCAACAGTGGTATCAGAGCCAAGGTTATGCATAATACAAAGTACATATGGGCTGGTAATTATGGTGTAGTTGAATGATTCAAAAATCTAGAAAATTTTTCTGCATAATTGGTTTTCCTCCATGGCTGAACCTAGGGTTTGGAACCCTAGGTCAATTCTCTTCTACTCCTCTTCTTATTGATGGTTAAGTGTAGCTATGGATGCAATAGGTTGCATAGGGTTTGAGTTTGGAGAAGAAGAATAAGCAAACTAGGGTTTTATAAAACTGTTATGAACAGTTTTCATGGTAGCCATGAAAAACCGTCATCTTGTTTTGCATGCCGAAATCAGAGTTCTTCTCCAAACGTTTCGAGCCATATATGGTTAGAAAGCTCTTCGAATCAGCTTTCCAACCCAACAAACAGTACATCAATCCAAGACCTGTAGTAAAAGTTATGAATTTTTTACTACAGGCTGTCTGGAAAGACAGTTTTGCTCAGGAATGATGCAATAGCCACAACTTTGAGTTTTTGATGGAGATCAAAGGCATGGCAATGGTTGCCAACACTTGGGTTACGTTCTAGACATGGTAGGGAAGGGTTCCCAAGCATTTAGATGCATAATAATTGGATTAAGATGCTAGAACAGAAGGGAGAAGGGGAAGAACACCATGGAGGTTGAATCTGGGTTTTAGAACCCAGAGGTTCTTGCAATTAATTTTAATTAAAGCTTCTGTATTTATGATGGCAATCCATTGTAGGATTATTATATATCATGTGTATATGATTTTCTTTAAGTTTCAAAAAGGTTTTGATGGAAAAAGATTCAAAAAGTTTGAAAATTTTTCATGAACAGCCTAGCAGAATTTTTCTGCAGAAAAGTCATCAATGGAGTTTTGATTAGAACTTGAGTTAGGGAACTCCAAATTGCATGAAACCAATTGCATTAGTTTCCTAAGACATGTAGGATACTGGGAAAATTCGTTTGGTAGCCTGACTTAATTATCTTGCTGGGTTTTAAATCAATTTCTGACCATGGACAGTATGCTGTCAAATTCTGGGCAGCCTACTGTTGTTTTAATTGTTTAGAACAATTGGTGATGATCTGATCATCCAAACCTCTTCTATTAGCTTAGTATTTCATGTAGGGACATGATACAAAAGCTGGTTTCAATGGAGGAGTCGAATTGATAAGGTTTTAGAAGCAATTGTGACCTTGAAGGTCTGCAACAATGGCGCCAGCAGTGGATTTTGGAAACCCTAATTGATTTTGATGAAGGCAACCACTTGGACCACTTCTCACGTGTCCAGAGGCTTGGCACACACCCCTAGGATGTTCTCCCATGGCTGGCCATGGCCTCCCACAGTCATTGGTGGCCATGGCAGCCTAGCCAAGCTCAGGCAACCCCTTGGTAGTGGCGGTTGCACAGGGTTAATGATGAAACCCTAATTTTGAGTTAATGATGAAACCCTAATTTCATTATGGCATTAATTAAAACCCTAATTGAACTATTAATTACCTTCATTAAAGAGTTAATGATTGGTCATTAAATTACCAATCATGGTTATTAATTGTTAGGGCATAATTAATACCATTAATGATGTCTAGGGTTAGGGTTTTAGAAACCCTAATTAGTGTAATTAATTAAGAGTAATTAATACCCTATTTGGCATTAATTAAACCCTAATCCTTATCATAAATACTGTATGAACCTAGGGTTTTAATGATTGGTCATTAAATGACCAATCATAAGGCATTTAATGATTATGGCTTGCATTTAGGGTTTAGGATTATGCATTTAGGGTTTAGGGTTTTAGGAAACCCTAATACACAAATTCATCATTTAATTGATTTTATTTAATTCCTAAATTAATTATTTAATTAATATTGATTAATTTTATAATGTTTTAAATGGTTTAAAACACAATTAGGGATTAAATTAAAATCTGGAAATTCTTAATTAAATGAAATTGTTTTATTTAATTAAGGAAACCCTAATATTGGATATTAGAGTTATTTTAGGAAACTTTATATGTTGCAATTAATTTGATTAATTGAAACTAAATGTCTTAAATGTTAAGACTTAATTGAATTCTGGAAATTTTGTAAAACCTAATGAGATTAGGATGCATTAATAAGATTACTGTAAATCATTCAAGAGAATTACCATAATGCCCATATATTTTAATGCTTACAGTTTTTCATTACTTTATGCAATGTGATTGTATGTTTGTGATTGGATGATGATTATGGACTATACCCCTTAAACCAATTGTGATTGGCCGTCTTATGAATGGGTTGTAATAATTTTTCAAGAGATGTAATTTTATTATGGTGATGTAATTTATTATTTTGGGCTTGCATGCCACTTTCTCTCTTTCTCTATCATTCTCTTATGTACCCCACATTCCCCTCATGTATCCCTTTCTATATATTATGTAAATGTTATGTAATCGAGAGCGCACTAAGGAGCATGGTGGACCCAAAGGAGTATGATGGAGCCCAACAAGCCAATGGTGGAGACCATCAAACCAAGGGAGTAGATTAAAGGACTTGAAAGCTTGAGAAGTGTTTCAAGAAAGCATGCATGTTTCGAATGTGTTATTTTACGATCACCTACACCCACTTTAGACTTTAGATTCAATCTATTGGCTTGGATTGAATCCTCTTAAAGTCCATAATCATCATAGTGGGAGCTTTTAATGAGATTAATAGTGATAGCTCCAAATCCATAGATCGTTATATGTCTCCTTTTAGGGACTAATATCGATAAGTGGATTATTATTATTATGCTGTTCAATTTTTTATATTTAGATGCATGAGATGTATGTTAATTTGATGAGACCCTTAGTAACCCATCTTCTTTTAATATTAAGTTGTAAATGGAGAATACATTAGGGAATGGATTCTTCATTGCCTTCCATCATTATAGGATCATCTAACGTCCCTTAATGTGGGTACCTGGTTGCAGACATGTAGGAGCTACCCATGTTAAAGACATTACTTGAAACTATCATATATGAGATATCATGGGGTGCCTAAACTGGTATATACCAAGAAACTAACATGTGAGGTACTATATATTTGGCAAAACATACCTGTGTGAATGATGGGCTTAACTTAACAAGGGAAGTATTCTAAGAAACTAACATGTGAGGAGTATGTTCCCTAGAGGCAAAATGATTGGAACTTGCTTATGAAGCAATAGACAAAGAGTTGTCTTCTTATTGTGGGTTAGAAGCCAAGAAACTAACATGTGAGGCCTCTAGGTCACAGTGGGACCCCAATCCCCATTAAGGAATGAGATTCCCGAATTCCATTAGAGGGTGTATGGAATTTGATAAAATAGTGGGAGGTACCATATGATTAAAGACCTTATCATTATGGATTAAAAATGAAATCTAATTCTCTGTTTATGTAGATTACCTAATTACTCACCTCAAAACACCTATTTCCTAATATGTAGGATATTGATAGTTTGACTAAACCCGATTTCTTTGATTGATTTAGGAAATTGAGAATTGTTCTCAATTTCAAAAGATTGTTTATATGCTATTAGGCCTTTTCTTAAAGGCCCTCCATAAAACATCCTAAGAAGAAAAAGACACTATGCACAATTGGCATCTTGTTGCCATGCTATATGATAGTGTTTATGACTAATGAGCTTCGGAAGCAAAATTAGTCAATGCAAGTGCCTTTGATGTCCTACATCACATACAAAGGTTGTATAGTGAGTAAAATAATACTATAAAGTATAGTAATTATAAAGGACTTCTTCTAGACTAGGATGTAACAAAGGTTGTTTATTAATAATCATTCTTTTGAAAAATGATTAATCACATAGAATAGCTTGAGAAGCTAGATGTGATTTAAAAATGGAAGCATAGAGAGAAGCAAGTCTTGAAAAGTCAAAGACAAAGAAATATAATTATTTTGTAGTAAATATAAGGTATTGAAAAGGGAACTTGATAAAGTATCAATTTTCCTAGAAGAACCAAACTTTTGAAGTTTTGGTTCATGCTCTAAACTAAATTGTTGGTTAGTTCTGCTTCTTGGTTTTTGGATTCTAGTGTAATCTAAATGGAAGCAGAAAGTTAAGTAGATAATTAATAAGTTACCTTTTAAAATTTTAATATAGCAAGAGTTGCTAAATTAATTTTGGAACTTATTTCTTAACTAGGTCATTTAAGACATTCTAGAAATTTGATTTCTGAATTTAAATAACTAATTAAAGCGAACACAAAGTATTCTAAGAATACAAGAGATGTAGAAACTCTCATTTAAATGTAGCAAACATGACTTGGTTATGAGATGACCAAGTCCATCTTTTACTTGGTGAAGTAAAAGAGTTACATTTATAATTTGACTAATACATTGTGATGCATATAGTCATATAGAGCATGCATTCAATTATAGTAGACTCCTCTTAGAATACCATAGCTCAATAGTGAATCTAACTTAAAGATGTTAAGGCTTGGGATTGTGCTACGTATGTCTAGAGACATAATGTAGACAATCTGGAAATAAGGTCAAGTAAGTGTTGCATTGTGATATATCCCAAAGAATGGTTGGGATAGTATTTCTATTACCCTAATGAACAAAAATTGTCCATTAGGATGTTTGCTGGATTTTCTTGAGAAAGAGTTCATTTAAGAAAGATGCAAAAGTAGATAAAATTTATAGAATTGTCTGTAAAGCCACAAACGAACGAAGATCCAACCCTTGTTTCTGTTGAGACAAAACCCTTAATTACACTACAATCTTTTCATAGATCAAATTGGATATTTCTTAACATAAAAGAGATATTGTATCTCTATTAGAATGTGAAAGAATTGTTCTTTGGTGATAAAGATCACCAAGATAATCCTATTGATTATGACTAGACGATGTTTCACATCAACTCGAGAAATGACTAAGAGTCATTAAATCTAATATGGATAGGTAGAGACCTAAAAGGCTTGGCTATTTAAGCATGTTTTCAACATAGGCAAAAAGTTGTCTATAAAGAAACTTGTTTGATAATAGTTATGCTGAAATCCATTTGGATCTTTTTATCTATAAACACACATTTTGAGTATGAGATATGTCAAAAAGGATATAAAGATGTTATATCAAATGGTGAAAAACCATAAAAGTGTGTAAGTTATAGAAGTCTATTAATAGACTACAAGGTTCTCATAATTAGAACATCTATAAAGTTGAAGTAATCAAATTGTTTGATTTCACTCATTGTATAGATGGACCATGATGTCACACCCCATTTTTGCCACCTGTCACCTTAGCTAGGGTTTGTCATTGCATGAGTCTTTTTGTTTCCTTTTTGAGTCTAGTCTTTTGCATTGAGTTTCTAGGGTCCTAAGGATGGTGTGTATGAATTTTGGTTCGATTTGGAGTTGATCTCGAGGGTTAATTAGAACTTTTGTGACTTGAGGGGCATAATCGTCTTTTTGATCACAAACTTTCCATTTGACCTTGAAATGATCTCCAAGTTGCCAATTGGAGTTCATATGGTTGTATTTGAGGTATTTGTGGGATCAATTCGATGAATTGAAGGTTCGGGATTAGAATGGCTCAACAAGGCTCAGGTTGGCTAAAAGACCTACTTCGGGTTAGCTCGAATTGGCTCATGATTTTCACTCTATGACTACTCAGTTGACCTTGATTGGTCTTAATTTCATCCCCAAATGTGTTTAGGGAGGTTGAATTTCGAATTGGAAAGCATTCGGTGCGACCCTATGTGCATACCTAAGCTAAGCGATGGTGAGGCATAGCGGTTAACCACCTTTGTAGGACTCAACCATGCAGCCATGGCTAGGGTTTCTCACCCTCAAGTGACTCAAATTACATTCCCCTTCGAAACACGGTCGTTTTGGCTTTCGTTTCGTCAAAATCGGAGTTAATTTGAACCCTAAAACACATTTGGAAGTCAAAGGGGTCAAAAATGGGCATATGCTGACAGAGCCTCGGGTGACCACCCAGGCCTGGGCGGCTAGCCGCCTGGGCCCAGGCTGCTAGCCGCCCAGCCCCAGGTGGTCACCCGAGCCACTTTCCTTTTTTGAGCCTTGACGCGGCTCCCACCCTATTTTCTCGGATTTGCTCGCCTTTGGCCGCCATTTAACCCTAATTTCAGCCCTTTTTGACCTACTTGAGCCCCAAGGTAACCTCTAAGAGCCCTTGGATCAATCCCTAGGGTTTTAATCCCAACCATTGAGGATTTTCCCTCAATCCCTATAAATACCCCCTCATACTTCAGCAATAGGGGGACACTTTGGAGGCACTTTGGTGAGACTTGGAGGCTATGGCAGCCATCCTTAGGGTAGTTTAACCTAAACTTAGAGTGAGAGAGTGTGAGAGTAAGCTTGGAGGAGGGCTGGAGCATTGCTCGAAGGCTTGAAGGAGTTTGTTTCCAGCAGCACACAAGAGGAGGAGGACTCTCTACAGCAGCCACAAAAGGTATACCCCTCCCCCTTTCTCTCTTTCATTCAAACTAGGGTTTCTTGCATAGCTTTGCATTACTTCATGTTAAAAGCTTATTGTTTTATCATGTGTTGATGCTTCTAATGCTTAGAATACATGATTAGGATATTGTTTATGACTGGTTTTGCATGATATAATGCCATTCTATGTGGTTTTATGAGTGTTGGTGTTTTTAGGGTTTCTTAGAGTCTTTTCTAGGGTTTTGCATTGAATAGTCACTATTTCATGCTAAAGCTTGTGTTTTTATTGTGTTTTGCTATTTCTATTAGTATGTATGCATGTTTAGGATCATGTTTGTGGGCTGTTTAGTATGCTAGGATGCTATTCCATATGATTTACTGCATGTTTGGGACTTTAGGGTTTCTTAGGTGCTGAAAATGGTTTTCTGCATGAAATAACTCCTTTGCATATTAAAGCTTGTGTTTTTATTGTGTTTTGCTATTTCTATTAGTATGTATGCATGTTTAGGATCATGTTTGTGGGCTGTTTAGTATGCTAGGATGCTGTTCCATGTGATTTACTGCATGTTTGGGATTCTAGGGTTTCCTTAGTGCTGAAATTGAGTTTATGTTTAGAATAGCTATATTTCATGTGCAAGCTTGTATTTTTCTCATGTGTGGATGCTTCTATTGATTAATATGCATGATTAACATGATGTCTATGATGGGCTTTGCATGATTTAGAGTTATTTTATGTGATTTTGAGCACAATTGTGATTCTAGGGTTTCATTCATCCTTGTATTAGGAAAGTAGCATATAGCATGATAGCTTAGGGTTTTTTCTTGTGTTTTCTTCATAGTTGATATATATGTGCTGCATATTTGATAACTATGATATTTCTAGTTGCTTTTAGGGTTTTTTGCATGTCATTGCATGTAGGGTTGAATTAGGGTTTTAGTTAGCTTATGATTCATGTTGTTGCATGACTTATGGTTGATTTTAAGCCTTATTTCAATTCTGTCCAGATCTGTTATTTGTCCTTGATATGATATTTTGAGCATGTGTTAGCCCATGTTTGGGCATGATAATGGCTTGATTTGGAATCTAGCTTGTTTGGTTGGCATTTTTGGTATGTTTGCATGGAAATTGCAGGTGCTTTGACAGGTACAACAGGTGCAACTACCCCACCAATGTGGGGTGGTTATTTTGGCTATTGTGAGATGAAATCTTACAAATAAGGTAATTACCCTATGCAATAGGGTGGTTACTTTGACAGGTTGCTTTTGCTTAAGGTAAGTAGGGTATGAGGGTGCCCCAATTCACCCTTCTTCCCTTTCTTTGAAACTTTCCCTTTCTCCCCCCTAGGGTTGTTTCCTAATAGGGGAATATGGTGATTCCTATAGTATCCTTTCAATAAAAAATACTTTTTAAATCAAAGTTTCCATCTTTTATCAAAATTCCATATTTTACCAAAAATCGTTTGAGAATCATTTATTTTGGAAACTTACCATGTTTTACTTGAAAGGAAACTTAGGGTTTACCATAGGCCTTGATTAGGTTATAACCCTATTCCTTTTCGAACTACGTGGACTTTGATCCATGTATTTCCATACATGGTACGTAGGCGCTCTTCGTGATGTTCAAGTCCGCCCTAGGATACTAAGTATCCTAGGTTTTCTCCCCCTCCTTCTTTTTTCTGTTTTTCTTTGATTTACATGATTATATGGATGAATGAATGAATGATATGCATGCTGTCTTGTGATGATAACTGTTGATTTATGTGTGATTAAGACTTTGATTTAGCCCAATTAAATTAAGAGACCGTTTAGGGCGATATGGGTGCCTATAGGCTTTGCCTAGAACCTTCCCATATCGTAACTTAGCCTCCGAATCCCCGAATTCTCTGGTTTCCAAAAGATCATTTGCCTTTCCATTTTTAAATATGGAGTCAATCTTTTGTTTTCCTAAAACAAAACCGTTTTTAGGGTTTTCCTTGTTTCCTTTAAAAAATAAGGTGGCGACTCCTTTCTTTTTCCAAACCCATTCGTGGGCCCTCTTTTCCTGGGTCCACAGATTGGCGACTTTTAAACCCTCCTGTGGGCCTTAACCATTTCTGGGGTCCACAGACTTGGCGACTCCGCTGGGGATTTGTGGGCTAGACTCTATACAATTTGATTGGGCTAAGTTAATTTCTTTTGTTTAATTAAAATCAATCACATTGCATTCGCTTGATTGTGTGCTTTCATTTATTGCATTGTGTGCGCAAACTCTTGCATGTTAGGATCGATGTCCCTTGCCACTGACGGGCCTAGCCTCAACCTTGGTTTTCCTGATTCCATGAGTTGGGGCGAAAGCTCTCAACCTCTCTTGCCAAGTACCCTTGGGCTTGCCCTTGGGTATATTAAATGAGTTAATCACGTACTGCTGGACCCACGCGGCGTTCCTGATGCCACATGTGGTTAGGTATAAAGATTGCTCAAGCAAGTGAAGGACCCCAGCCTACCCTATCATTAGTCCATATAGACAGACTTGTAGGACACTATGGTTTCACCCTTATGCACCCACATTGTTTGTAATGATATCATGACCGTGTTTGTGATGTGCTTAATGGACAATTAATAGAGGACCTTTGCACCCTATATCCTTAATACGTACCTTTCGCCCATGACCCTTGCAAAGGTGATTGGATTAAAAGGGACTAATTGAGTATATATGGCGTGAAGTCATTGAGACAAATATGGAAGCCTAGGACATACCCTTAGGATGAGAGACTGATTGTTCCCTTTCATAGAGGAGTGAGAGGACGTACTGGCTTGGATCCGCGACCAGCAAGGGCGCTTAGTGAAAATTGATTCTACCGACCAGTCAGATATGGCCGACGAAGCAACTAGTGAAGGGGGTTTTGATGTTGAGACTTGTTTGAAGGCTATCATGACCAAACTTGATTACACCACTGATGTATCCGAGAGAGCATTGAAAATGGCCCAAGATATCCAACATAAGATGTCCGAACCCGAACAGAATAATGGCCGTACCCCGGGGGGTAACACCGAAAATGGGACCCAGTCTGGAGAGGGCACTAAGACCAATGATGGGGGAAGTACTCAGCCCAAAGGGAATGAATCACCTGAAGTTTTTAACCTGGAAGGGGGAAGTAAGGGGAAGACCTCTGATACAGACTCTGTGTTGGCTAGTAAGGTAGAAGCCTTAGAGAGAACTATAAAGGGAATCCGTAGGACAGATGACATGGTGGATGTACGTACCCTATCTTTGTTTCCTCAAGCTCGTATTCCACTACAATTCAAGATGCCTGAATTAGAAAAGTTCGATGGAACGGGTTGCCCCAAGACCCATTTGAAGATGTATGTACGAGCTATGCACCCTCGAGGAGCGACAGATGAACTCTTGGCCCAAATGTTCCATGAAACCCTCGCCACTTCTGCTTTAAAATGGTTCCTAGCCTTGGATGAGAATAGAACCCGGACTTGGGAAGACATATGTAATGAGTTTTCAGAGCACTACAAGTACAACACTGAGGTGGATGTCACAAGAAGGGACCTAGAGACCACAAAACAAGGGGCTAATGAGACCTTTTCTGCTTTCATTACAAGGTGGAGGCAAAAGGCCTCAAGAATGGCGGATAGACCGAATGAGGAAGATCAGATTCAGTTGGTGGTTAAGAACCTATTGCTGGTGTATCACAAGCACCTCTTTGCTCACTACTTCCCTAATTTCAAGGCTCTTATCGGAGCAGGTACACAAGTTGAGGATGCCATTGCCGATGGGTCAATCAAGACAGAAGAAGTCCAAAAGAACCGCAGGCCGAACTTTGCTGGGAAAAACAATGCCGAGGTCAATGCCATAGCCCAACCCATTCAACCTATCTCCCTAAATGACACCAACCCACCTCGCCAATTCACCGAGCTGCATATGCCACTTGAGAAAGTACTTGAAAAGCTAAAAAGCCGAGGCCTGTTGAAACCTCTCGACCCAAGACCACCACCAAATCCATTGCCCAAGAGCTACAATGAGAATGAATACTGCAAATTCCACCAAGCCAAAGGCCACTCAACCAACCGTTGCTATCGCCTTAGGCATGAGATCCAAGACTTACTTGACAAGCAAATCATCTCACCACCAACTCCACCAAATCGCCCAAATGTCACCCAAAATCCACTTCCCTCTCATAATTCATCCAACTCCATAAATGCCATTGAAGCCGACCCATCTCGACCTTGCCTACCCATAAGACAATACACTCCATTACCCATGTCCTTGACCCAAGCCTTTCACCAATGCTGCGACCAAGGCCTTATCATACCTCACCCTCCAAAGCCAAGACCCCAAACACCCCATCAATATTGCCAATACCATGGTATACCCGGCCATGACACTGATGACTGTGCTATGTTGAGAAAGGTCGTTCAAGACCTCATTGATCAAAAGACCCTACAATTGCCAAAGAAGTCCATCCAACAGCAGTTGAAAGAAAGGTATGAAGCAGGAGACCCTCAAGTGGGGTTATTGGGAGAACCTTCGGGGAAGTTTGATTACTATGTGCTTTATCCTGATCCATTGCCAAGTGAGCCCATAATTCCTACGGGCTGGGATGATATACCCGAAGAGGTGCAGATGGAGGACATTGACATGATTGAATGGGATGACCTGATGGGTGACACAAATGAAATTGATGACATATGGGCTAGTGATGAAGAAGTAGACCACATGACAAGAGGGGGCCGCCATTTCAAGCCTCCGCACTTGGAATCTGATAATCCACTGGGTGAGTTAGATAAGCGCCTTGATGTGCAAGAAGAAGAGGACGAAGTACTCCGACAATTGAAGAAGACCAATGCCAATATCACCATATGGGGCTTGCTTATGGCCTCCCACAAACACAGACAGACAGTGCTGAAGTTGTTAAACCAGGTACAGGTTCCGGTTGATTTGTCCCCTGAGGGATTGGTGAATCTAGTAAACCCTACTCCGAAGAATTCCACTATAGTGTTCACAGAGGCTGACTTACCTAAGAGTGGGCCAAGCCACTCCCAAGCTTTGCATATAACTGTTGATACCATGGGGAAGAGAGTTCCTACGGTCTTGATTGATAATGGTTCCGCACTAAATGTATGTCCTTTAAGAACTGCAACTGTTTTGGGCTTGGGGCCCACTGATTTCACTCCATCTGGGCAGACAGTGAGGGCGTATGATAATACCCGTAGAGAAGTAATTGGGATGATCACTCTACCTTTAATCATGGGACCCACGGAGTACAGAGTGGAGTTTCAAGTCCTGGATGTGCCGTCATGTTTTAATTTGTTATTAGGAAGGCCTTGGATTCATCCTGCTGGGGCTGTACCATCATCATTGCATCAAAAGGTAAAGTTCCCACATGAGGAAGCCATTGTTACGCTTCAAGGGGACTATGAGTTGAAAATGGCGGGTGTACCCATATGTGAAATAAAACCGGAATCAGTTGAGATACCCTTGTCTGGGTTTGAGTATGTGCAATGTATAGAAAAAGAGTTCGGGAAGGAAGAGCCATCACACTATTGCACTTTTTACCCAAGTTCTGATCCAGCACTGACAGACAAAGACTTTTGTGACAAGTACTTTACAGATGGGCTGAATCCTCAGAGCTTGACAAGTTGGTACAATTCTGTGGGAAAGAAGAAAGAAGACTGGGTAGAACATGTGGATACCGAGGCTATGGTTACCATGTTCCAAGATATAGTTCTTACTTTGGGGGAGTCAGCAACAGAAGATTGCCAAGATTCGTCAATTCACCATGCAACCATGCCGCTTCATAATTGGTACCTAGAAGATGGAGCCATTGCAGAGATCCTTGAAGAGGAAGATCATGACTTGCCTGATAGTAGCTTGTAGGTTCCTTAGTTAGAATCTTTCCTGCTTTCAATAAAGTGTGTCCGCCTATCCCACTTTGTGGAGTTAGGAGTCATTTCATAGTTGTGGCACCAAATTTTGTTTCCTTTTCAAGTTTGTGTCTTTTTGTTTGTTCCTTTAATGAAGTGTGTTTCTTTTATATATTTTGCTTGCAGTGTTTCCTTTCTCTCTTCTATGGATATTTATGGCATGGATATAGATCCTAGGAATGACGTCCCCCCGGAGCTCGTCGAGCGAAGGAAAAGGGGTGTCACCGAACCTAACATGGATGAATTGGAATCAATCAATTTAGGGACAAATGAATTGCCAAAGATAATTAAAATTGGGATAACCCTTTCACCACTTGAAAAAGAAAAGCTGATAGCCCTCTTAAAGGCCAACATAACGGCCTTTGCATGGTCTTATGAAGACATGCCCGGCATAGATCCAGACATTGTGCAGCACTTCATCCCCACCAATCCCCTTAAAAAGCCGGTAAAGCAAAAATTGAGAAGATTGAAACCCGAGTGGGCATTGAAGGTAAAGGAGGAAGTAACCAAGCAACTCGATGCGGGGTTCCTACAGGTTGTGGAGTATCCCAAGTGGTTATCTAATATAGTTCCCGTGCCTAAAAAGGATGGAAAAGTGAGGATGTGTGTGGATTTTCGAGATCTTAATGCAGCAAGCCCTAAGGATGATTTCCCTTTGCCCCACATTGATGTATTGGTAGATAGCACTGTAGGACATGCACTCCTCTCTTTCATGGATGGGTTTTCCGGATACAATCAGATAAAGATGGCGCCGCAAGATATGGAGAAAACGGCCTTTATCACACAGTGGGGAACATATTGTTACAAAGTGATGCCGTTCGGTTTGAGAAATGCTGGGGCTACCTATCAGAGAGCTGCTACAACATTACTGCATGACATGATCCATAAGGAGGTGGAAGTTTATGTGGACGACATGATCGTGAAGTCCGTGGATCGAGAAGGACACTTCATGGCACTAGAAAGGTTCCTGGAGCGAGCAAAGAAGTACAACTTGCGTTTGAATCCACAGAAATGCGCCTTTGGTGTCACTGCGGGCAAGCTATTAGGATTCATGATTACTCAGAGAGGAATTGAGGTCGATCCGGGAAAAATCAAGGCCATTGTAGAGATGGAGCCGCCTAGCACAGAGAAGCAGATTCGAGGGTTCTTGGGGAGAATTCAGTACATAAGCAGGTTCATTGCTAATTTGACTATGGTGTGTGAGCCGATTTTCAAGTTGCTTAAGAAGGGTGTGCCGAAGGTATGGAATGAAGAATGTCAAGAAGCCTTTGAGACTATCAAAAGGTATTTGAGTAATCCACCAATTCTAGTTCCTCCGCGACAAGGTGAGCCGTTATTGTTATACTTGTCGGTCACTGAAACCGCGACGGGAGCTATGCTAGCTCAGTACCTTGAGGGGTCAAAAAAGGAGAATGCCATTTACTATCTAAGCAAGAAGATGACAGATTATGAGGCGAGGTACAATGCCATAGAGAAGGCTTGTGTGGCTTTGGTATGGGCAACTCAGAAACTCCGTCACTACATGATGTCGTATGAGGTTTTCTTGATAAGCCGAATGGACCCACTGAAGTACCTGATAGAAAGGCCGGTCTTGTCCTACAGAACTGCCCGATGGTCAATTCTTCTCAATGAATTCGACATAAAGTATGTAACAAAGAAGTCAGTAAAAGGAAGTGTCATTGCAGATTACTTGGCTAGCTGCCCTGTGGCGTCATCAGAACAATTTAATGATCAATTCCCCGATGAGGATGTCCTGGAGATTGGAAAGAAGAGTTGGAAAGTATACTTTGATGGAGCTGCAAATAAGAGAGGGTATGGGATAGGAGTTCTACTAGTCTCACCTGAAGAAGCATTCACACCATTGGCGGTTAAGTTAGGGTTTGAAGCCACCAACAACATTGCCGAGTATGAAGCCTGCATCCTTGCATTGGAAGCTGCACTAGAACTGGGGATCAAAGAGTTAGAAGTTTTCGGAGATTCAGCACTGATTATCTGCCAGATAAAGGGAGAGTGGAAGACTCGTGATGAGAAGCTGTTGCCGTATCATGCTTACTTAGAAGCCTTGACTAAGGAATTTGTGGAAATAGAGTTCAACTATTTGTCAAGAAATAAGAATCAGTTCGCTGATGCTTTGGCAACTCTAGCTTCTATGGTGGAAATCCCGGATGGTGGGAATGTAAAACCATTGGTGATAGAATGTAGAGAAAAACCTGTGTATTGCTGTTCTATTCGAGAAGGAGAGTTGAAAGATGGCCATCCTTGGTACTATGACATCATGAAATTCATTGAGGAAAAGGAGTATCCTGAAGGAGCAACCCGCATAGATAGGAGAACACTAAGGAGGCTAGCGAGTCACTATGTTTTGTGTGGAGGAAAGCTATACCGAAGGTCATACGATGGGGTCCATCTGTTGTGTGTCACTGAGGAAGAAGCCGAACGTCTTGTTAGTGAAATCCATGAAGGAGTTGGAGCACCGCACATGAATGGTTATATGCTAGCTAAGAAGATCATGAGGTTGGGTTACTATTGGTCTACAATGGAGAGAGATTGCCATGCACATGTTAAGAAGTGTCACAAATGTCAGGTCTTTGCTAATGGACAACACTTACCTTCCATGCCTTTGACAAGTATGTCGTCACCTTGGCCGTTTGCAGTGTGGGGAATAGATATAATTGGGCAGATTAAGCCGAAAGCCTCCAATGGGCATGAGTACATCTTGGTAGCTATTGATTACTTCACTAAGTGGGTAGAGGCGGCATCCTTTAAGACCCTGAATGCCAAGAAGGTAGCACAGTTCATACAGCTCAACATTATCTACAGGTATGGGGTACCCCATGAGATTATTTCAGACAATGGTCAGCACTTTCAGAAAGAAACCAAGGAACTTTTGCAGAAATACAGTATAGTGCACCATCTATCCTCCCCTTATCGCCCACAGACTAATGGGGCAGTGGAGGCTGCCAACAAGAATGTTAAGAAGATACTACAGAAAACAGCTGACACCTACACTGATTGGCATGAGAAGTTGCCATTAGCCTTATGGGGCTATAGAACATCTGTGAGATCATCAACAGGGGCTACCCCTTATTCCTTGGTGTATGGGATGGAGGCTGTTTTGCCTATTGAGTTGGAGGTACCGTCATTACGGGTTGCTATGGAGAGTCAGATAGCAGAAGCAGATTGGGTTAAGAACCGTTATGATGAGCTGGCATTGCTCGATGAAAGGCGATTGAGGGCCTTGTATCATGTGCAGGGATATCAGCGAAGGGTTGCAAGAGCATTCAACAAGCATGTCAAAGACCGAGGTTTGAAGACAGGGGATTTGGTGTTGAAAGAAATCAGAGCTCCTATTTTTGATCCACGAGGAAAGTTCAAGCCAAGTTGGGGTGGCCCGTATGTTATCAAGGAGATATTGCCAGCAGGAGCTGTTCGCCTCATGGATTTAGATGGAATTGAGTTCGCTCGCCCTACCAATTTGGATCAATTGAAGAAGTATTATGTATAAGGCCTGCTAGGTTGAAAACCCATAAGGGCGGCCTAGGCAAAAGTTAAGGCATTTGAACTACGAGGGCCTGATTCCCCATTCCTAAAAAAAAAAATGAAAAAAGAGAAAAAAGAGAAAAGAAAAGAAAAAAAAGAAGAAAAAAGAAAAGAAAAAGAAAAGAAAAAATGAAAAAAAAATTGAAAAAAGGATGGGGATACGTAGGCAGCCCATAAAGTTACCTTGGGTGCGGTCCAAACAACACCACAACAACAAATCTCAAAATTGAATTATTATTGGCAATTCATTTAGAACTAATTGATTGACATAGCAATTTATTGATGTTAGATAAAGAACTATTGACATGCCATAGATATCCTACTTCTAAAGTCTTCAAGTCCTTTTGTTTTTCTTCAGAATTTCTTGGTTTGCTTTTTTCTCTTTTCTTTCAAGTCTTCGCTTCTTTCGCAAGTCATGAGCATGCGCTGCTTCCACTGCTTCCAGAATGTCTTCCCTGCAAAATCCAAGTCCTGTGTCCTTGATAAGGTCATAAATCCTTTTCCTGCGAATGGTTTCTCTTTCACCCAAGCTAGTCTTCAACCATGTCTTGTATTCAGGGCTCATAACATAAGGCCCATCAGTGTTTTCAACTCGAGTCAGTTTCAGTTGGTCAGTCCATCTAGTCTTGGCCCACTTAACCATTGTGGGGCCCACAGGTTCGACAGAATGATCAAATACCACAGAAGTAGGTATGGTTTGCATGGCACCCATTTGACGAAGGATTCTTGAAGTCCAATAGAATGAAGTTGACCTCAACCCTACGAGCTTGACCATAGCACACCCAGAAGTTCGAAGAAGAATTTGTTCCTTGCATCCCCATGTGGAGACAAACCACCTGATGTTTCGCCATGAGAGAGTTTGGAAGTAGCCTAACCATTCCCTCAAAGAAAACTGACCAGGAAGTTCAACTCGACGGCAACAATAATGTTGGGGTTTGTATGGATTAATGGTGGTAGGAGATAAGAAATTAAGCCTTTCAAGAAGCCACATCTGCAGTAGAATGGGGCTCCCTCCTAATGGGGCTTGTGGGTTATCATGAACTTTGTCTAAACTATTGAGGGTTTCAGCTAGCACCATGGGAATCAGGTTGTTATGTTCAAGAAGAAAAGGGATCAGTTCACAAATTTGAATAGGGACATAGAGAGTCCCCGTGGAGATAAGGAAGCGACCAACCAAGCAGAAAGCAAGAGCATGTTGAGTAGGAAGGTTGAAATTCAAGGTACCTTTGCTGTCATGAGCCAAGAAGGAAGTTGCTATTTCCATGAGATTCACCTTATGATCCTTCACAAATATGGAGGCCTCTTGTTGAGAAATCCCAAGGAAGTTGGAGAAGGAAATCAAGTAACTTGAGCGTGGAGTAGGGAGGATGAAAGGTCCTACAGGTGAAACTCCATACAAAGCGCAGAACTCTTCCATTATTGGGCATAGTTCTTCATAGTTGAAGCGGAATACATGAAGTTGGGGATCCCAAAAATAAGTAGCAGCAGTAAGAAGAGTGGTTTCAAGCTTCACATGCATCAAAGAGAACAACGGATCCAAGCAGTAGCGCTTGAACTCCTTCCTTGCCTCCGCACTCATAACCTTCAGAAAATCACTCAAGAGTTTGTCTAGGGCTTCCATAACTTGCTCTCAATGAATGTTAGTAGGGTTTGAGACCCCTTGGATGTGCTTTTATAGGAAAAAATTCGGAAATCCGTGTTTTGGAAGGTGGAATCCCGTCAAAATAGGAAGTTTCCTAAAATCAGGCGAAACACCGCTTCGGGCTCGGGTGACCACCCAGGCCTGGGCGGCTAGCCGCCTGGGCCCAGGCGGCTAGCCGCCCAGCCCCAGGTGGTCACCCGAGGCCGCCGCTTTGTTTTGCCCATTTTTGCCTTGTTATGCCTTCGTTTGGCCCTTTTGTGATGTTTTGACTCTTTTGTGCTTGATTTAAGCCCGCTTTTCACACAATACAAGATCATATCATTGCAATAAAGTTCAAACATAGATTCATCAAGTATCCATAATAAAGGTTCAAGGTTGGGAATTGAAGTTCCTAATTAGTACGTGACAAGATAGATAGAAAGATTCCAAACATTCCTAACAAGAGGTGAGTGAAACTCAATGATTTCCCGTGGGCCTTCTCTTTCGACTTGGCCCAGCTCCATCATGCCCTGAACGAGGTGCTCTAGGAGGGGGCATATCCTGTGGTGGATTAGATGATGATGCCTGTTGCAAACAAAGATAATGAGTTAGGAGGGTAATGGTGCCAATCCTAGTTGAAAGTTAATGAGATGATCACTTACTTGGGGATTCAAGCGTGCTTCTAGAACTGAGTTCTCTAAACTCATTCGCACAAGATCCCTCCTCAATCCTTCATTGAGTTCAATGCATTCCTGGGCATACTCCCGTGGAACCTAGGAGAGTATAAACATGGTTAACAATAATGAAAGAATCCAATTTCAAAAAGATAAGAGTTTAGAACTCACATTCTCATAATATGGATCGATCTTGGGATATTCATCGAATGGTGGATGGGTAATATCAGTCTTCACAAATTTTGTCCCACTGCACAAGTTCACATACCAATTTAGTTGTGGGAGGGGTGGAGGTTGATTTCCTTCAAGGTCCTCATCCTCGTCATTGTAAGTCATCCCAGTGGCAGATCCAACTGTGGAGCTATGTCCCCTTGCCCGTCGGCCCTGAAATTCAAATACTTGTCAAGTGGAGTCTTTCTTATGATCTTAAAAAGAATTTGAGAGTTTGGGGAGCTCACCCCTTGAGGTGGGAGACCAGTGACCCTAGGATTCATTAGATATTGTCGACAGAAGGCAGTGTATTCTATGCGAGGGGAGGTGAATCCCTCAGCATCCCAACCCCTCAGAGCTTCTTCTAGTTCATTCCCCACTAGGTGGCTAGTATGCCTCATGTTCTCTGGTGGCATGGAAGGTGTCACAGCTGCATTCATGTTTCCATGGATTTGTCTCAGGACTCGTTCCCCAAGATACCAGCATCTACCTGTGGGGCCTTCAAGGAGGACCCTTTTGCTTGTCAACTCCAAACAAGAAGAGTACTTCTCGAGAAGCCTATGCTCCCACAGCCTCCATGGATCCCATTCCACCTGTTGAGTTTGAAATGAGAAATGAAAAGAGAAAGATAAAAAGATAAAGAGAAAGAAAGATTTTACCATATCAACAGTCAAGCTAGCAAGATATGCCCTTGCATGGGCATAATCGTGTCGATTGGAAGCTCTTGTAGCCAAGCAAGATGGAGTGTAATTCTGGAGTATGGGCCATGACATGGCATCACTAGCAAGAGTCGGGCGACACATGTTCAGGTACTCGTAGTACCATATCTGTGGAAAACCAAAAAAATATAGAGGAAATCATGTATGTGTTAAGTTTCGGGAAATAATAGAGAATTGAATATTCTTTGTTACCTCCCAAACGAAAGGAAGTCCCCCAAAGTTCTTTGCAACTCCTCGGGACATGTCAGTCATGGAGCGATACATGTTTGCGAAAGCAGCTCCACCCCAATTGTATCTCCCAATTTTGTTCACATCTTCCATGCTAGCTAGCAATTCAAGTCGAGCCATGTCATTGGTGCCCGCAAAAAAGGTGCATGAAATCATGTAGAGCAAGAAAGCTCTCACAATGTATTTGGGATCCGTCCCCTCACTCTCTTCTTCAGTGGCAAAGGTGTTGTAGAGCCAAGTACGGCGCACACCTTTTGGGCTTAATTCCGCTTCAACCCCAAGTAGAGCTACTATGTAGTTTTGATCCATGTTGGCATGTTCATAGTAGTCCAAGCGCTTGCCTTTCAAGCTCAACCCAGTTATCATGGTGAAGTCCTTAGGAGTCATGGTCATCTCCCCGAAGCTAAAATGGAAAGTGTTGGTGGTGTCCCACCATAGCTCTGTCAAGGCAAATAATGCTTGCCTATCCCATTGCTCGTTCCATAGAGCATCTAGGAAGGGCTCAAAACCCGCCTTCTTTATTATCTTGCGAGCACGTGGTTGGGCATGATTCATATGTCTCCACCAAGAGATGAGTCCCTTTATTGATGTCCTTGTACGGAGACTTTGGAAGTCGGGCTATGTCAAAAGATTGTGTATTGAGTTAGCATAGAAAACATAGAGATATTGGGCATACATTGGTAATTGATTTCAAATGGTTTTCCAAAAGTTTTAAAATTTGGGTTTTGATTCATGAAATGAATTAGGAATGAATGTCCATGACCTTGTGTATTCAAATTCATTGGTTTTGTAAGGATTGAACATGTTTTTGCCTTTCGGGCATTTTATCGAACACTTGGTGTGTGACTTGTTTTCAAGCATTGAAATGAAAGATTTTTGTATACCAAATCCTTGCCAAGACCATTTGACTTTACACTACAATGAAAACCAATTGATTTTTCAAGAATTGAACATGTTTTTGTCTCTTTGGCATTTTATCAAACACTTGGTGGGCATCTTTTCTCAAGCATTGGGAAACAAGCTTTTTGCACATTCAATCCTTGCCAAATCAATGAACTTGGCTTAACAATGATAGAAACAATCAAGAGAAGATCATGGGAATGCATTTTATCCAATAGAAATCAAAATTTCATGATAAACATGTTAAGTTGGGAAGAACTAACCTCATGTTGGGAATGGAGGTAGGAGAGATGCTTCTTAGGTTCAAGCAACACCTTGTCTTGGGATGCATCATAGATTGGTGCCTTGTATGTATTCTTGATCACATAATATGGATACTTGATGTTGGAATCATTGCTAGAAGCCATTGTTGGTGGTTGAGCTTGTATGTGAGAAAAATGGGTTTGATAAGAAAGATGATGAATTTGATCTTGCAACTTGATGATTGATGCTGGTTTTTGTTGTTGAATGACTTGTTCTTGATGCTATTTCATGCACACAACTTGAATTGAAAGTGAAACTTTGATTGAGAATGTGTTTGTGAGTGTTTGGAGAAGATGGAATGAGTTTCTAGAGAGAGAAACTCTCAATTTTCGAAATTGGGTGAGTGTGAGCACAAATGGGGGGTCAAGGGTTTAAAAACCCAGAATTTTGAGGACCCTAGCCTCGGGTAACCGCCCAGCATGGGGCGGCAAGCCGCCTGGGCTTGGGCGGCAAGCCACCAGCAGCCAGGTGGTCACCCCCCCTTGCTCGCTCCGTTGCGCTCGTTTGGCCTTTGCTCGCCTATTCGCGCTTTTGAACCCTCTTTGAGATGAAATCTCAAGCTTGTTTTGAGTTGAAAAATGAATGAATATCTTGACATTGTTTGACATGAAATGATTTGAAAGAGATTGCATTGATGGCCCTTGTGTGGGCATGGCATGCTAGTAGGGTTGAACAACCCTTTCTATGCATATGGTTTTGGTCGTTAGGGATGAATTCCCTCCTATGTCACTATGATTTGTTGTCATTTGGGATAAAGATACCTTCCCTATATGCATGTGAATGATTGCTCTCATGAGATAATTGTGTCTCCTATATGAGTTGGTGTTCGAGTTGAGGCATGAATAGCCTCCATGTGAGATGACTTGGTGAATTTGTTGAGTGTTGGTAAGTAGAAGCTTACCTTTGTCTTGATGACTTAGTGAGAGAAAGATGCAATCTTTCTCATGATTACATGCTTACCTTGATGATTTGAAAGATGCAATCTTTCCCCATGACTTGTGTTTACCTTGATGGTTTGATTATGAGAAGGGCGCGATCTTTCTCATGCTATGTGTTCACCTTGAGAGTTTGATATGAAAAGGATGCAATCTTTCTCACGTCCTATGTTTACCTTGATGACTTGAAAGATGCGATCTTTCCCAATGGTATGTGTTTACCCTGATTGAAGGTTGTGACCTTCCTCGTGCTATGTGACTACCTTAACAATTGAATGATAACCTTGATGGTTTGAATATGAGAAGGATGTATCTTTCTCATGTTTTGAGATAGCCTTGATGGCTTCCTGTGGTATGTGTTTACTTTGATTGATTTGAGCAAGAGAAGGACGTGATCTTTCTCGTGTTATGTGATTTACCTTGATATTTGAATGATAACCTTGATGGTTTGAATATGAGAAGGATGTATCTTTCTCATATTTTGGGATAGCCTTGATGGCATGGTGTTACCTCGTACTATTCGCCAGTTGTCACTGGCAAAGTATGGGAAGACCTTTCATCGAACGAAGTTCGATGTAAGCTATGGATACCTTGTACTATTCACCAGTTGTCACTGGTACAGTATGGGAAGACCTTTCATCGAACGAAGTTCGATGTAAGTTATGGATACCTCGTACTATTCGCCAGTTGTCACTGGCATAGTATGGGAAGACCTTTCATCGAACGAAGTTCGATGTAAGCTATGGATACCTCGTATTATTCACCAGTTGTCACTGGTGCAGTATGGGATGTGATTACCTTGATAATTGAGTAATAACCTTGACGGTTTGAATATGAGAAGGATGTATCTTTCTCATATTTTGGGATGGCCTTGATGGCATAATGTTACCTCGTACCATTCGCCAGTTGTCACTGGCATAGAATTGGAAGACCTTTCATCGAACGAAGTTCGATGTAACCTGTGGATACCTCATCTTGTTCCCCAGTGAAACTGGTATACAGCATGAGAGGAGTTCTGTAGAACTTATGAGGAGTACCTTTGTGCTTGTGTATGATGAATTCGAAGAATTCAATGATATGATCACCCTATTTTCCCCAGTGGGTCTTGATGAAATCAATTCCCCGGGCAAAAATGGGTTGTTCTTTTGGTCATTGGTTCGCAAGTGAAACTTGCTCGCCAATGAGGGGCTTCTGTCACACCCCATTTTTGCCACCTGTCACCTTAGCTAGGGTTTGTCATTGCATGAGTCTTTTTGTTTCCTTTTTGAGTCTAGTCTTTTGCATTGAGTTTCTAGGGTCCTAAGGATGGTGTGTATGAATTTTGGTTCGATTTGGAGTTGATCTCGAGGGTTAATTAGAACTTTTGTGACTTGAGGGGCATAATCGTCTTTTTGATCACAAACTTTCCATTTGACCTTGAAATGATCTCCAAGTTGCCAATTGGAGTTCATATGGTTGTATTTGAGGTATTTGTGGGATCAATTCGATGAATTGAAGGTTCGGGATTAGAATGGCTCAACAAGGCTCAGGTTGGCTAAAAGACCTACTTCGGGTTAGCTCGAATTGGCTCATGATTTTCACTCTATGACTACTCATTTGACCTTGATTGGTCTTAATTTCATCCCCAAATGTGTTTAGGGAGGTTGAATTTCGAATTGGAAAGCATTCGGTGCGACCCTATGTGCATACCTAAGCTAAGCGATGGTGAGGCATAGCGGTTAACCACCTTTGTAGGACTCAACCATGCAGCCATGGCTAGGGTTTCTCACCCTCAAGTGACTCAAATTACATTCCCCTTCGAAACACGGTCGTTTTGGCTTTCGTTTCGTCAAAATCGGAGTTAATTTGAACCCTAAAACACATTTGGAAGTCAAAGGGGTCAAAAATGGGCATATGCTGACAGAGCCTCGGGTGACCACCCAGGCCTGGGCGGCTAGCCGCCTGGGCCCAGGCTGCTAGCCGCCCAGCCCCAGGTGGTCACCCGAGCCACTTTCCTTTTTTGAGCCTTGACGCGGCTCCCACCCTATTTTCTCGGATTTGCTCGCCTTTGGCCGCCATTTAACCCTAATTTCAGCCCTTTTTGACCTACTTGAGCCCCAAGGTAACCTCTAAGAGCCCTTGGATCAATCCCTAGGGTTTTAATCCCAACCATTGAGGATTTTCCCTCAATCCCTATAAATACCCCCTCATACTTCAGCAATAGGGGGACACTTTGGAGGCACTTTGGTGAGACTTGGAGGCTATGGCAGCCATCCTTAGGGTAGTTTAACCTAAACTTAGAGTGAGAGAGTGTGAGAGTAAGCTTGGAGGAGGGCTGGAGCATTGCTCGAAGGCTTGAAGGAGTTTGTTTCCAGCAGCACACAAGAGGAGGAGGACTCTCTACAGCAGCCACAAAAGGTATACCCCTCCCCCTTTCTCTCTTTCATTCAAACTAGGGTTTCTTGCATAGCTTTGCATTACTTCATGTTAAAAGCTTATTGTTTTATCATGTGTTGATGCTTCTAATGCTTAGAATACATGATTAGGATATTGTTTATGACTGGTTTTGCATGATATAATGCCATTCTATGTGGTTTTATGAGTGTTGGTGTTTTTAGGGTTTCTTAGAGTCTTTTCTAGGGTTTTGCATTGAATAGTCACTATTTCATGCTAAAGCTTGTGTTTTTATTGTGTTTTGCTATTTCTATTAGTATGTATGCATGTTTAGGATCATGTTTGTGGGCTGTTTAGTATGCTAGGATGCTATTCCATATGATTTACTGCATGTTTGGGACTTTAGGGTTTCTTAGGTGCTGAAAATGGTTTTCTGCATGAAATAACTCCCTTGCATATTAAAGCTTGTGTTTTTATTGTGTTTTGCTATTTCTATTAGTATGTATGCATGTTTAGGATCATGTTTGTGGGCTGTTTAGTATGCTAGGATGCTGTTCCATGTGATTTACTGCATGTTTGGGATTCTAGGGTTTCCTTAGTGCTGAAATTGAGTTTATGTTTAGAATAGCTATATTTCATGTGCAAGCTTGTATTTTTCTCATGTGTGGATGCTTCTATTGATTAATATGCATGATTAACATGATGTCTATGATGGGCTTTGCATGATTTAGAGTTATTTTATGTGATTTTGAGCACAATTGTGATTCTAGGGTTTCATTCATCCTTGTATTAGGAAAGTAGCATATAGCATGATAGCTTAGGGTTTTTTCTTGTGTTTTCTTCATAGTTGATATATATGTGCTGCATATTTGATAACTATGATATTTCTAGTTGCTTTTAGGGTTTTTTGCATGTCATTGCATGTAGGGTTGAATTAGGGTTTTAGTTAGCTTATGATTCATGTTGTTGCATGACTTATGGTTGATTTTAAGCCTTATTTCAATTCTGTCCAGATCTGTTATTTGTCCTTGATATGATATTTTGAGCATGTGTTAGCCCATGTTTGGGCATGATAATGGCTTGATTTGGAATCTAGCTTGTTTGGTTGGCATTTTTGGTATGTTTGCATGGAAATTGCAGGTGCTTTGACAGGTACAACAGGTGCAACTACCCCACCAATGTGGGGTGGTTATTTTGGCTATTGTGAGATGAAATCTTACAAATAAGGTAATTACCCTATGCAATAGGGTGGTTACTTTGACAGGTTGCTTTTGCTTAAGGTAAGTAGGGTATGAGGGTGCCCCAATTCACCCTTCTTCCCTTTCTTTGAAACTTTCCCTTTCTCCCCCCTAGGGTTGTTTCCTAATAGGGGAATATGGTGATTCCTATAGTATCCTTTCAATAAAAAATACTTTTTAAATCAAAGTTTCCATCTTTTATCAAAATTCCATATTTTACCAAAAATCGTTTGAGAATCATTTATTTTGGAAACTTACCATGTTTTACTTGAAAGGAAACTTAGGGTTTACCATAGGCCTTGATTAGGTTATAACCCTATTCCTTTTCGAACTACGTGGACTTTGATCCATGTATTTCCATACATGGTACGTAGGCGCTCTTCGTGATGTTCAAGTCCGCCCTAGGATACTAAGTATCCTAGGTTTTCTCCCCCTCCTTCTTTTTTCTGTTTTTCTTTGATTTACATGATTATATGGATGAATGAATGAATGATATGCATGCTGTCTTGTGATGATAACTGTTGATTTATGTGTGATTAAGACTTTGATTTAGCCCAATTAAATTAAGAGACCGTTTAGGGCGATATGGGTGCCTATAGGCTTTGCCTAGAACCTTCCCATATCGTAACTTAGCCTCCGAATCCCCGAATTCTCTGGTTTCCAAAAGATCATTTGCCTTTCCATTTTTAAATATGGAGTCAATCTTTTGTTTTCCTAAAACAAAACCGTTTTTAGGGTTTTCCTTGTTTCCTTTAAAAAATAAGGTGGCGACTCCTTTCTTTTTCCAAACCCATTCGTGGGCCCTCTTTTCCTGGGTCCACAGATTGGCGACTTTTAAACCCTCCTGTGGGCCTTAACCATTTCTGGGGTCCACACATGAGTGTATAAAAGGTTAGTGGGAGTGCGATCGTTTTTCTTTATCCTAAGTATAGATGACATCCTAATCATTATGAATGATATATGAATGTTATCTAACGTAAAGTTTTGGTTTTTGGAGAAAAACTAATTCATGAAAGATTTGGCAGAAGCATCCAACAAAATCTATAGAGATAGATCATATAGATTGCTAAGTATCTCCAAATCATTAAACATAGTTGAAATGTTGAAGGAGTTCAACATGGAGAATTCTAAGGGAGGTCTAATTTACTTCATATAAGAATTCATTATTCAAGGGCAGGTGCCCTAGGATAACACAAGTAAGGTTCTTAAAGTGTTAAGAAGCCTTATTCTACACTATGTATTGAAACTGATATCTATTATGTTGTAATTGTTACAAATAGTTATCAGTCAATTCAAATTTGGAATATTGGATTGTATATAGAAATTATAAACTCATAGTAGATGGGTAAATGGATTTGGATATAATCCATATGGGGTATGTTTTATATTCACTTTAGTTGATGAAATACTTAATGGAAGAACTGTATGAAAGATACAGTGGATTCCATTATTGAGGGTGAATTAATTGTTGCATTGTCTAGAAGACTGTTTGGATCTATAAGTTCATTTAGAACTTGGAGTTGTTCCTTCCATTGAGTTGACCATACCTTGTTTTGTGATAACAATGGCTCTATAGCTCAAGCATAGGAATCACAGTCTCATCAAAAGTCCAAACACATAGAGCGGCAATTCCAAGTGATTAGAGGAATCATTGGAAGAGGTAATAGATACATTACAGAATATATTATCTACATAAGTTTTTGTAGACCTACTGAATAAAGCTTTAAAACATAATTGGTTATGTCTAAGACCAACATCTTGAGAAGATAGGTATGCGATACATAGTCGATTGGCTTTAGTGCAAGTGGGAGATTGTTAGGATTATGTCCTAGAGCCAATCATAGAGATGATTGTTTAGGGATTAGGAACAATCATTTGATTTCATTTATGTATGTCACATTTATTATTGATTTAATAAAAGAGCTTATTCTATTATGTTTATATGCATCATTTATATTTACATAATATGTCCATGGAGTTAGAGTTGAGAATATGGAATTACAAAGAGTTGTAATTTCGAAACTGTAGATATATCTCTGTACTAAACTCCTAAAGCATTCCTAGTTAAAGGTTCACTATGATGGACAATAATGAACCATAGGACTAGCACTTGTTAGGTTGACTCTATAGGAGGATAGCTGGTCTCAAGCTATTTGTGTGGAGACACTACAACCAACAGGTGGATGCCTATTAATAGAATAGGTACACTGAATGTGATCAAAGATATGAGATAAACTGAATGGAGTTTTAACCTGTCCGTCAATCAATTTTTCATTGTTATAGTGGTACAAGTAATCCTTAGACCTGAGACACCATAGTTGTCTTATACATATAGCTTTAAAAGTTTGATAACACTAAGTGCAAATCCTTATAGGGGTCTGCAAGGGTGTTCATTAACCCTACTACTATATATATGAAGGCATATGAGTGATCAACAAGGAATCCATCACTCTCAGGAAAAAGAGAGAAAATGTCTCATATAGCATTCATAATATAACTCATTAAATCCATGGCCACGATAGGATGAATATGAAAAGAGTTTCATGACTTCATCAATGAGTTCATCAATGAGTTGATATCTATGAATGAGTATAAAGTAATTGAATTAGGGACTTGACAGACTTCCATGTCCTATTGGTTCAATTGGAGACATTGTGTAAATGGAAGGATGTAATTGTAACCTATAAACTATAACAGAAGGGTTCTTTGTTAGATACTTATTCACCTCATTAAAGACAGCACCATGAACCATATGCTAGGTGTTATTCATGATTCGTAGAAGCCCTAATTGATATAAATGAGTTATAATCAATTAGGGAATTGGAAGGAGTTCCAATTAGACCCCAAATGGAAAGAGTTCCATTGTGCACACCTCGTGCTATTCCTACTACTTGATGATGTGAACTATAGACACCCCATTTTGTACCGGTTGTCATCTTAAGTCCCGTGGCCCCGATGATGAGTTTAGTGTGGCTATTTACAGATTATCCTTTAAGAATTAATGTGAATCACAGCATGGGATTTTTGGTTAAAATGAAAAGAAAATTATTTTATTAATTTAGCCATTTTTATCATCCCACTAACACATGTACGTATGTAATGAGTGTGTGTACACACATACGGTACATGTACATGCGTGTTAGCGGTCACTCTCCTAATTTTTAGAAAAGGCAATTTCCCTTTCCTATTTAGATTAGAAGACCTTTTAATTATTGGTAACCTCTTTTGATTCTCTTGAAAACCTAGTCTAGGAAGGAAAGGGAAACCCTAGTTTTCAGCTATTTATACTCTTTTAATGCCTTAGAAAAGGGGGGAGGAGAATAGGGTTTTTAGAGAGTGAAATTCCTCATAATTCAGCAGCAGTTTTTCTGAAACCAGCAATCGTATTTTAATCATAACTTTTGCGTCTGAAGTTGGAATTCAATGAAATTGGTCTTCCTAGAAAGATAATTTAATTCTCTACAACTTTGAATTTCATGCGTTTTGTCCAATTCCAACGTTTTCATACCCAAAAACGTGATTGAACTTTCTGCTGTTGCAAAGTGACGAAAATCACTTTTCTTTTCTCCTGTTCTCTTTTGTTTTCTATTTCTTTTCAAAGATGAGTGAGTTTTGATCTCATTGCTGTGATTACACTTTGAAGAAGGGGAGGATTCGTGTTGATTTGATTCAATCCAAAGACCTGAGGGGCCACGAACAAGCATAAAGTCGGTAAATTTAGTTTAACTTAGCTTTTGATTCTAGTTCTTCTTTTATTTTATTTTATGTTATTTTATTTCTGTCTGAAGCATGATTAGCATGATTTAGGTTTAGTTTTCATATTTGTATTTATTTCTATATTTTATTTATTTTGGAATGCATCATGTAGTGGATTCTCCATAGGGAGAAACTAGGGTTTTATTATGTGGTAATTTGCTAGTATGTAGGTTTGTTGCATGATGGTCTATGGAAATTCACGTGTATACCTTCTCATGATATATATGTGGAGTTTTGAGAGATGACATAAATTGCCAATTGGTGCATTCGCAACGATTGTATTGCGTACGCAGTATATGGTATGCGTACGCAGTAACTATCACTGCGTACGCACGAGAAGTATTGGTAGACAGTTTCTTTTCTTTATCGTATTTATTCTGACAGTAGGTTAATCTGCATCTCCATTTTTTATGCTTATTCTGTATTTTTGCTTCTGTCATAACATCATGGTTTGTGTGCTATTATTATTGTATGATTTAAGGTTAATTTTAATTGAACGGTTAGATTAATTAAAGCCCTCGATCATGTGTGGGGGCCGGTTCCGACCGCACGTGGCTGGGTACCTAACACCTTCCCAACTACATACCCTAGCTCCGAACCCGAATCTCTGGTTATGACGAGCTAAACCCTGCTAAGGTTCACTCGTTCCCAATATTGGGTGGCGACTCCTCTCTATGTGAGTCCTTTGAGGCTAATGCGTATTCTCGAGTTATGTGGTTTAGGGCATGGCGCTCACAGTGGCGACTCCACTGGAGATAGAGAGCTAGATTCCATATAGTGATTTGTGGCTTTACTTAATTTAAATTGTTGAATTAGAAAAGACCAAAATGGCACACACGCGCACTACCACCCATTACCCTCGATGACAGTCTGACGAAAGGTACCGGGTCCCATTCGGGCCTATGGTTACTAGAAGTTGGCATCATCAACCCATAGCCTCTGCCACTAGCCTATAATTAGCTTGTGAGTACGCTAACGGGCCACTCTTTGAGTGCCTTAGCTTGGGTGACCCTTGAAGGAGAAGTACCCCATTGACCAACACCACTAGTTGCCCCACCAACCTTTGCATATCCTTGCTTGAATGTGTGCCATGTCATGTTGCATTCATATTTAGGAATTCATCGCGGGCTTGGGACGAGGCCCCCATTATCTATTAGTTATCTCAAGTTGAGCCCAATTGAGGGAAGTTGTGTTATGTTGTTATTGGACTTGGACTTGTGTAAAACAATAAGAAAAATACATGGGTCCATGATCCAAAAGAGAGTGATGTGTGTGCATATTGGGCCTAGCTTGAGATAATTAATGGACTATACGAGTCTAGTACTAGGTTAATTTGTGTTGGCAATCAAATCCAAATCCAAATCCAATTAAGAATCAAGTCCAAAGCAAGTTATATCCGAACTTAAGCCCAGAAGAGTGGAGAATTATTTGTAATTGGGCCCGACCTGAAAAAAAAAAAAAAAAAAAAAAAAAAAAAAAAAAAAAAAAAAAAAAAAGAAAAAAAGAAAAGACTGTATGTCAGAATTCGGGCCCCAAATTGTTGAGAGATGAGAGATATTTATGTATTGGGCTTAAGTTAGTGAAATAACAGCCTTTGTGTCCAACTCATTATACCTTGGGCATTTGGAAGACATAGTAAACATGACAAAGCCCAAGGTATAGTGAGCAGTAATTGGGTAATCTTAATGGAACAGGGTTATTTATTCAGACAAGGGACATGGACTTAATAAGTTATATATGGCTAAATGCAATAAAAGATTCGTCAACCGCAGAAAAGTGTGCCAGGTTGTGCTTGGATTCGTCACCTACGTCCAACCATTTAAGAAAAGTGGAACAAGAATCGATGGCTGTAGAGCCTACCTTGATCGATCTCATGGCCATGTTGTGACAAGATAAAGCTGAAATGAAGGAACTCATCACGGGATTAACTCAGAGGCTAGAACACTTAGAGACAGGGGGAAAAGGTCACCTGATCAACCCGAAGGCGAAAAAAGGACTGACAAAGAAGGAAAAGGAAGTAGTGCACCAAAAACTCACGATAATGAATCTCACCCTTGGGATGATGAAGATTTCGCAGACTATATGGCTAGTAAGAAGAATGTCAAAGACAAAGGCAAAGTGGAAGACCCTAAGTTCAACAAGCTAGAAGTAGAGAATCAAGATGTGAGAGAACAAATAAAGCAGATGAAGGTCACCTGGCTTAAATCTCAAGGGATAGACGATTACATGTTTTCTATACCCAGTGCTACTTCTGAGGCTAGGATACAACTACCCCCTAAATTTAAGATTGCGGACTACGAAAAGTTCGATGGGACCGGTGACCCTAAGCAACACTTGTGACAGTATATGAGCATAGCCAGGATGAGGGGTCTAACCTTGGAACAAGTTCACTTCGCCTTTCCACTGTCCTTATCTGGGGATACTTCAAAATGGTATTACAAACTCGATGAGAAAGTAACCGGGACCTGGGAGGTGTTGACTGAGGAGTTGACCAATAAGTATAATTATAATACAATGTTGGATGTAACACTAAGAGACTTAGAGATGACAAGGCAGAAACCCGATGAGCCTTTTTCTGAGTTCATAGGACGATGGAGGGCGAAAGCAGTTAAGCTGACGAACAGGCTAGCGGAGATAGACTAAGTCAATATGATTCTGAAGAACTTGACACCGATTTACTTCGACAAAATGCTAGCATCGTCTGTCATGAATTTCCAGCAATTGTACCAATGCGAAACCAGGATAGAAGATGCGATCCATCAAGACTAAGTAGAAGGCAAGCCTGCAAATAAGAAAGTATTTGGATTAAGCAGTAATGACACAGGTAGAAATAATGGAGGCATTGGAGCCGCACAGGCCACCATTGGAGCCATCAACCAAAGGGCACAACGACCCAGACAGTTCGACAACCTTGGAGTCCCATTGTCAAAGGTAATCGATAACTTGTCTCAAAAGGGTTGCATAAAAGCTTTGGAGCCCCGGCTGTTGCCCAATCCGATTCCATCCTATTAGAGGTAGAATGAATATTGTGACTTCCATCAGAGCATTGGTCATAGGACAGACAACTGCACAAGGTTAAGGCATAAGATTCAAGACATGATTGATAGTGGTAGGTTACCAAGACCAGAGAATGCAGGGTATTGAATATAGACACCAAGGCTATAGAATGAGAAGCTAAGATTCCCGAGTCGAATCCATTGTTGAGTTTACTCTAGAATCTGTCTCCGAGTGCGTTTATGAGTTTATTGAGTCTTGAGTTTGCTTTTAAGTCTGTCGAGCTCTAAGCTTTCTTTCGAGTCTATTAAGTTTTGCGTTGTCTTTTGAGTTGGTTGAGTCTAATAAAGTCATTAAAGCCCTTTTGATGTGGTCCCTTTTATTGATAATGGAATAAAATTTGCATTTGCTTATTTTGGTGTGTCTCCTAATAATGAAATCTTTGAAGACAAAATTCCTATAATCTAAGAAAAGATAATTAATGGGGATCAAGAAAGGAAAGTGAAATCCATTAAAATTGAAGATATCTTAATCAACTCGAACATTAATGAAGATTTTAAAGAGATATCAATTGGTTTACACCAGAATAGGCTGATCTTACAACTCTGATGGACTTATCAAGAAACGCAGGGAATAAACCTGGAAGTTTGCACATTTATCCTTCTCATACTCAAATTTTGAACAATGGAGATTGAAATGAAGAGAGGCCATCATTTCTGCTACCATTCTTGAAAAAAAATATATAAAGAAAAATCCCTTGCTAGCCATTTTGAGCCTGAATATTTTCCTTTCTGACACCTTTGTCAAGGATTACCCCCTACACTAGGGGCAAATTTTGGAGAGAGATTCGTTTAAAGCAATGGGCTAATATAAATGGAAAAAAAGGTCCAGCCACATCACTTGGAGTTTGTGCAAAGGTGCATTCACGTCACTTAGAACCCATACAAGGGGCACAAATAAATAAAATCACATCAGAAGCAGTTCAAGAAAGACAAGTTGGGAAAAGATAGCCCGCTAGGTTGAAAACTCGAAAGGGCAACCTAGGCAAAAGTTAGGGAATGGAAAAAAAAAATGAGAGAAAAGAAAATGGAAAAAAAAAATAAGTGAAGGAGTGAAGCCTATAGATATCATAGCTAGACATCAAGGAAGGTGATGCATACTCCAACCTTTGAGTCAAGAGGCAAGCCCAATTAAATATCCTCATATGCCATCAGAATCAGCATATGGAATGTCTTTGTTGGTGTAAGAGTGGACCAAAGTTAGTGAAATTTTATGGAAATAACTAGTATATCATTGATCCTCATTAATTAACTAAGAAAAGAAAAATGGAATAATTGCCTTAATGAGATGGAAATTAAAGGGAGACACATTTGAAATAGGTGAGGTCAATACTCGAGTCTATTGTTTCATCATTCCACATCGTACTTGAATTCCTTATTGGTTTTGCTTGAGTCTCTTATCTATATCCTCGTTCTTGGTTTTCTCTTCTTTGTCCTTATTTGGCTCTTTGCATCATCGGCAATTTACTTGAAGTATAATCCTAAAGGGCTGAACAATAGGCGGTTGTGCGCATGTCATCCATGTGCGTACTTACAGAAGTAGTATGAAGGATTGGTGTCTTGTGCTTCATTTGAAATAAGTGTTTGTCTTGGGCTTCATGTATTCACATGCCTATAACTCTTTGAAAGCGGAAATTACTAGAGTGCCATTATTGCTCTGGGAAATGAATCTCTAATTCAAGGAAAGAAGTTACAACTCCATTCAGCAGTCTCAAGCAGGTTTTAGGAAATGTGTTGAAGATAAAGATGATGCCAAAGAAACAAATGAGTACATGTCCTAATTAAATTAGTAACCCTGTTCAAAAGTGATCATTAAAAGAAAGAAAAATCAATAGTGATCCTACCAAGGACTCGATTTCGATTAGACCATGTAGGTAGGGAATGGGCTTCGAATAGTCTATGGATGCATGTTGAGTGTTGCTTTTGAATTCGAACCTTTGAGTGGTACTCTTCTTGCTTTGAAGGCAGATTCCTTGAGGAAAATCTTTTAACTTGCCCTAGGGGCATCTTTCTTGGAGATTGGAATAATTTCTCAGTGTCCTTTTGGGGTTTGGATTCTTTTAGTGCATTGAATTTTTACATGAGATGTGTTTTTTGATTTAAACTCTTTGAGTTGAATCTTTGGTTTGTCTATGATGTTTGATTACTCTTTGTTAGTATCAACCCTGGTTAGGGTCAGAGATGTTCACATGGTCCTTGTTCGTATTAACCTTCATTGAGGTCCAAAATCCTGATTGACCTTCGTTAAGGTCTGAAACTTTCCAAATTGGCCTTCGTTAAGGTCCACCCTCGTTAGGGTCTATAAATCTTTCTTTGGCCTTCGTTAAGGTCCACCCTTGTTAGGGTCTACAAATCCTTCTTTGGCCTTCGTTAAGCTCCACCCTCGTTAGGGTCTACAAATCCTTCTTTGGACTTCGTTAAGGTCCACCCTCGTTAGGGTCTACAAATCCTTCTTTGGCTTTCGTTAAGGTCCACCCTCGTTAGGGTCTATAAATCTTTCTGTGGCCTTCGTTAAGGTCCACCCTCGTTAGGGTCTACAAATCCTTCTTTAGCCTTCGTTAAGGTCCACCCTCGTTAGGGTCTACAAATCTTTCTTTGGCCTTCGTTAAGGTCCACCCTCGTTAGGGTCTACAAATCCTTCTTTGGCCTTCGTTAAAGTCCACCCTCGTTAGGGTTTATAAATCTTTCTTTGGCCTTCGTTAAGGTCTACCCTCGTTAGGGTCTATAAATCCTTCTTTGGCCTTCGTTAAAGTCCATTCTCTTTGGGTCTTAGTACCCTGGTTCGATCCTCTTTGGGTCCTAGTACCCTTATTCAATTCTCCTTGGGTCCTAGTACCCTGATTCGATTATCTTTGG
The DNA here is from genome assembly GCA_039720395.1 of Liquidambar formosana. Taxonomy (NCBI): domain Eukaryota; kingdom Viridiplantae; phylum Streptophyta; class Magnoliopsida; order Saxifragales; family Altingiaceae; genus Liquidambar; species Liquidambar formosana. Next base: position 25,085,040 of record CM077832.1, read on the forward strand.
GTCCTAGTACCCTGATTCGATTCTCTTTGGGTCCTAGTACCTTGGTTCAATTCTCTTTGGCTCCTAGTACCCTGATTCGATTCTGTTTGGGTCCTAGTACCCTGATTTGATTCTCTTTGGGTCCTAGTACTCTAATTCGATTCTTCTTGGGTCTTAGTACCCTGATTTGATTCTCTTTGGGTCCTAGTACCCTGATTTGATTCTCTTTGGGTCCTAGTACCCTTATTAGATTCTCCTTGGGTCCTAGTACCCTGATTTGATTCCCTTTGGGTCCTAGTACCCTGATTTGATTCCTTTTGGGTCTTAGTACCCTAATTTGATTCTCTTTGGGTCCTAGTACCCTGATTAGATTCTCCTTAGGTCCTAATACCCTGATTTGATTCCTTTTGGGTCCTAGTACCCTGATTTGATTCTATTTGGGTCCAAGTACCCTGATTAGATTCTCCTTGGGTCCTTGTACCCTGATTTAATTCCCTTTGGGTCCTAGTACCCTGATTGGATTCCCTTTGGGTGCTAGTACCCTGATTCGATTCTCTTTGGGTCCGAGTACCCTGATTCGATTCTCTTTGGGTCCGAGTACCCTGATTTGATTCTCTTTGGGTCCTAGTACCCTGATTCGATTCTCTTTGGGTCCTAGTACTCCGATTCAATTCCCTTCGGGTTCGAGTACCCAACTTCGATTCTGGATAGGGATGAAGCTTTTTGCTTATTCCCTAGGAAAGGAATAACATTTTCATATTGATCTTTGCAGTTGTTAGTTTTGAGAAATTACCTACTGAGTGCCTCCATTGTTTTGCATGAACTGCGCTAGGTCTGATCTCCACGGAGTACGTAGGTAGTCAGCTGAGGCTGGCACGACCTTATTGCATGTGTGTGTGTGTGGACTTTAAGTTGCCAACCGGAAAAATGTTTTGTCTTTTCAGGCTTTTGACTTTCGTATTGTAAGGAAAAACTCAGTCAAAAGAGGGGCAACTATAGACACCCCATTTTATACTGGTTGCCATCTTAAGTCCCGTGGCTTCGATGATGAGTTTAGTGTGGTTATTCACAGATTATCCTTTAAGAATTAGTGTGAATCACAGCATGGGATTTTTGGTTAAAATGAAAAGAAAATTATTTTATTAATTTAGCCATTTTTATCATGCCACTAACACGTGTACGTATGTGATGAGTGTGTGTACACACATACGGTACATGTACATGCGTGTTAGCGGTCACTCTCCTAATTTTTAGAAAAGGTAATTTCCCTTTCCTATTCAGATTGGAAGACTTTTTAATTATTGGTAACCTCTATTGATTCTCCTGGAAACCTAGTCTAGGAAGGAAAGGGAAACCCTAGTTTTCAGCTATTTATACTCTTTTAATGCCTTAGAAAAGGGGGGAGGAGAATAGGGTTTTTAGATAGTGAAATTCGTCATAATTCAGTAGCAGTTTTTCTGAAACCAGTAATCATATTTTAATCATAACTTTTGCATCTGAAGTCGGAATTCGATGAAATTAGTCTTCGTAGAAAGATAATTCAATTCTCTACAATGTTGTATTTCACGAGTTTTGTCCAATTCCAACGTTTTCATATCCAAAAACGCGATTGAACTTTCTGCTGTTGCAAAGTGACGAAAATCACTTTTCTTTTCTCCTATTCTCTTTTGTTTTCTATTTCTTTTCAAAGTTGAGTGAGTTTTGATCTCGTTGCTGTGATTACACTTTGAAGAAGAGGAGGATTCGTGTTGATTTGATTCAATCCAAAGACCTGAGGGGCCACGAACAAGCATAAAGTTGGTAAATTTAGTTTAACTTAGCTTTTGATTCTAGTTCTTCTTTTATTTTATTTTATGTTATTTTATTTCTGTCTAAAGCATGATTAGCATGATTTAGGTTTAGTTTTCATATTTGTATTTATTTTTGTATTTTATTTATTTTGGAATGCACCATGTAGTGGATTCTCCATAAGGAGAAACTGGGGTTTTATTATGTGGTAATTTGCTAGTATGTAGGTTTGTTGTATAATGGTCTATGGAAATTCACGTGTATACCTTCTCATGATATATATGTGGAGTTTCAAGAGATGACATAAATTGCCAACGGGTGCGTACGCAATGATTGTATTGCATATTCAGTATATGGTATGCGTACACAGTAACTATCACTGCGTACGCACGAAAAGTATTGGCAAATAGTTTCTTTTCTTTATCGTATTTATTCTAACAGTAGGGTAATCTGCATCTCCATTTTTTATGTTTATTCCGTATTTTTGCTTCTGTCATAACATTATGGTTTGTGTGCTGTTATTATTGTATGATTTAAGGTTAATTTTAATTGAACGGTTAGATTAATTAAAGCCATCGATCATGTGTGGGGGCCGGTTCCGACCGGGCGTGGTTGGGTGCCTAACACCTTCCCAGCTACGTACCCTAGCTTCAAACCCGAATCTCTGGTTATGACGAACTAGACCCTGCTAGGGTTCACTCGTTCCCAATATTGGGTGGCGACTCCTCTCCATGTTAGTCCTTTGAGGCTAATGCGTATTCTCGAGCTATATGGTTTAGGGCGTGGCGCTCACATGAACCCAATGGGTCACACACTGATCATGCAAGAAGGGCTTTAAAGTCTATAAGAGAAAGGGTTTTAGTGAATAAAGAATAGTTCTTAATAGGCCTATTTGTATTTGATACAAATAATAGGGATTAATGTGTAATTAAGTGTAATTACACATAACCATATTAGGGTTTCTTCTCTATGGCCAGCCCGCTTTAGTGGGTTGCATATATAAGTTACACTTATGTGTGACATGGCATGATGCTTGCACACTCCCAACCCTAGTTGTCCAAAGAGTTGGAGGCTCTCTTCTCTCTCTCTCTCTCTCTCTTCTCCACCTTTAGCAACAATAAGGAAGAAGAAAGAAAAGGCTTGAAGCTCTAGTTAGGTGTGGATACCGTTGGAGGCAGCACACTTAGACTGCTCATTCACCGCTGTCCGAATTCAAAGCTTGGAGCAAAAAGGAGAAGACATTAAAACTGTAAGTGTTCTAACCCTCTTCGTAGTTAGGGTTTGATTTTGTATTATGCATAGTTAGATTCATGGGATTGGGAATCGTAGGAAAAATTTTTATATTCCGCACTTCTATTTTTCCCTTTTGTTCGATTCCCAACATAGCAAACTTCATATAGTTCCACCACCCAATGAGATTTTTTACTGAAGACCTCGTGTGTAGGTCTTGAAAGTTAGGCTAATCAAGAGAATTATTCATCAAGTTAGTGTAAAGATTGTGGGCATGCAATGATAATTGGTTTTTCAAAAAAATATATTGTTTTTTAAGTTCATGAAAGTATTGGTTTTTTGCTTCTAAAATCAATTAGAAATGAATGCCCACGACTTTGATTTGCAATAGTCATTAATTTTACAAAGGTTGGATGGAACTTGGGCATTTTATCAAACACTTGGTGGGTGTCATTTCCCAAGCTTTGAAATGAAATTTTTCTATATCCAATCCTTGTCAAATTCAATGAGCATTGCAAACATTACTAGGAATATTCATAAGAAGATCATGGGAATGCATTTTAACCAATTAACAAAAATAAAAATTTCAAAGAAAAGTTGTTGAGTTAGGTAGGCTTACCTCTTGCTTGGAATGAATGAATGAGAGGTGATTCTCCGGTTCAAGCAACAATTTGTCTTGTGGAACATCATAGATTGGTACTTTGTATCCATTCTTTGTTCCCAAGAATGGATACTTTGTGTTGGGATCTTGATTGGAATCCATTGTTGGTGGGTAAGCTTGTTTTGAAGCAAAATGGGTTTAATGAGTTTTGATTTGCAAAGATGTTGCAAAATGGTTGATTTTGTTGTTAAATTGGATGTTAGAGTTGTTATTTTATGTATTTGAATCAATCTTGAAATGTGGATTTGAATAGCTTTGAGTATAGGAATGATTTTGGAAAATGGGGTATGTGTTCTAGAGATAGAAACTCTCTATTTTCGGTTGGAGAATGAGGGGAATGAATAGTGCCTTAAGGGTTTTAAAAATCTATAATTTTTTGCATTAGGCTCGGATAACCCCCAAGCCTTGGGAGGCTAGCTGCCTGCGCCCAGGTGGCTAGCCTCCCAAGGTCAGGCTACATGTTTTGGCTTTTGTTTTCCCATTTTGTTTTGCCTTGGCGCGTGATCAAACCTTCTTTAAAATGAGATGTTGGACACTTTGTGAGTTTAAAATCAAACATATTTCATCTTGATATTAATTCCATGAATTGATTTTAAGTGCAAAAGGGTTGAACATATTTCCCCTATTCCATGCTAATTCAAATATCAAAGGATTGAATATATTTCCCTTATTCCCTGTTAATTCAAATATCAATGGGTTGAATATATTTCCCCATTTCAATCTCAATCTCAGTTCTAATGGGTCGAATATATTTCCCCATTTCAATTTCAATCTCAATGGGTCGAATATATTTCCTTATTTCAAGTCTCAGTTATCAATTTCAATGAGTCGAATATATTTCCTCATTTCAATCTTCATTTATCAATCTCAATGAGTCGAATATATTTCCTCATTTCAATCTTCAATGTAAATATCAATGGGTTGAATATATTTCCCCATTTCAAATCTCAGTTATCAATCTCAATGAGTCGAATATATTTCCTTATTTCAATCTTCAATGTCAATCTCAATGGGTTGAATATATTTCCCCATTTCAAATCTCAATTATTAATGTCAATGAATTGAATAGATTTCCTCATTTAAAATTTTAAAGGATCGAATATATTTCCCCATTTCAATCTCAATCTCAGTCTCAATGGGTTGAATATATTTCCCCATTTCAATGTCTCTCAAGCTTCTATAGGGTTTAATATATTTCCCTTAATTATCATTTTACAAGGTTGAATATATTTCCCTTGTCTCTTTAAATCACTATGAGTTGAATATATTTCCTCATATCCATATTGGTGTCAGTGCGTGATTCTCCAGGCAATTAGGCAAAAATGGGTTGTTTTTTATCATTGGCTCATAAGTGTAACTTATTTTTCCAATGAGGGGCTTCTGTCACACCCCATTTTTGCACCACCTTACTAGGTTTTGTCATTCCCTATAGGCTTTTGTTTTGTTTTTGAGTCTAGTCACTTGCATTAGGTTTTTAGAGTCCTAAGGATAATAGATATGAATTTTGGTTCAATTTAGAGTTGATCTTGAGGGTTAAATAAGAGTTTTTGTAACATGAGGGGCATAATTGTCTTTTAGGTCATGAATTTTTCATTTGACTTTAAGATGATCTCCAAATTGTCAATTGGAGTTCATATTGGTGCATATGAGGTATTTATAGGTTCAATTTAGTAAATTAATAGATTAGGGTTAAAATGGCTTATAATGGTTCAAGTTGGTTAAAAGACTCATTTCGGTTGGCTCAATTTGGCTCACAATTACCAACCAAATCTCTTCAATTTGACTTTAATTAGTCTTTATTTTATCCTCAAAAGTGTTTTGGAATGTTCAATTTTGGTTTGGAAAGCATTTGGTTCGATCCTATGTGCATACCTATGCTTTGCAATAGTAGTGCATAGCGGTTAATCGCCTTTGTAAAACCTAACCATGCACCCATGGTTAGTGGTTTTTTTCCCTAAAATGTTCAAAAATGTATTTTTCATCAAAACACGGTCGTTTTGGCTTTTATTTCATCAAAATCGGAATTAATTTGACCTATAAAACACTTCTGGAAGGAAAGAAGTCCAAAAAAAGGGAAAAACTGAAGATGGGCTCAGGTGACCACCCAAGCCTGGGCAGCTAGCCGCTTAGGCCTAGGTGTCTAGCCGCCCAGCCCTAGGTGGTCACTCGAGGCCTCATTTCTATTTTTGTTGAAGCAGGACTTTTTTCCTATTTTGACGGATTTGGACTCTTTTGAACGAATTTCCTTCTAATTTTTGGTAACTTTTGAGTTCCTTAAGCCTCAAGGGAGTCTATAACAACCCTTGGATTGATTTTTAGGGTTTTAATCCTAGCCATTGATTTACCCTACCTAAATTCTATAAATAGCCCACTATGTTTCAACATTAAGGGAACCACTTTTATGCATTAAACCTAAGTTCTAGGAGAGTGAGAGAGAAAGTTCTAAAGGAAAGCTGGAGTTCTCATGGGAGGCTTGAAGAGAGTTGTTTTAAGTTGTTCACAAGAGAATGAGAGAGTCTCTATAGCAACAAAGAAAGCTTAACCTAAGGTATGATGCTATCTCTATAGTGCTAAAATTAGGGTTTCTTGTAAAATAGTTCTATTGCATGCTGAAGTTAGGATTTTTATCATGTATTAATGCTTTACTTAGTTAATATACATGATTTAAATGCTATTAATGATTAGTTTCACATGCTTTAGAGTTATTCTATAGGATTTAATGCATAGTTTTGATTCTAAGATTTCCATTGTCCTTATTTTGGGTAAGTTTCATATAGCATGTTAGGTTAGGGTTTTTGAGTTGTTTTTTTTTCATGATTGTTAAATATATTATGCATGTAGAATAATCATGATAAGTGTTGCATTCATGTTAGTGGATTTCTAGGTTTTTGTGCATGTTAATTGAGTCACAGTATTAGAGTTGCATTAGGGTTTTTGTTATCTTATTATTCTTGTTATTTACATGATTAATAGATGATTTTAGGCTTTAATTCAATTCTGTCCAGATTTGTATTTTGTTCTTTTTGCTTTGTTTTGAGCATGTGTAAGGGTGCAAATATGTGTGGTAATTGCCTTATTACAAATAAGATTGCTATTACTCAAATTTTGCTATTGCTTGGAGTAAATTGCACAAGGTAAGTAGGGTATGAAAGTGTCCTAATTTTCTTTCCTTAGTCTTTCCTTTCTCCTTCCTTTCTCCCTTTTAGGGTTATTTCTTAATATGGATATATGGTAAATTTCTAAAAGTTTCCTTATAAAATAAGTTGCATTTTTATCAAAAGTTTCCATCTTGTGGAAGTTGCTTAATTCCAAACTTTGTTTATTTATCACATTTTCCATTTTTTTTTTTTTAAATTAGTAAATTTAGGGTTTTTACCATAAGTTCATATTAGGTTATAACCCCATTCAATTCGAACTACGTGGACTCTGATCCATGTATTTCTATGCATGGTACGTAAGCGCTCACTTTGAGGTTCAAGTCAGCCTTTTGATCAAAGAATCCTAGTTTTCTTTTTTTTTTCTTTTTTTTTTTTTTAAATTTTATTTGTTTATTGTAAATGGATAAATGGATGGATATATGCATGCTATCTTGTGGTGATATTTGTTGATTTTTGAGTCAAAAGACTTTAATCTAGCCCAAAGAAACTAAAAGTCTGATTAGGATGATATGGGTGCCTATAAGCTTTGCCTAGAACCTTCCTATGCCATAACTTAGCCTCCGAATCCTTAGTTTATTTGGTTTCCAAAAAGACTTTTTTTGCCTTTTCTTTTTAAACATGGAGTCATTCAATTGTTTTTTTAAAATTTTTTTTAGGGTTTTCCTTGTTTCCTTTAAAAAATAAGGTGTCGACCCCTTTTTAATCATGTAGGCCACTTTCCAGGGTTCACACCAGTTTTTCCCAATAGGCCAATTTGTAACCTATTTTTGACCTATCAAACATCAAAATCATGAAATTTTCGTAAAATACAATATTATCGGGCTTTTAATCTTCTTTCCAAGGACACCAATTTTCCATCAAACGGACTTCAGAGTCAAAAGATATTTCCAAACTACGGTGACTACTCCAAACTTCCTTTTTAGTTTTCTTTCCAACTTTAGGGATTGCCAATTCCTTTGCTCAAATATTCTAAAATTGATGCTCTTCAACCTTACAAAACTTCCATATAATTCCAATAAATTAAATAAGGCTTGACCATTCCAAAATAAGCTTAGCTTTTAAATTTGTCACCAATTGTAAGAAATTTGCTTCCTACAAAAATAAAACACGCATTAATACACAAGTTTAAGCATAATAACATGTATTAAGAAACGTCATGTATAATTTGTAAAATGTGGAATTAAGCGCAACATATATGTAATAATGCTACTAAAAATATGACATTAATGTAATTTTAAGCTATTATCACCAACTTATTAATATGGGGTACTAAACATAGCCATAGGGATAGAGAAAAGAAGGAGAAAGGGAACCTTTTCCATTCAACAATGTTGAGAAAGAGAGAAAAACGAGTCTCCAGTAATAGATTTGGTGATTTTCTAGCCAAATATAGCTGTTGAATCTTATGATCTATTTGTTCCTCACATTTGTGTATTGTTTTGATGTCCATTGATTTGGGGAAAATTTGAGTGTCCCCATATTTAATATAGATTTGAGTATAGGATTGGAAAAGGTTTTTCTGCATTTTTTACTCAAATTTGAATTTGATATAAGTTGAGTAAGGGCTGGAGATGCTCTTACCTAAGGTAATCTTTAGAGTTTATCTGTTGCTATACTTCTACTTCTCTTTTTCTACTTTAAAGCATTGTTCTAAAATTACAATTAATTAATAATTAAATATTTATTATATCGTGATGACATCATAGTTTTAACTTGGTTGACCCGACGGCTAAAAACCCTTAACTCGGCAACTTTTCCGATGAACAATATGGGTTTTTTCAAGTGAAGTCCAAATAGGACCCGCCCATATGTTTGAATATCAGGTGCATCGCACGTGCAGGATTTCAAGGGATCATAAATGAAACGATCCAAAATTTGCTCACTTTGGGACAAACTCCAAATCCACACGATTGCGAATTGTGGTGTCTTCTTCGTATTCTCTTTTCACCTTCCAAGATCCACCACACAAACCCAGATTTTCTTTCAATTTAAAATTTAATTTTAGAGAAAGAAAAACGGAGATATTTCTCATAAAAAGCTTGAGGAACATATGAACAAGTGAATCATCAGTAATCGGTTCATTGGCTTGCGTTTTCCTCTTCATGAAATGAAGTATGTTTTAGATAATAAACCTTTCTACTCCATCCCCATTATTATCATTGTAGCAGATGGAAAGCACCGATAACACCATCCACAAGGTAATCAACTAATCCGATTTACCTACCTCATTTTTCTTTTTCCCTTCTTCTTTACTTTTTCTGCTAACTTTTTTTTTTTTTTTTTTTTTTTAAATTTAAAAAATCTTGCAAGTATTTAATGAATCCCTCATTACCTTTTTGATATTCTAGGGTTGTATTTCTATTTTATTTATTTCCATTTTATTTCTCTGTTTGATCGCCGAGAAAAAAGTAGGAACGGAATAGAATGTGAAATTTTGGGTCATAGAATTTGCATTATTTGTTACCCAAGAAAACAATAGCTGAGTTTATTACAACTATTGGTTACTTGAGTTGAGCTTCCTTTTGTGTGTGTGTGTCTGTGTCATTTTTAGATAATCAAAACATATGAGATTTGATTCATGGTTCTAGTTTTTATTGCTTTTCCACAGTTTTTCTCAGGAATCAGATGGAGGGCTATAGTTTCAATACTTTCTTCTTCTTCTTCTTCTTTTTTTTTTTTTTTTGGATTTATATGTGAATAACTGTGTAGGGAAACTTATTCACTTTACCGTGAAAAATATTAATGAAAATTACTTTTATGAGCTATCTTGGTGTCTGCATTGTCATTATTATTTTTTTATCAACAGCGAAGAAATTTTATTGATAAAAAAGAAAAACAAAGGGGTACAATGAAGTGACAAGAAGTCCACCTAGAAAGCTTAAAAGAAAACAAAAAGAGAACACCACCTAAATAGCACAAACCGCCTTCCAATCACTCTTAATAATAAACAAAGGAATCCTCTAAAATAGCCTTGATTTTGAGGCCCAAAAGTAAGCTAAGAAATAAACTCTATCACATAACGCATCCACCCAACCTTCCCTTCCTTAAAAAATCCTAGCATTCCTCTCTAGCCATAAAACCATAAAAAGTGCATCATAGCGCATTTCCATAGTGTTGCTTTCTTCTTATCTTGCCCAAAGCCCTCAAATCCAAACTCAAACAACTATGTGGAATAAAACGGAGCAACCCAAAGCTCGCCCCCAATTTGAAACAGCCTCTGCCACAACCCCCACGCCACTTGGACTATGCAAAAAAAGATGATCTATAGACTCAGCCTTCTGTTGCACATAATGCACCACCAGGAAGATAACAAAAAGAAGGTCTTCTTGTTTGAAACTTGTCATTGGTATGAATTTTTCTGTGAGCATGGACCAAGCAAACACTTGCACCTTAAAGAGGCACTTTAGCTCTCCAAATAATTGAAGATGGAGAAAACAGCGGCACACTCAAATCATCAACCAAAACACCAAAGAATGACTTGCAAGAAAACACTCCTGATGAATGGGCTAACCACTTCCTCCTATTTGGAACTGAATCTCTCAAACCCAAACCTTCAGTAAGGACAATAAGGAGGAAAGCTCAAACACCCCTGATCATTTAGAATGCGAAAAAACCTAAATCCCAAGTGATAGGGAAAGAAGGAGAAGAAGTCAAGAAACCTTGGAAGAAATAGAAGCATTGTGAGCTTTGGTTGCTGCATAATGATTAAAGGATAGAGTTTGCCTTGGAAAATTATTAGAAGTCTGAACTTTGGTTACTTGAAAATCTTTCCCTAGTGGGCAGTAGAGGAACCAGAAAGTTGATTTAGAGAGGCCAAACCTTGGTTGATTTTTAAAATTTAATCTTAATTCAAAATACCAAAGAAATCAATTGACTATAAATCTTTACACTTTTTCCTACTTTTCAAGAACAATATAAAAGAAAAATTTTGAGCTAACAACGAATGTTTTGAAAAATTTTGATAGGTGGTTGTCATCAAAGTGGTGAACTAATAATGTGAAACGACGGAGGTAAAGCCACTCCAATGGTAGAGCAGCTAAGGTAAAAAAACCTAGAGGCTACAAAAAATTTGAGAAGGGCCAAACCTATAATTAATAAAAAAAATTAGGTATAGAATACAAGGGAAAAAAAAAAATCCAGCAGGGACAGCCAACCCTCCTGAGGCACATGTACTTCCACCTTTGCTAGTTGGGAAATTCATTTTAACAACTATTAAGATACTTGTCTGAAATTTAATGGGAATCCTGTTCTGATGATGGAAACATGTAGCAACCTTTTGGATGTCCCATGGAAATTAAATGGCTCCATTGCAATTTTACATAGCATTCAAGGTACAAATCCATTATCCTGAATTGGAGAATTTTTAATTTTTTTTTTTAAAAAAAAAAAAAAAAAAGAAAGGAAAAGAAAAGAAATTGGAGTCATCATCATAGCTAAGGGAATAGAATCACTTCTGGAAATGCATGCAGAACTCCATTTTTTATTTTTTTTTTTGTTGAAAAAAATTTGGAAAATGCTTATGAAACATAGGTTTTGTTGGGTTCTCAGTTAGAACAAGGGAAGGGAAAGGAATAATTAAAATGGTTTCCCCTCTTAAGCATTTTATTTTATTTTTTATTAAAAAAAAAAAAACATGCCTTTCCTTTCTCTCGTTCTTTTGAAGAATCAAATGGAGGGTTAATTTTTGTTTTTGTGAAAACACTAAGGAAACATGTTTTTTTGTATTAATTAAATATGCTTTGAAAACATTTGGGCAATTAGGCCCCATATGGTTCGCATTTCAAAAACTATTTTCCATTTTGGAAAAGAAAAAATGACACTGGCAAAGAAAACGTGTTGGGTAAGATGTTTCAAAAACTATATATATATATATTTAAAAACAATTCTGAAAATGTGCCATTCTCCAGAATAGTCAATAAGTAGTTTTCTGCATTTAAAAATTTGGGCCATTTAATGACCAAAACCAACCTGAAAATGATGAGTTTTATAAAATTTTCATAGTTGTCATTTAAATGATAGTTTTCAAAAAACTCTTCATAGGATACGAACCAAACAGGCCTTTAATATCTCAGTGTTTTGATGACATTTTAGTTTGTAGTTTTTAGGAAAAGGTAGGAAAAGAAAACAAATTAGAGTTGTAGATCTTGGAGCTCTGTTTGGCAAGTGGTATCGTATAACCCAATTACATGTTAAGGATTTCTCTAGACTAGTCTAGATTATCGTATTTATAGACTAGTGCAGGATGTTTTTTGCTTTCATTTACATTACTTTGGAGTTTAATTGGTTTGGTTCGATTTAGTGTTGATAGACATCAATGAGAGAAACTGGAAGAGAGGTGTTAAAACCATGCAACATTTCGGAAGAACTAGTTTATGGTGGAGTGCTGGCTTTTTAGCCCTCTACTAGAATACAATAACCCAGTTTATAGCTTAAAAGTGTGTTGGAAAAACTCACATTTCTGGTGCCTGTTATTTCTACCCTAGATCCGAGTGATGTAATCCTGTAGTCAAACAGTATATGGATTATTCAGTATTTTTGAAGCAGCATAACAAATACTTCATTCAGTTGAGTCTAGTGCAACTAGTTGGCTTAGTTTATGTGGTCTTTTCCATTATACAGGTACCAAAACAAGATAAATGTAAAATTCAGCATATAATGTTCTTTCTTTTCCTCATTATTTTAGCAAAGGAATGGAGGGTAGGTACATTTTCTTCACATTTGGGTTCTTCGCACGTTTTCTTGATGCTTTTTGACAGAGTTTCTTTTTAGGTTTGTCTTTAGATTTCCTAATTGTTTCAAAATGTTTCCCTAATCAAAGTACCCATATTTTATGTTATTCCTGCTTCTGGCTTCTGTTTCTCATATAATTTCATACTTTATTTCCAAATTGGTAAATTTGGTTGGAAATCACTGTTAATTGTCAGTTGTATGCCATGAAAGCAAAGGAAAATGAATAAAAAATCACAGGAGTAGCTGGAGTAAACTATGGAATTCAGGCTTTTGCCAGTTTGATCAATATCAAGTCTGAGATAAATCAGATAATTAATGGAAAATTGTCCTACTCCTTTAACTATAAATTTGCATGTCATTTTCTCTGGGTCTCTGTTATTTGGAGGGGGGCACGAGCAATCTGAGCAAGAGTTCCTATGTATTATATATTTCTTCAAACAGTCCTTGTGAATTTGTTAAAAAACTTCCGACCAATTGTTGATCAGAATTTCTTGTCTCTTTGATTTTTTCCTTCTGCATTATATTTTTGGTCAAGGAAATGTATATTTTGATTATCCTTCACATTTTATAGTCTGTTATTTTATCTGAAGGGCATAGGTTTTACTCAGGGTACCATACTTTCTAATATCACTTGGGAGCTGTTTGGAAGAACCCAAAAACCGGCCAGCTGTGTATAGCATGGCTGAGTTTTTCTTTCATAGTTTGGTAAATCCAACTTACCAAGATAATCAGGTTTTTTTTTTTTCTAATGATTTTTCGGCCAAATCTGTGTTTACCTATTCCTACAAAAAGTTGATTTTTTCATCACCAAAAAACACAAAGGGTATTAAGAGCTCTTAAACCTAACTTACTTCTATTGACCATCACAGTCTTCATCAACGTAGAACAAGCACAATCTTCATCTAGGTTGAAGAATGACCATGGAAGAAATATGTGTTCTTCTCTCTTTTATTTCAACTAATATAATTTCCATGGATGATATACTGCCTCCCACGAGCATAGTGTCGTTGTAGCTGGGTCTGGTTCCAATAGAAAAGTGTCTCCATGGATGAAATACAAACTCCCAATGGGCATAATCTGGTTGTAGCTGTGTCATATTCTGGTAGCTGGAGTGACAATAGCCTTGTTGTGTGTCAATTACGTGTGTAGAATCCTGCTTGTGTTCTTCTTTTCACATATGTATATATATATATATATATATATATAATCCTCATGATTTGTCTTCAACTGGAAGAAAGAAAATTTTGTTTACATCTCCCCCTACACGCAACTACCAAAACCTGCTCCCTTCTATTCCTTTCTCTTCTATATTATTTTAGGGATTCTTATTTCTCTCTCTATACTAAATGTACTATATTATGAACCAAACAGAAGCAAACCAATAATCAGATTAAAAATCAAATTTTAACAAACTGCTTATAAATTAAAACCAGCTCGGACCTAAATTAGTTTTACCCATTGTGGTTATTAAGAACCAGGCTTGGCCCAATTACTGGTTTCCCAAACAGGCCCTTGAATTCATATTTCTAGGGACTATGCTGATTAATGTTTAAATTTCAGCATGCATTATGTGTCTTGTTTTTTTTCCTTTTCTCTTTTTGTGTGGGATTTTTGGAAGTTTGTTGTTCTTTTGTCACCATAGAGATAGAATGGATAATTCTGTTGCTCCTTATAGAATTCAAGCTAACACCTTGTAGTGATTAGCTTTCATGAAATCTTTCTTATGGTGTTTGTGTTAACTGATCAAAGAGCGGCACTCCATCTTTTTTAAACTAACAAATAAGGTAGCCCGTAGCTTGCATTGTCATGTGGTCTTTCAACTTTATTTGTTTATTTATTTTTTAATCCGCATGGGTTAAACACATTTTAGTAGTTTCTGTAATATTCTAGAAGTCTGCTTCATAAATTCTCCAAGTTCACGTGGTTTGAAAGATTTTCTTTTGTGGCAGTAATTCACCAGATCATCAAGGTTTTTCTTGTTCATGTATACACTTGTGCCTTCAGCAGATGCCTCATTTCGGGGATTTTTCACATAAATGAATTCGTTGTCTAATCTTCTTGTCATAAAATTTGTTCTACCATGTTTTAAGTGGAAAAATTACGAAAATGGGTGTATTTGCATTTGTTTTACTTAATCTAATAAGACTCAAACCCTACTTTGATCTTCCTTGACCTTTCTTTTTATTTGTTGAATTGGCAAACACAAGGTTCACACAATTTTGGACTTTTGGATAAAATAAGGAAACAAAAACACAGGATTGGTGTGGAAATAGTTGATATCCTGTATTTTACTTACTAACAGGAACAATAGCTATATCAGATAATGTGGGTGTGAAATGATTTTATTAGTGGGAGGTGTCAATACTCAATAGGCACTTCTGCATAATTAGAATATGCTATTTATTTTTCTTGCCCCAAAACTGCAAATCATGAAATGCCAAGGGAGACAACACAGAATTTCTTAAAGAAAACTATAGTATTGTTCATCAATGACCTCCTGTAGACTACAAGGGAGGCATAAACACCCTTTCAAAGGTCTGTGCTGGGAGGTCTCTCTGTATGAGAGGAATAGGAAAAAGTCACAAGACTTGGATTATTTCAATCATCCTATGCCATGGAAATTGCTATGAATAAGGTTATCAGTCTGAATTTCGAAAATGGTTTTGAGATTACTCTTATGGTTACGATCTTGTTATCTGCTTACAAGATATCTTAGTGGGACCCATTTAATTATAGTTTCGGGCAAAATATTTAAATGGCTTTCATTCATTATGCGTTTATATTTATGGCATAAATTTAGAGTCTTTATTTCCTATACCTTGGGAGTTTGGACTTCAGCTTCCACTTCAGTGTTTGGCTTACCTTGACGAATATCTGATGGGGAACTTTTACTTGTTTCAAGGATTACTACAAGGTTTTGGAGGTTGATTATGATGCAACTGAGGAGAAGATCAGATTAAATTACCGAAAGCTTGCACTGGTTAGTGGTCCATCTTTTGAGTAATGGTGCTTTTACATTGTTTGATAGCAGTGATCATTGACTGAGGAAACTTATGTGACATCACTGTCTATTCATAGAAGTGGCATCCTGACAAGCACAAGGGTGACAGTGCTATTACTGCAAAATTTCAAAGGATAAATGAAGCTTACAGAGGTAATTCTTGTGTGACAAGCACTGACAGGTCTACATTTTCCTTGCTATACCATGCATGTGGTCTTCCCATGTATCAACGTCTGTTGTTCAGTTTGTGTCCCAGTTATAGGATTTACATTTCTTAGAAATCAATTTGGGCTCTCATCTTCAGTATCTTCAAGAGCAAAGCATGATAAATAAACCATGAATGGAGAAACAAAGAATGAGTGATTTAGTCTCTAGAAACGATCAGCTAGGATAAGGAATTTGGAATTTCAAGGTTTTTACATTTGTCTATTGAGATAGTGAACATCTGAGTGATGTTCTACTTTTGAATTGCTTGTTATATTCATAGATTACCATATTTCAATACTGTGGGAATATGCTTGTACTCTTTAGGAACAAAATATGCCTCCTGAGTCCTGATACATTCAGACCCACAACCTTTTTTAAAATTTGGCAGGAAGGAATGTAGGTCTCCCATTCCTGACCCATCTGGCCCTGTTGACTTTAGACTTTGTTCATGTGGTGTCTTTTTCGAATTCTTCTGGGGTATTATATTTTGTAGTGGAATTAGTTTGTAGATAATGTAGAAATGCCTAATTTTATGGATTTATGCTCATTGTCTTTCTTGTCATTATTTTCTTTTGCAGTGTTGAGTGACCCTGCTAAACGACTTGACTATGATTTAACTGGAAACTATGAGATTGATAAATACAGTTTGCGGGTAAAAATTTTATGATATCATCAGGTCTAGAAATGTCAACTTGTTTGTGTTGGTTTTGATGTCCTCTTGCAGTATGATACATGATGCTGCGTACTGACTAGTTGAAATATTCTTCTTTTGCAATACAGGAATATCTTACCAGATTTAAAGGAATGATACTTACCTGCAATGGGCTTGGTATTAGTCACACATCAATATGGTAATTTTGTTGTGACTCTTTTAACGGAGTTTTGAGAAATAAAACAATGACAATGATAGCTCTGATTTAATAGGCCAATTCTTTGTTATCAATAAATTTTTTTTCTGGCCTATCAAAAAAAAAAAAAAAAAAAAAAAAAAACAAGAAGAAGAAGAAGAAGAGAGAAGAAGAGCGAAGCTCGCCAAGCATGCCTTCAATAACCAAATCAAAACACTAAATATTTCATCTTCATTATAATAAAATAAAAAAAAATACTCAATATTTCATTTATCAAAGTCTAAATTCATTTTGGTACAATAGTCCTTATTTATAGACTCTAGAAAACTTGATAGGCAAGTAAAAACCTTCTAAAAACAAATTGGATCTACCCATGGAATCTAAACCCCTGGGGAGACTAGCGCAGCAACCCACCCCCATAGCCTCCTACTTAAATCTTGGGTTGTCCTAGCGGGGAATCGAATCTATGACCATGCATCTAACCATACAATCACAAGTTCGTCCTTACTAATTGGGCTATTACCTATTGGTAAGGGCTAAGGGTGTTAGTGGTTTAGGTTAAAACCGAGAACCAAACCGAACCAAACCAAACAACCAAACTGGCCAGTTTGGTTTGGCTTTTTTGTCATTAGGTTTGGTTTTGGTTTTAATTTTAGAAAACCAAATTAAATTGGTTTGGTTTTGGTTTTCATGTTTAAAAAACCAAACCAAACTGAAAAACCGACAAATATATATATATATATATATATATATATATATATATAATTTTATATATTATATATCAAACTTTAGTTTGTAAATTTCCTATTCTAATAAGGGTAGAATAGGTAATAGATTCAAAATAGTAGTACTGAACTTATTGTAGTACAAAACCTACTGAATAGTGAGTACTGACTAAGTGATTAGTGATATTGACATGTATTAGATTGGAGATTTGAACTTGGATTGACATATGTCAATATGTTTCCATTTTGATACAATGTTTAATGTTTTTTTTAGTTGCTAATGTAATGCTTTTATTAAAAATGTTTTTATTTGAAGTTTGGCATGTCATTTTTTTCATTTTCAATTATTTGTTGCTACTTGATAGGTTAAAACCGAAACCGAACCAAACCAAATCGAAATTTTTTGGTTTGGTTTTTTTATAGTATGGTTTGGTTTTGATTTGATAAGAACAAAGCCGAAGTATAATGATTTGGTTTGAAATCTATCCTAAAATCGAACCAAACCGAACCACTAACAGCCCTAGTAAGGGCCTTGTTGTGGGATGATTTCTCTGTTATAAAAACTAAAATTAAAAATGAAAAATGAAAAGAAAAAAAAAAAAAAAACACTTAACCAATATGGAAATTAACTAGGACTCAAATTCTACGAAAATAAATAGTTTCTAAACTCCTAATGGACTCAAACTAGGAAACAACGAAAAAAAATAGAAACTTTTAGAAATTAGAAAGCCTAATCAAATTAGAAAGCATATAGAATAGAAAGCCTATAAAATTACTAAAATACCCCTAATCATAAAATTATTTCCATACAATGAATAACCCAAATAAATCATAATATTTTCTTTCTTCTTGTAATGCTTTGCATAAAAGGGTATCTTAGTAATCCACATGTACCACTTCTAGATAATGAAAAATGACTAACCTTTCTTAGTGTTGATGTTTAGGACTTTGCATAAATTGACTAACCACTATTACCACAAAACTGATGCCAAGAGGTGTTGTAGTCAAATAAGTTTACTTAGTATTCTATATCTCCCTATGCCATAAAAGGTTTCCCCCTTCATAAATTTGTATTTAAATTCATTGGAATATTAACTAGTCTTGTTCGTTATCAGTCTTATACTCGTATCAAGAAGATCAAGCACATACTCTAAGACAATGAGATTCTTTCCTTAAATCTGGCAACTTCTATACCCAAGAAATAATAGTGTTGCCTAAGTCTTTCGTATTAAAATGATTTCTCAAGTGAAATTTCAAAGACTGTATACCCTTGGTATCATTGCCAATAATTACTA
Source organism: Liquidambar formosana (assembly GCA_039720395.1). Taxonomy (NCBI): domain Eukaryota; kingdom Viridiplantae; phylum Streptophyta; class Magnoliopsida; order Saxifragales; family Altingiaceae; genus Liquidambar; species Liquidambar formosana. Next base: position 25,103,662 of record CM077832.1, read on the forward strand.
TCTCATCCATATAGACAACGAGAATGTTGGCCAAAGAATCAACCCTAGAGAAGGGGGGGGGGGGTGAATAGGGTTGATGGAAAATTATAGACTTTAATGGAATCTCAAAAATAATTATAACAAGTATAATAAATCTCAACACCAAGCAAATAAATATGCAATAGAGGAGTAGAGAGTGATAGAGAAATTTCAAATGATGATTTAATGGGGTGCAGCCTCTTGCCTACATCCTTGCTCCAAGAGCTTCGCTTGAGAATTCAAATCCACTGTCACTCTCATTCAAGTTGGATTTGCAAACCTTTATAACCGCAAGTGTTCTTTACCTAACACTTGTGCAAAGCTCCCTTTAAGAGTGATGTAGTACAAGGTTAAAACCTTGACTTGGATTGCAATAAAGGCCTAGGAAAAGATTTTTTTTTTAGGTTGTAAGGGGGCTATGAACAGTACCCGTAAACAATAACTTTAGAAAGAAAATAAGAGGAAAAGAGAAGAAAGAAAGAAAGAAAAGATAAAACCCTAAGCCACTAGGGTTTGTTTGAGATCCACACTCAAACTCAAAGAAGAGTTCCACACTCAACTTAAAATAACTTTTATTCCATAAAAATCTACTGTTATTAGAGCTATTACAATCCTATTTATAGACTTCTCAGAGCTTGTTTGGTAGTGCGGTGCATTCGCACGAAAGCACTTTTTTATGAAAATAAGTGTGTTAATGCGTGTAGCTTAAAGTTCTTTTATTGAAAGTTGGGCCGTCGTGGCTTTTCCGAAAAGAGGATAGAACCTCTACTCGGGAAGAGGATTCTCTCTTTAATGAATTTTTTTGGGTAGACAAGTTTGCCCATATTTAAATTTAAAAAAGACTGTCAAGCCTTGAAATTTCTGTAACCCAACTTTATCTTGCTCATAGAGGAGGTCTCACTTGAAAAAGAAAAAAAAAAGAAAAAACAACAGAGCAACAAAGATCAAAACCTTACTTTGAATCAAAGATCTATGGACTATCTATCTATCTATATATATATATATATATATATATATATATATATCTATATGACTAATAGAAGAAATTCTTGAAAGTATCACTCATAAAGAACCAACAAATTAAACATTCGATAGTGGGTATAATTTCTGGAAAATGCTTTTTATTCTTAGAAATAGAAAAGAAATTCTTGGCTAGAGCATATAACTCTAGTTAAGTTTGGTTGGTATGAGGTTGTTATTCATCTTCTCTCTTCCTCTTCTTCTCCATTTTTTTTCTCTTTTGCTAGTTGAAACAGACCAAACAAATAGGCAGCCTCTACTACTGCAATGGGTAGAGAACTTGGAGGAGGGAAAAGGCATTGTAAATGTCACAACCCAAAGTTAACGGCCATGATCAAGTGTAAATAAAATGGATTTAATTTAATAAAAACGATTATTGAAGTATGGATGGCATTAAAAAAAAAAATTTCCCATAAATTTATAAAATTTGGGCATGACCCATCTGCAAATGGGACATAATATGATAAAACCTGTTTGAAAGCATTTTATGAAATATTCTTGTCATCCATACATCCATGGTATAATTTCTCGCATCATATTCCACATACACACAAAACTACGCATAATTAAGATATTTACATCCTTGAAATTAATTACATATACATCGGCCATCGGCCCAAATAAAACCAAGATGTAATACATATTTTCCTATGATACATTTTATAAATTCCATTATGATCATCCACAATAAATCATGCGTGTCCAATTGCTAGCATATCCATAAAGCTGCATCTCTAAAAATATGAAAACAATTAAATAAGAATGCGTGACTATGATACTCAGTAGGATACATTATTCTACAAGGTCTACCATGGTTTTAAAACCAACATAAAACCATTCTATATCAATACATAATCGAATAGCCTGTATTGAAAATAAATGAAATACCATAATGATATAACTCAACTAGGTTTATATACCCGAAAACCATTTCCATGCCAATAACCCATTGATTCCATTTCTTTGTTCCAAAACCTTTTCCAAAAGGTAATACTATCTTTCCCAAAATCCAAATGAATGCCATATATGATATGTGGGGCTGATTTCAAGCTCAGCCTGAACCAGTAATAATCTTCTCCAAAAAGGAGCTCTCGTGTGATATACGGGACTTTTGCCTAAAATTTGAGGAACAACCAACAGAACCCTAGGATCCTCATGACACGACCCGGAAAATAGGCCATGACGTGTTAACAATAAAATGTGCTTTTATAAAATTGAGGATGGTTTATAAATAAAATTACAATTTAAAGAAGTATTTTTAAGAAAATCCGGCATGGTCCCATCTGAATATAGGACATACCAAGTTATCGACTTATTAAATTTATACAACTTGAACATGAAATGAAACCATCCACAATAATAAACAATTAATTTAAACTGGCATCAGTGTTCCATAGGTTCTACCATCCATGCACATAATATTATACATACCCAGCTTGTTTGAATACAATACAGTCCATAATAACATATATACAAGTCCACACACATCTGCATGCAATACGTGTAATGCCCATGCTATCCCCGATTGGATGCTTCCTCAAAAGAATCATCCCTACCTTGCTCAAAATCTGCAAAATTATTTTAAAAATAGGGGGTGAGTAAAACTCCGTAGGTTACATTTTTCAAAGATGTATACTAAGGTTTTTTTGATGAAGTAAAATATGTATTAATAACAAAAGAGCATAGCCTAAGTACATGAGACATATACAAGCACTAAAGCAAGACCCCTCTAACACCTGAGAAGGTCAATGAAATGAACAAAAGTGAGGTTGTTACAATTAGCATAACTAGAATACCACAAAAAAAGAGATTTAACAAAAGAAGAATTGATGTCAATGAGAGACTTCTCAATCCCTTCAAAAGTTCTTAGGTTTCTCTCCCTCCAAATACACCAAAAAATAGCATGAGGGACTATCCTCCAAATCACCTTAGACTCCTTTCTCCCCCCTTAAAACCACCAACCACTAAGGAGACCATAAGTAGAAGAAGGGAGAACCCAATGAATACCAAACATGTTAAAAGTAGGCATCCAAAGGTTTCTAGAAAAAACACAATGGATGAAAAGATGATCAACCGTCTCCGCCTTCTCTTTACATAATATACACCTATTCGGCATAGGCCATCTTCTCTCAATAAGATGATCCAACATTAAACACTTATCACTCCCCACCAACCAACAGAAGAAAGCTACTTTAGTGGGTACTTTAGAAACCCAAATATTCTTAGCCGGGAGAAACGGGACTCCTTGAGGACTCAAAGCATTATAGAAAGATTTCACAGAGAATAAACCTTTAGAATCCTTATGCCACTCCAAGGTATCATTCTCACCCACCAAAATCTTACTATCATAAAGAACTTGAAAAAAATTCATAACACTTTCCAATTCCCGATCATTGAAATGACGCAAAAAAATAACATTCCAATGTATGGCCTCGAGCGACTCAACCATGTAATCCGACACCAATGCTTCTTTATCCATAGCAATACCATATAAATCCGGAAAATCCAACATTAGAAGTAAATTGGAACACCACACATCAGTCCAAAATCTCACTCTATTACCCGCCCCCATGGACCAAAATATCGTCGAAATGGGCGATATATCGACGATATATCGTCGAATCGTTGGGTCTCGATACGATATCTCCTTGCGGTATTTGAAAAATTCAGAAAATACAACATATCGACGATATATCGCGATATATCGTCAATATCGAAAGATATTAGATAAATCGTGATTTATCTCTGGAAAATGGAGGATTTCGGCAATATGTGGGAGATATATCGATGATATATCGTCGAAAATGCATGGAAATATCGTCGAAATTTCGACGCCATTGAAGAAGAAGAAGAAGAAGAAGAAGGAGAGCTGGTTCATACCATCATAGATTTACACCGTCAGCAGCTAGAAGTTGTAAATCCTCCCACGATCAACTTCTTCTCTGAAGTGGGTTTGCTCAAGAGAAGAATGAAGAGTGTAAATCTAGTGGCTCTAAAGTATAGATCTCGCCGACCATCTGGGTGTGTTTGCTTGGTTGCATAGAAAAAGGGTGCCGATGGGTGTGCTCAGTGGGTTTCTTGGTCAAGAGAAAGAGAAGGAGGGGAGAAAAAAGAAGAAAAGAAAGAAAGAAACCTGTTCTGTTTTGCTTTTGATGGAATCTTCCTTCTTTTCTTTTTTTATTTATTTTTTTCCTTTTATAATCCTTTTGTTTTGCTTTTCGAAGTGGTTCCTGACTTCCCTTAATAAAGTAATGAGTCATGACTAATGACTTACGTTTTTTCTTTTGTTTTGTTTCTTTGTGTTTTTTTTTTTTAAAATCAAATTCAACTCTGAAGTATTGAAGTGGTTCCCTGATTTCCCTTATCATCTGCATTTTCTTTTTGCTTTTTCTCTGCTACTTTATAAAGGCTACATTCCTGCAAGAAGCAGGTTGCTTTGTCCAGCGCTTCATGTGAACAATTAGATTGCTTCAGTTAGCATTAAATAAAAGCATGATTTTTTGAATTTTTTGTTTCCCACTACCCTTTTAACCATCAATTATTTGACAATTTCTTCCTTGTTTTGACCATCTTTTTGAAGTAAGTACTCTTATTTAACTTTAAAATGAGATGCTGCTACTTTTGCCTTCCACAATTTGATAATGCATATATATATATATATAATGAAATTTTCGGTCATATGCTTATGCAATTTTAAGTTTGGTTTCACACTATCACATGCACTCACTAGTGTATGAAAGCATGCAGGCTATTCTTTTCTTTTCAACAATAATTTTATTTACTTTATAGAAAAAAAAATGGATAAATTTTCATAAGTTTATATGATTTATTTTCTCAGCGCAATACACTTTATATGCCCTACACAACACATATTTATATTATACACATTTAAATTGAAATATTTTGATGCTAGATTGTGTATTAGAGTCAAATCATTGTTTCCCAGAGTTTTAATAAAAATATCAGTGTTTAACTCATAATATCCACCATATCTTTAAAACGATATTGATATTGTCGATATATCCAACGATATATCCGATATATCCATATTTTTGGACCCTCGATATATCCATCGATATCGATATTAAAGTCCTTGCCCGCCCCTACTTTGAAACCAACTTTCTCATAGAAAGCATTAAAAACCTTGCAAAATGTCCTTCTAAAGACACACTCTATGAGTTCCCCTCGCATCCCGAGTCCACCATCCTTCACTAGAGACCCCATACTTCCAAATAACAGCATCTCTCCATAAGCCTTTATTGCGCTTCCCAAACCTCTATAACCACTTACCCATAAGAGCTTGATTGGTAATGGAAATGGACCTAATACCCAGCCCACCAAATCTTTTTGGAAGGCAAACAGTGTGCCAATCAACAAGATGGTATTTTCTATCACCTCCTGCGCCATTCCACAAAAAATCTCTTTGGAATTTCTCCAACCTATTGGACACCGATTTTGGGATTTTGTGGATAGACATGAAATAGATAGGAATGCTACTCAAAACACTATGAATAAGAGTCAACTTCCCCCCTTTTGAAAGGTAACCTTTTTTCCAACCACTAAGCCTTTTACCAACCTTCTCAATCACGGGGTCCCAAACTTTAGGGTCTTTAAATCGAGCACCCAAAGGGAGACCAAGGTAAGTAGCCGGTAACTTACTAATCTTGCAACTAAGAATACTTGTAAGAGCTTCAATATTATTCACCCTACCCACCGGGATAATTTCACTCTTGCCCAAGTTAACTTTAAGACCTGAAACCGCTTCAAAGCAAAGAAGAATCATCCTCAAATTGTTCAAATTCTCCTCATTTACTCCACAAAAAAGGGGAGCATCATCGGCAAAGAGTAAATGAGAAACCTTGCCTAACCCAAACCTCCCATCACCAACTGTGAATCCTTCCAACAAATTAGCCTCCAAAGATTTAGAAATGAATCTACTCAATACCTCCATCACAAGAATAAAAAGGAGGGGAGAAAGGGGATCTCCTTGACGAATTCCTCTTGAGCTATGAAAGAAGCCATAAGGGGACCATTAACCAAAACCGAAAAGACGGGAGTAGAAACACACCAAGAGATCCATTTATGCCATTTAACCCCAAAGCCCATCCTTCCAAGAATATAAATAAGAAAATTCCAATTCACATGATCATATGCCTTTTCCAAATCAATCTTAGCTAACACCCCCGAATCCCCAACTTTGATTCTAGAATCCACACACTCATTAGCCACAAGAGAAGCATCCACAATTTGCTGACCCCTAATAAAGGCAAATTGAGTAGGTGAAACAAGATTGCCGACAACTTTACCAAGTCTCAAAGCTAAAACTTTAGAAATAATCTTGTAAACACTATTCAACAAAGAGATAGGCCAGAAATCACAAACATTCACCACCTCCCCTTTCTTAGGAACAAGGGCAATAAAGGTGGCATTGAGACTTTTCTCAAACAAAGACTTCTCATAGAATTCCCCAAACACTTTCATAACATCATCTCTAACCACCTCCTAACATCTTTGAAAAAAAGCGATAGTCATACCATCCGGCCCGGGAGCTTTATCACCACACAAGGAATTAAGAGCTTCAAGAACCTCTCCTTCTTTAAAATTCTTTTCCAAACAGTCCGCATCACCTTGATCAATGGCATTCAAAACCAAATCATCAACAAGAGGGCGCCTATCCGCTTCTTCATAAAAAGGATTCTCGTAAAAATCCACAATTTCTTTAGAGAAAATATCTTCCTCCTCCACAATAGTACCATTCACCCTTAGTTTCCCAATAAAATTCATTCTTTTATGAGCATTAGCAACCTTGTGAAAGAACTTAGTGTTTTTATCACCCTTTTTTAACTAAGTCACTCGAGATTTTTGTCTCCAACTAATTTCCTCCAAATGGGCCAGTTTAGCATACTTCGCTTTAGCTTCCATTCTAGAGACCTTATCCGCTTCTGATAAGTCAACCATCCCTTCCTTCTCATCAATAAAATGAATAGTATCCAAGACTTTGTTTATAGATTCCTTAATGTTCCCAAACACCTCTTTATTCCAGTTCTTTAAACAAACCTTTAAAGCCTTCATCTTTTTGGCTAAAACAAAGCTAGGAGAACCATCAAAGAGAAAGGAATCCCACCAAGAGTTAACTAATTGTGGGAAACCATCAACTTCTAACCACATATTCTCAAACCGGAATGGGCCTCTAGATATTTTCAAGCCTTCACTATCAAGGAGCAAAGGCACATGATCGGAGAGAGGTCTGGGGAGGGCAGATTGAACTACCCTAGGGAAATGTTCTTCTCAGGAAGGAGAGAAAAGAAATCTATCTAATCTAGAGAGACTAGGATTCTCTCTACAGCTTGACCAAGCAAACCAGCCCTTAACAATAGGAGGATCAATAAGCTCATTACCTTCCACAAAATCAGAAAATAAATGCATAGCAGCCGAAGCAACAGAGCAATCTTTCTTCTCGTTTGGGAACCTTACGACATTGAAATCCCCAGCAATACACCACGAAGAAGCCCATTTAGCTTTAACCCTTTTCAGTTCTAGCTAAAAGGAAGGATGAAGAACATCATCATTTGGACCATAGACCCCAGAAAGAACCCATTCAAATCCATCATCAACATTCTTGAACAAGCAAGAAGTAGAAAAGGAACCACCCTCATCTTCCAATTTAGTAATAAACCTGCTGTCCCACATCCACATAATTAAAATACTCCCTGCAGTTCCTCGAGCGCCTAACTCCACCCATTTCACATAATTTCCAGCCCACAATTCTTTAACTATAACTCTATCCATCAATTCAATTTTAGATTCTTGAAGAATCACGACATCCCCTCTCCACTTCTTAAGAGCTGATTTAATCCTCCTCCTTCTTTCCTTACAGTTCAAGCCTCGAACATTCCAACTAATGATACATAGATTCATAAAGCAACCAAATTAAGATTTCTAACCACCCCACGTCCCACTCCCTCCAACAGATTAGTACCACGTCTCCCCTCATAGTTAACAATGCTTTCTAACTTTCTTAATTCTTGTCTCCTCCTCTCTGCTGGACTCACCACTCCCCTTCCAAGGGACCTAATACCATCTGATCGCCAGCGTTTTTCAATAGCAGCAAACAGAGAGATAGCTTCCTCCTCATAACCAACATACGACACACATAAAAACTTGCCCAAACCCTTGACCCAAGATTTAACCCAATCAGATACCTCCACTTCCCTCGCAGAACTAAACTCTAACAACAAATTTCCAATCATCCCATCTCTATTCATAAACTCAACCTGAGGATTAATCATATCAATAGGGATGCAATCAATGGGAACATCACAGCCAGAACCCGAAGAGCATCTGTTATCAAATTCCAATTCAGATTCAGACATAGATCCACGAGAGCAAGAGTTGACTCCCTGAATTCTACCCTCCTTAACCTCTGAGTAAATAGTAATAACCAAATCTGCTCTACCCATCTCCTTGTGCTCAACATCAGAAGATGTCGAGTCCTCCAAATGATTGCTACAAGCATCTGACCCATTCCTCCTACTAACATCCACAGCGCCAGAGCCAGTTAAGGATGAGCATCCAAAGGCAACATCTCTGTTCAGGACCAGAAGAACAGTGGGCTTGACCACTGGGCTCACACCCAGTCCCAGTAGAGACCTTCTGCTCTGAGGAAGAAAATGGGCCACCAGCAAGAGGAGCAAAAGAATTTCGGGACAAAATGCGAATGGGTTGGCCCAAATTCTGATCAACCCCTTTGCAACCTTCATGTGCATCGCACAGCACTTCCTTCTCCTTCTCCTTCCCCTTCCCCACACGTGACACATCTTCCCTCTCAAGACTAACAATTCTATCAGATTTTGAAATCCTATCCTTACGAGGCACCATACCTTTGCTGCCACGTGCTCTGACTTCACCCACCTTTACATCCTGAGACACCACCACCCTCTCCTGCCGCGCATGAGAAGCCAACCGTCGTCTAGCTCTCGCAGCCTGACGTCTACCTCTCGCAGCCTGCCTATCCCCAATACGACCATGGATGAGTCCATCAGAATCAGCCTTAAGCACACGGCAGTTCCCCAACGAAGAAGAACTACCAAGGCCACTACGAACAGGCATAAGAAGAAGCTGAGACTCTTCAATAACTTGTAAACAATAGCACACTCCAAAGGCAGAAACTTCCACGAAGTTGGGAACAGAACCAACATTCTTAACCATCAGTCTCACCTTATCCCATCCCCCTTCCCAATCAACAACCACATCTAAAAAACCCCCACAAAAATCCCCAATCGATTTGAAAAGATCCCAACACCAAACATGAATAGGGAGACCCACTATCTGAATCCACCTCTTACCTGCGTTCTTCAACAAACCAGTACAACCCGCCATGAAACCCCACTGATCCAAGTGAAGAACACCCTCCTTACTTCTCGCACCGTCATTAAGGACTCTATGAGCTTCAGCTTTAGACGGGAACTGAAACAGAAAAAGCCCATCAACCAAAGAGTGAACCTTAATGCCTCTGCTAACACCCCACATTTTAGAAGCCCACTTCTCAATCGCAGGGATCGAACCTCCATAGCCCAAAAAATGCCCCATTAAACATGATTTCAAGAAATCAGTTCTACTCACTACATCTGACTCACTGACCTTGAAAATCGTTCGATTATCCACTGCTACCATCTCACATACCCCCATTAACGGCAAAGTCGGCAGTTTCGCCACACTGAGGTAAGAAGAATGGGTAGGAGGGGTCGAAAGAGGGGTAGCTTTACGCTAAAGACTAACACCCGAGAGGCATTCCTTCAACGATGACAGGAAAGCAAACCACCCCATAGCACTATGACCCTCTGGAATAATCACCGTACATTTGAAGTGGTTGAACGGAAATTCAGAGAAAAAAATCGCTCTACCTCTTTCATTCGATCGAACCATGGCCACCACTTCTCTGAAAACCCCCACCTCTCTCCAGTACAACTTAGCCTTAGATCCTTTGCAGGGGATGTCTTCGACAAAAGCAATGATTTTGTGAACAAAAGCTCTTTCCAGAAAAACATCTTTGGAGAAATTCCTCCTTTTCTCGTTAATACTTAAAAAACGACCCCTGTTACCATCGACCACCGAAACCTCGATCGTCTCATGGTCAACCTGGAAAACCTTTCCCATCAAGCGCAAATCAGAACTCTACATTGCTCCACATACCGGAAATCAAGTCGGCAACATACCGAAACCAGACCGTAATCGAAGAAAGGGGTAGAGAGATCCCAGACCCCTCTAACGAAGGAGATCGGCAAAAAGAGTTGTATACTAAGGTTTTAACAACCATTTTGAACATTTGAAAAGAAATGATATAAAGGGGGGTTGCATTTCACAATTTAAAATAAGGGAGAACATGTAAATAATCAATATCATCAACCACCATATCTGGTATCAAGGACTTAAATTTTGATATTGATGGATATATCGAGGATCTAAAAACACAGATATATTGGATATATCGATGGATATATCAAAAATTTCGATATCGATTTAGAGATACGTTGGATATTATTAGTTAAACACATATATTTTCATTGGAACTCTGGGAAATAATGTTTTAGACTCTAATAAACAGTTTAGAATCAAAATATTGCAATTTAAATGTGTATGAGACAAGTATGTATTGTGTAGGATATAAAAAGTGTACCACGTTGAGCAAAAGAATGAATATTTTAAGAGAGTAAATGAAGAATGTTACTTCATAAAACTAATTTGAGCCATTAGTATAATTGAAATATTTATATAAATCAATACTAAAAGAGTAAAAGATGATAATTTTGACACGATATTAAGAAAATGATTATCTTAATCTCGTCGATATATATCTTCAATAAAGTGATATATTCGATATATTAGCGATACTATATGAAAAGAAGAAGATATTATGGATATATTGAGATATATCGAGATTTTATCAATAATATCGAATATATCAACAATATTGTAAAGATATTTTGCGAAAAAGATATGACAATTAGATATCGTATTGAGGGGTCAGATACATGGATATATCGTGGATATTTTAGTCCATGTCTAGTATTCCATGATATCAGTATTACCAACTGATAAATCCTCCCCAAGTCATGTGGGGCCCTCGCGCGTGGAAATAAAAGGAAACATAGTAAGACATCCCTACATGAGATCGCAGTAACCTCTATTCAGGTCTAAGCTCAGGATTAAAGGATAGGAAGACACGGCACGATGTCTCTTTCCTTCGAGACTATAGTAATCCTGTTTTTAGTAGCCCTTAGCATCACATCCATTTACATGTTAATCTCTTAAAACCATTTTATTTTTAATGGTAGAAAAAGGGGTTCCAAAACACTTGTATAAAAGTGACCCCTAATGTTAGATTGTAAAGCATTTAACCCAATAGGTTTCAAAATTAACCCATTGTACTCAAAATCATGCAAGGGTTTTTAAATACAACATGCATATAACAAAATAAAGTGTAATACCAAACCCTAGATTCCCAAACATATGACATTTATGAGATTTAAACCCCATACCCATGTAAAACATGTAATATATCATGTAAACATGTAAATACCCATGAGAATGTTGCAACTCATGTATACAATGATCTACAACCGTGAAAAATGTAGCTATCTCTCAAACGGATGCTAGAATACAAACCCACGGTGCATACACGTAGATCGGGGTGGAAATTGCAAGATTGAGGTTTTGTGAGGTTGAATCTGAGCCCCCGAGGTCACGCGCCGTCCACGGCCTCCTCTTTCTCCCCAAGCTTCTCTCTCTCTCTCTCTCTCCCTCTCTTTTTCTCTCTCTTTCAATTGAGAAAGTGGAGAAAGTGAGTGGAAAAATCATGGGTTGGGGTTATATATAGGAGTGGCAAAAGGATTAATTTACTTCATAAAACATGACCCACAGGCAAAAATTCGAGAGTTGTAGTCGACTACACCAAGTGTGTAGTCAACTAAACATATCAAAGGCCATTTCTGCTATGTGTAGTCGACTACATCAAACTTGTAGTCAATTACATCAAGTTTTAGTAGACTAAAACTCCCAAAATTTGAGAAAATGGAGTTTCCATAAACTTTAATTGACTATAACTTCCAAAATACTTAAAACCAAGCTATAATAGTACACCCAAATCATTCATTAACCACAATACAACCCCAACGACTTCATAAATCAAATATTGGGCCCTCACACCTCAGGAGAGACGAAACCGAATTCCCATAACCGAAGACCTATGAAGCACGGACACGGACACGGGACATAGTCACGACACGACACGGACACCTCGAGACAACTTCCAAAAAACTTAGGACACGACATGGTGAGGACATGTTAATTATTAAATTATATATATATATATATATATATATATATATATATATATATATATATATATATATATATATAATTTTATTATACATACCCATAGATTTATGCAATGTTTTAAAAACAAATTAGAGGTGCATTTTTTGCGCCCATCATAAGAGGCGTGAGGTTCATTGTACAAAATTAGTATTCCTAGGAGTTAAGGCAAAACCCACTTCTCCCTTTGTAAACTCTAGAATACTCCGTATCACTTTTTGATATTTTGTAAATTGATTATGGTTAACCCTCAATTACACCTTTTCCTTTTCTGAGACAGCTAGCCAGCAACAAAACAAAAATAAATTCTTTACTCTTCTGGACATTTCCCTTTTCCTTTTTCTTTTTTTGGATCAGAGTCTGATGAGAAGAACAAAGCAAAAGAGAGAAAAGTTGGAAGAGAAGCAAAGAGAAGCAAAGAAAATGGAGAAGAGAGTTTCATATCGCGGTCGTCGATCGACAATCGGTTAGTTCTCTACCTCCGTCGATGGCGATTTAATTTTTTTACTATTGTTTTAAGTTCGATTCGCTGGCACACCAGGCACATTTACCTCTGTCAACGATGAGTGTCTCTTCTGAGATATGTAGGCTGTTAATTACCTTCCTGTGTATAACTCCTCCAACCATGTTCACAAAGTGTCGAGGAAGTCTCCCGTAGGTGTTGGATTAGTGTCCGGAATTAAAATGATATATTTATTTTCTAGACATGTTTCAGCCATGTCTGACATGTATTGGAGGCATGTCGTATGCATGTCCATATCCGACATGTGTTGGACACAGCCATGGCTTTCCCAGAGACGCGTCCGTGCTTCATAACCAAAGACCCTCCACTATCATTTTAGGCATTCCCAACACCAAAACCATATTTCCATAACTTCCATTTATCCATAAAACCATGTAAATATTGTTATTTATGATCATAACCCAATGAAAATAACACTTTCATCATTTCAAATATAATTACCGTGGGAATATAATACCAAAACTTAATCATTTGATATGTTTTAACCAACAAAATAATTTCAGAAATTCAGAGAGCTCAACATAATCATAAACCAAGTTAAATAACGCATTTTTAACAAGATTTGTAGTCATACATATATAAAGATTCAACCTTTAGAACCTATGATATCCAAAACCTCAAGAAAATATCAACGGTAGTGAATATCCAACCTAAAATATGATGTACATGTGAAATCTAATCATAAAACTCACATATACGTAGGATTACATAGGTTACCCAACATATCAATGATCTACCATGCAGAAGAATGCACCTACCTCCACAAATATGTAAGCAAATGCAAGTATGAGATGATATTGTGTAGATTCAAGCCCTAGATCCAAGTCCTAGCTTCCAAGACCAAGATGCAAGCTTCAAATACCAAACCCTAGCTCTCCAAGGAAGAAGAGACTCCACCATGCAGCCACAGGCTCTAGGATGCGAGATCTAGTGAAAATGATGGAAGATTTGAGCTCACAAGAGTTGAAAACCCAAACCTTAGCTTTTTTTCTCTCCTCAAATCCATTTTCTCTCTCTAGACCTCTTCTCCCTCTCTCTCTAACCCTCTCTAAGTTGGGAGACCAGAAATGAAGACTAAGGGTCAGGCTAAGGGTTTAAAAACATAGGGTAGGGGCATACACGTCATTTCCAAAACTTTCATAAAAACTGTCATTCGAGGATTTTAGATGTCTGAGTGAGTTTCAGACGTCTGAAACCAAACACTGAAAAATACGTCTCTCTAGATTTTTTAGATGGCTAAAAGTGCATTTCAGACGTTTGAAATCTCCTTTTAGATGTCTGAAAGTTCATTTCAGACGACTGAAAGCTCTACTGCTAAAATTGACTGTCAGTCAGGCTGCTCCCTCAACTGCACAAACCACAGCCTTCTTTTCATTAAAAACATTTAAGTAAATGGGATTCTCCATTCACTTTAAGTTATTTAATGAAAATAAGCAAATAATCTCCCATTTGAATCCAAATAAAATATCAGAAAAATCAAATTCCAAGTATATCAAAATCTCATTCTCATGTTTTAGTACAAAATTCGTCTCTCGACAAAATTTTCCAAATCAAACATGTAAGGAAACCAATCCAAATATGATAATAAAATCCCATAAAATCACATATGTCTTATAATAATATAAACTTCCATTACCACAAAAAATTATCTTTAAAAATGAAGATTTACAAAAATTCACTTTTTCCCAACACTTAGCCAAATTTTTGCAGCTTAAATCTCGAAGTAGCAAATAAAGCCAAACACACACTTCGAATACTCGATGCTTAAAACCAAGGTCTTTAATATCGATATTGCTGGGTATATCGAGGATCCAAAAATGTGGATATATCGGATATATAGTTGGATATATTGACAATATCGATATCGTTTTAAAGATATGGTGGATATTATGTGTTAAACGTGAAATTTTTTATTAAAACTCTGGGAAACAATGATTTAGACTATAATACACAATCTAGCATCAAAAAATTGCAATTTAAATGTGTATAAAACGAGTATGTGTTGTGTAGGGTATAAATAGTGTGATACGATGAGAAAATAAATAATAGAAATTCATGCAAATATAACATCCAAATGTCATATGAGATTAAAATTTGTAAATATTTATCATTTACACAATAAACACTTACATACTTACATATTTACATTAGTAGTTTAATACCACATGGAGTTCCTTGGTGGTTCAAAATCATCATTTCTATCCTTATTTTGCCTATCCATATTGGTAATATTACGACAATAGGTTGGCCATTTCATATAATTAGCATAATTGAATAGATAATTCTGTAGATGGCTGTCATATTCATCAGCACAACAATGCTGTAGGATTCCAATGGCGGCAAATCTGGTTGTTCAGTCTCAGGAGCTCCTTCATTTGTATGTGGTGGGACTGATGGATACATTGAGTATGGATTGGGCATATAATCAATTGGTTGTTGATATGGATATTGTTGTCCATAGATATATGCTCCTGAGGGATCAGTGTTATAGTGGCCCATCCCATATGGGTTGTATGACTGATATGGCACAGGTTGGATTTGTTGATGGGGATAGGTATCTTGGCTCGAGTCTGTTCCATACCCAAAATGACTTTGTTGTGATCCTATACTCATAGACTCGAAGTTCGAGGAAAGGGAATCTACATCTTGTTGGCTGCTTGTGTTTTGTTCCCCTTTTTTCCTCGAATAATGTTTGCCTATTGCCCCAATACCTGCCTTGCTCTCCTAGAGCCATGATCCTCATCCTGTCACATGTGTGAAATCTGCTTCACAAGTAAAAGGACTTAATAATGGCCTCGGATTAGCTCCAACTCCATAATTTCCACCCTCTCTTCCATCATCCCCATCATCATTTCCATCACTATCCCCACTTCCAGTATCGGTGTCAGAAGAGTCAGAAGACTTAGAATGCACCGAGTCTGTTCTCATTGCATCTTCACTTGATAAAACCTCCTCAGATATAACTCTATCGACGTCAATCCCGAGGTTTTGAACTTCTTCTGCCACCTTTGGATCAGGTTCACCATTTGGCCCATCCATATGTGAGGGCCTAATCCACTCGTAAAGAGGATTCTCATTCTCCTCTCCTAATTTGACTAATATATCAAGCAGATTTAGAGGCTCTAACTCTACTGCATTGTCCATCTCAGCTTCCATATCTCTGACCCTCAACCTCATGTTGTAATAACAAAAGACTAGCTTTTCGAGCCTTTCGTATGCTAGTCGATTGCGCTGCTTTGTATGTATTAAGGAAAACGTGCTCTAGTTCCTTTCACAAGCTGAAGAGGAGCATGTTTGTGACAATATCTTCATTGCCAATTCCCTCAATGTTGGAGCAGAAACCCATACATATCCCACCAGTCAGCTGCCCATAATAAAATGAAACTATTAATTTTATATTTACAACTTTAAAATTTATAAGTTAAAAAATTTGTTAGTAATGTAGTTCTATACGCACCAGCTATCATGCTTTCTCTTGATGCAATTGCGAGTTTCTCCAAATTTACCCCTCGCATCTCGAAACATTATAATCTACAAGTGCAACCTTTTCATCAGTGAGTAAATAGAATAAATATTAAAATATAAACTTTAATAGTTATTGTTGTTGTGTTACCTTATTTCCAATCTCTCCACCCTTGTTGGAGTTTGGTTCCAACTTTTGGAAGACCTCAAGCACTGCGTTAGTCAACTCTTGGTTGTGACTAATGTTATTCTTGTATTGGTACTTTGGGTTTAGGTAGTATGCTAGCATTCATGGCAAACACAAATATACAATTTAATTAGTTTCACTTTGTGTGGTGCAAGTGTGTAACAAACTAACAAATAAAAAATAACAAATAAGATATATAAATTATTATCTATAATTTTAGATATGGGAATTTAATGTAGAAATTTATAATATATAAATTATACCTGCCGACAATAAAGGATGATCGATTGATTTGTCTCAACGCTCCTTTATAGCTTTTAAGACCCATGCCACATTCCAATTAGATGATAGGAGGGCCTCTTTCATCACTTGGAATGCTTGATATACTACACCCAAAGTCGAGTATACCTCACTATCAACAATGCGCAACAATCGGTAAAGAGGCTCATAAATAGCACATACTTTTGTAACCCTAGCCCAGAAAGTGTGGTTTAAAATAAGTGATTTAACTTGACGGCCTATTTACGTTCTATTCAGTGGATGTTCATTCCATTCATCAGAGGTGAACAAGGTTTTCAAACCTGCCTTTTTCTTTAATAGGCTATCGAGTGCAATATAATTTGTAGCAAACCGAGTGGCACCCGGTCATACAATATCTCCTCTACAACATGATCTCATTTGTGCCAACAACCAATTATGGTTGTATATAAAGTTTGTGATCATCCTCCCTTCAGTGATCACCTCTTTAACACCTTTTTTATCAGCAATCCTCTCAAATATGAGGTCGATGCAATGAGCAGCGCAGGGTGTCCAGTATAAATTATACTTTTCCATTAATAGCTGCCCCACTTTCTTATAATTGCTGCCATTATCAGTCACTATCTGGACAACATTTTTACTACCAATTGATTGCACGACATTTCTCATCAAAGTATAAATATACATATGGTCCTTGATTCTATCTGAAGCATCCACCGATTTCAAGAAAACTGTCTTCCCTTTACAATATACCATAAGTTGATGATGGACAATTTTGTTGGACCTGTCCATCCATCACACATAATGGTGCAGCCATATATCTTCTACAATGGCTTTATCTGTGCAACGTATTTATTCATGTCCTCCACCTGTGAGATGAAATGGAATTTAAGGAAAATCATATAAACAAATTAAAAGGTCATAAATAAAACCTAATAATGAATAAATACTAATATTTTGAATTAAATTAGTAATTACCTCCATATCAAGATATTTAGTTCTTATCTCATACGGGGAAGGAGGATTAACGCCTGTTCTAGAAGACTGAGCTCCAGCAATTATATTTTTAAAGTGATGGGAAGCGGCCTTCTCAGGCGGGACATTCTCATGTATAAAGAATTTTGAAACTAATCTACCTAAGCCTTCCTTTATCTTGCCTTTACTAAAAGCATCCTTAATAGTCCTTTGCTTTGATTGTGCTGATTTATACAGAGAAGGAACGGAGGGGATATGAGTTTCTGGCACCCGAACGCTTTGACTACGTTTAAGTGGAGGCATTGGTCTTTTGTCTTTACTTCTACCAGAACCTGAGCCACCAGCACCAAAACTTCCAAAACCAGCCTTTGATTGTAATTTTCTCCGTTGCTCTTCCTCCCATTCACTAGCCTTTGAGGCATGGTAGGCTTTTTTATAGTTCCTTCTTTCCTCCGCATCCAAATTTGTTGGGTACATCATGATGTCCTCATCATCATCTTCATCAGCATCATCTGATTGAGATTCTAATATACCACCCCTTAACATTTGTCTAACATTTGAATCTCTCCTTGCCTTTGCTGCCTTTGCTGTAACTTTCCCCGTCAAAAGTTGATACATTTCATCTTTCACCTCTGGAGGCACATTATTGCAAGCTATTATATTATTTTTTGGATCTGACCTCAATAAATGGTATTTAAGCCGCGTCGCCCCACCACTCTTCCATGTCTTCTGACAATACTTACATTTGATACCACCTACTATACCCTCCAAACGACTCCCATGTTCCCATATAGGATCAACACTCTTCCCTGCCATCTTTTGCTAAAAGAATACAACTGCAAATCTCATAATTGTATATAAGTATATAACTATATAACTATATAAGTGTATAAGTAATTAAATATAAGTTGTATAATCAGTACATGTATAAGAATAAATTAATTTGGACGAGTTAATAGCTTACTAACCATTATTATTTCGTAGACAAATTAATTTGAGCACTTGTAAAACATATAAGTATATAACTATATAATGATATAACTAATTAACTATATAATAATTGAAATAATAAGAAATTATGAATTATGATTTACTTTAAGACAAATCTCATAATTATATACAACTATGTCTATATAAGTGTATAAGTAATTAAGTATAAGTTATATAATTAGTACGTGTATAAGAATAAATTAATTTGGACGAGCTAATACCTTACCAACCATTATTATTTCGTAGACAAATTAATTTGAGCACTTGTAAAACATATAAGTATATAACTATATAATGATATAACTAATTAACTATATAATAATTGAAATAATAAGAAATTATGAATTATGATTTACTTTAAGACAAATCTCATAATTATATATAACTCTGTCTATATAAGTGTATAAGTAATTAAGTATAAGTTATATAATTAGTACGTGTATAAGAATAAATTAATTTAGACGAGCTAATAGCTTACCAACCATTATTATTTCATAGACTAATTAATTTGAACACTTGTAAAAGTATAAAACATATAAGTATATAACTAATTAACTATATAATTATTGTAATAATAAGAATTTATGAATTATGATTTATGAATTATTGTCTAAGGGATTATAAATTTATAACTTTAGGACAAATCTCATAATTGTATATAAGTAATATAACTATATAAGTGTATAAGTGTATAAGTATAACTATATAAGTATATATGTATATTTAATCCTACTGTAGGGGTTTGGTTTTCCTTGACTGACAGATGTCATTTATTAATCTCCAACATAGTGCCATACTTCCCTGTTAGTTTTTTTTTTTTTTTTTTTTTTTAAATAAAAATAAATAAATAAGTAACTTGTCCACCAACTAGAAAGTCCCACATTATGATCAAGTTGTTAGGAATGTATAAGTTGTATAATCACTTAATCAGTACGTGTATAAGAATAAATTAATTTGGACGAGCTAATAGCTTACTAACCATTGTTATTTACATACACAAATTAATTTGAACACTTGTTAACTATATAAATAATAATTGAAATAATAAGAAATTATGAATTATGATTTATGAATAACTGTCTAAGGGATTATAAATTTATTACTGTCTACGGGATTATAAAAAAAGCAACAAAGTTCGTTAGGCACATTATATAAATTAAGTAATGAACATAATATAAATTATATAACCTTCAAGTCTTCAATTAATGGTTTAATGCACTATCTGTTTGATGTTGCCTGCTACTCTGCTAGTCCTGCTACTTGCTTTATTCTCTGCTTCCTTTGATCTTCTCAACTTCTTTTGATTTTTCTCAACTTCTTCTTTGCTCCTTGCCTCCTTTGTTTAGAAATCACAACTCACTTCACAGCTTCACTTATAGAGTTATAGTGGGAATGAAATGATTGAAGAAGGACGGAATGCTGTATTTCACATTTCACGTGAAAAGGAGCACTAATAATAGAGGAAAAGCACAAGCAAACAGCCAAAAAAAACATTTTCAAGCATCTGGAAAAATGACCCCACCAGCAAAGCACTAAAGGATGGAGCTTTGAATTAAAGAGTGCTGTATTTCACATTTCACGTGAAAGGGAGCACTAATAATGGAGGAAAACCACAACCAAATAGCTAAAGAAAAGGCTGCAAGCATCTGGAAAAAGGACTAACAGCAGAGCACTAAAGAAAAGTTTGAAGGAGTGCTGTATTACACTAATAATGGAGGAAAAACTCATGCATACAGCCAAAGAAAAGGCTGCAAGCATCTTGGAAAAATGACCAGCAGAGCACTAAAGGAAACTTTGAGGGAGGTGCTGTATTTCACATTTCACGTGAAAAGAGAGCACTAATAATGGAGGAGAACAGCACCAGCAACAGCAAAAGAAGCAGCTGGACAAACGATATACAATCATGTGTCGATATATCAATGATATATCCACGAGAAATCGATGATAAATGGTAGAAAGTGGACGAAACATAAAACAAATGATATATCGACGATATATCGCGATATATCGTCGATATCTTTCGATATTGTGTTTTTTCCAAAATTTTATAATATCGCAAGTAAATATCGTTTCGCTGAGCACCGATACGACGAAATATCGCGATATATCGTCGATATATCGCGATATTTAAGTCATTGCTTAAAACAAGCATCAAAACACATTCAACATTATATCACCATACACATAGATTACCCATACATAAGGTCATTCGACAAATCATGGATTAACTACGCTAACCATAGATTAAACCCTTAATAACCTATTTAAAAAATTACGGGCGTTACAGTAAATGAAAATTCGTACAGCTCATATATATATATATATATAGAGGAGAGAGAGAGAGAGAGGAAGCCTG
Source organism: Liquidambar formosana (assembly GCA_039720395.1). Classification (NCBI taxonomy): domain Eukaryota; kingdom Viridiplantae; phylum Streptophyta; class Magnoliopsida; order Saxifragales; family Altingiaceae; genus Liquidambar; species Liquidambar formosana. Next base: position 25,124,824 of record CM077832.1, read on the forward strand.
TTTCTTCTTTTTTTCTTTTTTTTTAAATAAGCTTGCTTTGTTAAGTGGGAAGAGTGAGGAGAGAGAAGGATGCTTTTATCAAACCTTTTTCTCTTTTTTTGTTGCGAATCAAACCTGATGATGCAGTGATACCATATATTTTTTAATTTGATATGTGCTAATGGTGGGTCCCATATTTTACGCATGAATTCTCCTATTTGATACGAGTATAAAAAAAATCTTTATTAATTTGATATGTGGTTCTAGTCAGCCCATCTTTTACCCATAAACAATTTGTCTATCTAATTGAAGATGATGCTTGATTTCCCAATTTTTGTTCAATGATAACCTGGCCACTATACACAAAAGTTTTGGTAAGAGTTGAGTGCTATGACATCTGACTATTTAGTTCAGACATTTGGGTTTTTTTTTTTTTTAAATTGGAAAATTAGATCATTGACTTTGTTACATTTATTTTATAGTTAGTGGTTGAAATTGCTCTAATGCTTCCACGTTGTTGTGCCAAAATAAAAATAAAAATAGTAATAAGATTGTGAATTTAAAAACCTTACATGTAACAACCTTACATGTGAACTATCTCATATTAATTTATAAGCTAATGAATGTAAAGAATTTACAAATTTTGACTGATTCAATACTTAGATACCAAATAGAGAGAGGCACCCTTAGAAGGGGTACTATAGTCAAATTTAGGGCTAGAAGTGTTTCAACAAATATGGTTACCAAACAAATAAAAGGCACTTCTTACATCAGAAGCTGTTCTAAGTATTCAGCAACCAAACACTATGAAACCTCTTTACAGTAACCTCTCCTCTACACAGGTCTTTTCAAAAAAGCACTTTGTTAAAAGATACAGCTATGCTAAACGGGCCCTAATATGCTTGGTCCTCAAGTTAACTAAGTTTCCTATTCCATCAAGGCTACTAATTATGACTTCAATAAGTAATTAAGCCCAAGCCATTACAAAAAAACATAAAGCCCATAAGGCAGGCCCATTCCCTAATGATAACAAAATTACTAAAATACCCTTACTACCTAATAAATTTAAATCTGAAAAAATAAAAGAAATTAAGAGCTAGAAATCTTGTGATGACACTAAGTCTTTTATCCTTTTTAGTTGCTCCCACATCAAAGAGCTTCAAAGCTAGGGTTTCTCACAAACCCTTTATACAAGATGATTTATAGAAGATTTTTGTATACAAGAGACTTTCTCAAAGAGTTGATTACACAACGATAAAAGCTCTAACAACTAATAATTAATTTCACAACGAACGCTCACTTCAATATTTATAGGGCTTGAGACTAAATGATATGAACTATGTTGTTGGATCTCAATGAATGCTCATAAATGAGTTAAAGTGTTGTTTAAATAGTCATTGGGTCTAATATGACCATTTCATAGCATTTAATGCTGAGAAAAAAGGTTGGTGGGCGTTTAATGCTCAAAAGACTGTTTAAAAAACTAACTGTTATGTGATAGCACGGGTGTTATTTAGATAGCCCTTGGGTCTAATATGACTGTTTCATAGCATTTAATGTTGAGAAAAATGGTTTGGTGGGCATTTAATGCTCAAAAGACCTTTTAAAAAACTAGTTGTTACGTGTCAGCACAAGGATTTCAGACGTTTGAAGTCGTCTGAAACAAACATCTTAGAAAACCAAAGACAGTTTATAAAGCAAATAACACAGTCTTGAAAAGACTCGGTCTTAGATGTCTGAAATAGCTTTCTCGAAGATTGATTGATATAGCTATTGGTTTCTTGACCTTGCTTAAAGCTTTGTGGTTTCTTGTTCATGTATTGAAGCCATGAATATCTAGTTGCCTTTTTTAGGTTGATTTGCATGATGGATTCCTTTTAATGCCATGTCTTAGTTAATACTTCAATTTATAATTATCAACTTAAACACTGTTGACTTGTTATCATCAAAATCAATGGTTTTGAAACCTTGAGGCTAACAAAGAATAACAGTGCTTTCTCACCATGCCTTACAAACACCAAATGAGTAGAAATTGTTCATTTCAATCTTTATGCACTAGCTACCTAATAGAATCTATCAAACTACACCTTCGGAGACTGCTTGAGCTTGTAAATTACTTCTTCAACTTACATACCTTATGCGACCCTCCCCAAATAACATACCCCAATAGTTGCTCCATTTACACTTCTTCCTAAAGATCACCATGAAGAAAGCATTCATAATGTTATGTTAATAAAGTGACCAATTCTCAACAATGACAATCGTTAACAACACGAATTAAGGTAAGTAAAACTACAGGAGAAAAATTCACAAAGTAATTCGACTCTGAAGGTTTGAATGTAACCCTTATCCACTAATCAAGCCTTCAACCACTCAATTGTCCTATCAAGATAATACTTAAACCACATATATCCGTCCATAACCCACATATTTTCTTGGATGTAAGTTTGTCGTTCCCATATACCATTTTTATATGATGTTGACATCTCATCTATAGCACTGTTCCAACCAGAAGTGAATGCCTGAATGTGAGAATAAGGAAAAGAAATAGAGGTCAACATATTAGATAACACACAAAAGTGAGGACAAAATGAGAAAAAGAAACAACCTTATTAATAGGATGTTGAGTGGAGAGCAATCTGAAGGTTAACAAAAATAGGAACAATTGACAAGTCAGCAACCTTACTCGAAGTGGACGAGGAAGATGGTGGAGCAGGTTGGTCTTCATCCTTTGTTGTTTGTGAGTGGTGGTGATACACCTATAATGGTTTGCTATGTTACATGGACACTTCAAAATGTGTGAAGGACCCATGTCGAACACTTGTGATGTGGGTGTGGGTACTTTAGTTGAACACTTCAAAATAGTGAAAAATCTTCGAAAGTAGACAAGTCCGACACTTAGACACATACCCATACCCAAAACCTGTACATAAGTCCATGTAACAGAGGTGGTTTGAACACTAATGTGTGAAACATAGGAACACGAGTGGGATAGTAATAGGAGGAACAGGCAATGGAACAGAGGAAGACACAAGAGCATCAAAATCGAAAGCCGCACCAAAAGTAGATTATAAGGATATACCTTCAAAGAAGCTAGCATCAGCACTAACAACACAACAGATTGAGGATTCCAACATTTATATCCTTTTTGAGTCTTGGAATAACCAATGAAAACACATTAAACAACTATAAGGAAGGAACTTATTATTCCCTAGAGAAAGGACATGAACATAGCATACAAAGATAAAACGTACAAAGCGGTAAAGGAAACAAGGACTTATCAGAACGAAACATCACCATGAAGGAGGAGGGCATATGATTAGTAAGGTAACAAGCAGTAAAAATAGTATCCCCTAAGAAGAATTTTTTTTTTTTTTTTTTTTTTTTCCGCCCATTTAACAACACCATTTTGTGGAGGAGTATACCCACAAGAAGATTGATGGATAATACCACGAGCATCACATTAAGACTGAAAATGTCCTTTGACACATTCCAAAGCGTTATCTGATTATAAAATAGGAAATAGCATAGCCAAATTGAGTTGCGACCTCTTTATGAAATAATTGAAAACTATAAGAAATTTCAAAACGATCTCTTATTTACCCCCAAAAAAAAAAACCCTTGTAAAGATCTTGTTCTTTGAATAGATGACTAAAGGATTGACTATTTTATGCAAAAGTGAAAGTATTGACAATTTTATATAGGAGTGAAAGTTGAAGAGGTTTAGGACTATAACTTAAAAGTACAAAGAAATATGTCTTTCTTGATAGTAATTTTGTGTTAGAACTCCACTTTTTTGAATGGTACACTACCTTTTTGTGATTTTCTTAGAAACAACTATTTTTATGATGTTCTCGTCCTTTAAATTGTCTCTGAATGTCTTAGTACTTTCATATTACTTATAAAATTATACAAATAAATGAACAAATTTTTTAAAATAAAAAGATAAATTAACATAATATTGGTTAAAGCCTTGGATCCATATTGGTTTCAAGGATAAATTAACATAATATTGAGAGGAGTTTTGTTTAGGAAGTTACATGTTGGATGCAAACCAACTTTGTAATTTTTGTTTGTAATGTGCTAATCAAAGAAAGATGGACTGATAACAATGCAATTGGCTACAACTAAGATAACATGAATTGGAAACTAATTACTAAAACTCAAAACATTAAAGCGACACAGCAATGATGCTCTATTTTTCTTATATACACCCATGCATACATGCACGCATGCGCACACACATAAACTGATTGTAACACTGGTTTTAGGGTCAGGTATAGTCGTATAGAAAACTTCTTGAATGCAGAATCCTTCCCTTAAGCAGATCGATAATTCCATTTTTGTTGCAGCCTATTGACAACCACTTTCAGTTTCACTGTAAAAGCTCAATTCCTCTCTCTAACTATTTTTCTTATACAAATTTCCAGGATCTGGTTGTGATTTCTACATCATTTGGATCCAAAAGTCTTTTCCTTTTAACAATAATTAACATAGACGAAATCATATTCAAGGAAGATATCCAGTTTCGCTAAATCAAACAAAGCAAAAGCACTCTATGGCATTGTAGTTTCCGCACTGTGCCCCTCTGTGGTAGATTGTGGGACCATACTCTACTTGCCTCATTTACCTTTTTTACTGGTAGCTAGGGTTGTAAATTGAACTGAGTACTCGAGCTTGACTCGGTAAGACTCGCTCAAGCTTGTTTGATAGGCCAGTCAAACAAAGATCAAGCTAGAAATCAAGCTCATTATGTGGACTAGCGGACTAAATTTACTACTAGCTCTGCTCAAAAAGACTTGTAAATGTAGTTAATGTCATAAATCGTTATTAGAGTATCTTTTATGTGCCTTTCTTTTAGGTAGACGCAATCCACTACTAGCTCTGCTCAATAGGATTTGTAAACATAGGTAATGTCATAAATCGTGATTAGAGTATCTTTTTTTTTTTTTTTTTTTTTTTTGTTAATGACGGTGGAACTATCCCACGGTAGGCCCTTTGGACCCACCCATGGAACCTAAACCTCCCGGGAGACTAGTGTAGCAACCCACCGCCATGGCCCCCCACTTAAATCTTGGGTTGTCCTAGCAGGAAATCGAACCCTTTGACCGTGCGCCTAACCACACAATCACAAGTTCGCCCTTACCAATTGGGCTACCCAAGGGTGGGGGTATCTTTCAGAATTGAAGTATCTTTTATGTGCCTTTTTCCCAGGTAGACTATATTTTCCCTATTTTCCAATCGCATTTAATGCTTTCTTGAATTTTTGTATTCATACAAGGAAGAGAAAAGCCTATTATGATGTTAACAAACAATTCAGTTATGACAAACAAACCTTTTGAATTTATTTTTTGAATTAATAATTACTTTTACTCTATTTAAATTTGAAATGTTGATTCTTGCTAAAAAATGTGAAGTTTGAATCTGTCCTAACCAATTAAAATTGATAACAAAACCTTAAACCAGTCTTATTTTAGAAATCCACCAATGCATTTTGACAACCGGTTTTGATATAGTTTGAACATTTAGTTGAACTGAGCCTGATAGCTTTGCCACTCCACTTGAGCTGAGCTTGAACATAAATCATGAGTTTTCAGCCATGCTCATTGTTAGTTGTGAGCTGAGCCGAGTGTAAACACTATTCTACTTGGCTTGTCTCGACTCTGCTTGCTTTCACCCTCACTGGTAACACTCTCCAGTAGTAATTACTTACCATGTCTTCTTGCAGTCAGGTGTGTGTGTGTGTTTCACGCTACCTATGAGTTAGATCTGGAGTATGACTGGGAAAAAAAAAATCAATAATAAGGAAAATTCTATCGAAATTTTTTTCCTTACCATTCATTTAATGATTTTGCATATCTGAAATCATCATAAAACAAAAACTCTCCAATTTCATTCAATCAGAATTCATCTGACTGCTGAGCAAACTAATGTGAAATTGACAGAAAACGCTCACCCATGCCCATCTAAGAGATTGGCCATAGATAGTTTGGTCAGCACTTTTGTGTCAGTTCAAGGTTGATATGTTATGGAAAAGAATTGTTCAAAGGTTTCTAAATTTTTTCACACGATTTGCATAGTTAACTTATAAACCCTAAATGCTGCTGCAGGTCACAGCAGCTAATGGAAACTAGTGAATGTTCAGATAAATAAGGTTTGGATGTTCTGTCCTTTTCAGTTTTTAAGAAGTTTCCTTATGCTTTAGTGACACATACATGGTTATTGGTGGATATAAAAGTTCTATCCCATGCTACTAACAGGGTAATTGTGTTGAATTCAACCGGGAAAAGAGATTGATATGTACCATATTACAAGAGCGTTGTCTAATTACTTTTTAGAGCTATACATGTGCCTACTCCTGTTTGTAATGTCAGGTTATAAATCCAGTGAGGATCCACATCGGTCATGTAAAATGTTTATCTACAAATAAAATACTTTATCCTGTGGATGTAATATATTATTATTTGTGCCTTTGTGATGGCTTGAAATTCTTTAGTCATTTTTATTTGAACTGTGCTTTCTTACAATAACCAAGACTGATGTTGCATGTTTTCTTTTTGATTAAGAACTGATGTTTGCATGTTGTAAGCATTTTTTTTTTCTATTACTTAGCATTTACCTTCTATAGTCTTGTCAGTTAGATCTAGTTTAAGCAGGGAACATTCTAATGCACCCTAATGATATAAATTGAGACAGAAGTTATTGAGTTTCTCTTGACGGATGTAGTCAAGTTTCACTCACACCATGATTGGTAATGCAAACTTTTCTTCCATCATCACATTGAACAGACACATAATCCAGTCTTACTACGTCCCACTTTGCAATGAAACCAAGAAAACAAATAAACATGAAAGAGGTTTATGGATTGCCTATTGAAAACAAATCATTTTGTTGTGTTTTAATAGAAGGCTTGGGTAGAACTCATCCCAAAAGCTAGCTATTAAGGTAAGGGTGTCTTTACACTTATATATTGTACATTACATCAATTCCCAAGGGATGTGGGACTTTGCTTCACACCCTCACTCACACCCAATGTGCTCACTTGGCAGCACCTACCACGTGCAAGCCAGGGACACACACCCTATCCATCCTTGAGAGTTCCTGCTTTGATATCATGATAGAATGCTTAGTAGAACTCACCCCAAAAGCTAGCTATTGAGGTAAGGGTGCCCTTACACTTATATTACACATTACATCAACTCACGCCCAGCGTGCTCACTCGGCAGCACCTGCCACGTGTAGGGGACACGCACCCTACCCATCCCTGGGAATCCCCGTTCTGATACCATTTGTATAATCAAGTGTTGACCATTTCACCTCAAACCAATTGGGGTTAGGGATGGTGCCCCTCAAATCTTTAAAGTGCAGTAGCCAAGCACCATGGCTTGAGTAATCGCAGCCGACATGGCATTGACCCTCACTTTGCATCCCTGTAGGCTTAGGCTAACAATCACACCCCAGCACATGCCCGCACTCTCTCGGGGATTTGAACCTATGACCTTGCTTTGATACCATTGAACAAACACATAATCCAGTCTTATTGTGTTCCACTCTGCAATGGAATCAAGAAAAACATGAAACATGAAACAGGTTTATGGATGGTCTATTGGAAACAGATCATTTTGTTTTGTTTGACATAAATTTTTATGTGTATGTGTGTGTGTCATGGGGTATGGCCGCCTGTGTGGGGGTAAGGTTTGTTTTACATTAGAAGGGAATCGATTCCTAAACTTAGGACTATCCAAACCTCTACCCACCCTAGTACCACCACTAGGCTATAAGGGTCGGAGGTGTTTTTGACATAACTTTTGAACAAACAAGAACGTTTTATTTAGGGTCATAGCCACCACCTAAATGACATTGATGACCTAGGAATGGGGTGTTACTGAATTCCTGTAACACAAAACTGTTTTAGTAATAGAAACAGAAAGAATGAAATGAAAGAAAGTGAAAATGGGATGATTTTTCAGAGACAAGAAATTTGAATTCAAGCTTGAGTGCTCTTAATTTACCTAATTCACAACTTAAGAACCATAGATTTAGCTATGAAAAAGATAAATAAGGAAGAAGGAAAGTTAGATCCTTCAGCTCTTGTAGTTTTAACAGGTCCTGGGTTCAGAGCTGTAGCCGGGAACTATAAGTTGACACTTGGGACTATAGTGGGGTAGGGTTGTGCTAGCCTAGAGATGGATGTATCCAAAATAAAAAGTTGTAGGAAAAAGGACTGATATGAAAGGCAAGAAAAACTAAATGTAATTCTTTCAATATATGATGAAAAGACAAACCAATAAAATACATTGGAATCATATATCAAATGTAATGTAAATTACTATGGAGTTCTCCGTGATGGATGTGTTCCTGTCTTTTGATGTTTTTGGCTGAGGGTGAATGTTCCCATCTTGCCTAATCTACAACGTCAGAATTGTTTTATAGAACCCAAGTAATGAATCAGGCCGGCATGTTATAACCCAAATCCTGTCACCTCTGCGTTTTTTTATTATTTTTTATTATTTAAATAATTAATTTTTAATAATGAGCCATTATTACAAGGAGATTTGGACATATATGTTGACAACTTGGCATACATCAAATCTTCCAAAATGAATGCTTTGTCTTTATGGTATGATTCATCAATTAACTGCATAGTTTATGATAGCTACTAAATGATAATATAATAAGAATACTAATAATATATTGTTCTATTCTCATAGTTCATAAGTAATCTAAATTGTATAGGAACTGAATAATGTCTGGCGCCGGCCCTTTGGACGGCAATGACGGTGACAATGTGGAGCCTATCAAATTTAGTATATTGAAAATAAAATTAATTATAATACAAGAGCAGTCCTAACTATGATGATACTTTATGCGTTATATGGTTGGTTTTATATATATTTTTTAACCAAACTGTTGTTAGGCGAGCCATAACTTAATCCTATCAAGGATTAAAATGATTTTGCACGAGTAAGACCATTAAAATACAAATATATGTCATGCCACCGCCCAATAACATTTTGATACTTAGATCTTAAAGAAAATATATACGGACACATACACATAAAACCACAGTCGTTTGAGGGGTAAACCCCTTACGTGTCAATGCCATCTAGAGTTTAGCTGAGAAACTCAGCCAAAACGTAGCGTTTCAACACAACACCCTCTCTTTCTTCATCCGAATCATCGTCAGTGACCCTTTTCCCTCCCATTGGCGCTTCGTCCACAGTCAGATCCACACCCCTCCGAAGCCATGAAGTTGCAACAAACAAAAATGCCAAAAACATTTTCTGCAAGTCGTGGGTATCTCCATGTCCCAGTTTTGAAGCTCCTCCAATAGCTTCCAAAGCCACGAGAGGGGATGGGAACCACATTATGCTATCGCGGGTCTCCAATGGCTTCATTAGATGCATCATATGTCGCCGCAAAGAAGATAAAAGGAACCCCATTTTTTAAATCTGAATCTCGACGGCGACACCCTATTTTTTCATATCTGAATCTCGACGGTGGGGATGATTGCTTATAGTGTCGGTTTGCTTGCGGCAAACCGAGTGTTGAGGAAGATGGAGATAGTTAGGGGTTAGGGTTTTAAGATCTTTAATACAAATGAAGATATATCGGTAACCATTTCTTTTTTTTCCTCTTTTTTTTCTTCCACATCTCAACCTTCTTCATACTCTGCCGGCTGCAACGTTCAACGGCAACGCTTTGTTTGTCTAATGGCGAAAGGAGGGGATGATGGTTAGGTTAGGGTTTGAGAGGAGGGCTTGTGCGTTGTTGAACTTGTGAGAGACATTGATGCAAGCTCATTGGAGGGAGAGAGAGACAGACAGAGAAACGCAACAGTGTCTTTTAGCTTAACGTCGTCAGGCATTAACTTCCCTTTGTTTTCCTTCTTAAACGGTTGCGCTTAAGTCGTTTTGGACCACAGCCGTCCATTGAGCCCCCAATCGCCACGTGTTGCGATCTTATACATTATAGTAGGGTGTTGTAAAAAGGTGTTACAGCACCAAACATGAAGGTTTGTGTGTGTATATATATAGAGGGGAAGGATCCGTTTATACTCGGTGTAAAATTTTTTACTCTTATACCCTTCAATATCTTTTTGTGAGAAAAATATTTCGTTAATTCACTCGTTGAATTAGATTCTTTATTCATGTACATCATGCATGTTAAATTTCAAATAAATTGGATATCGAGAAGTATATCATTCATAAAATACTCCAAATTATAATTTTATTTATAAAAAGAAATATAAGTTTATAAATTAAACCTTTTTTTATATCCGATTTACTTGAAATTTGGCATACATGACGTGCATGAATAGAGAATGTAATCCAATAGTTGGATTGGTGAAATAATTTTCTCACAAAAAGATATTGAAGAGTATAAAAGTAAAAAGTTTTACACCGGTGTAAACGGATCCCTCCCCATATATATATATATATTACAGATTATGCTTGCCATGCTAATGTTGGTGTAAATTACAAAAATTCTCCTCCTTTAAAAAAAAAATAAAAAAAAATTTATTATTATAATAGGAAACTATCTCATAGTAGGGTCTTTTGGATCCACTCATGAAACCTAAACCCTTGGGACTAGCGTAACAACCTATCGTCATAGCCATCCACTTAAATCTTGGGTTATCTTACCAAAAAATCGAACCCATGACCATATATTTATCTACACAATTACAAGTTCACCCTTACCAACTAGGCTACCCAAGGGTGGCTAATACCTCTCCTTTTTTCCCTTACCAAGATCCTTTCCTTACGTTCTATTTATGGTAAAAGTGTTAAACCCATCTCATTTCAGGCAAATTTAATTGAATAAATTATATTATATGTATATGTATGAGTGTAGATGTATGTAAATATGCGAGGATTTATGTTTGTGGGTATATATATCTATTTATTTATGTAACTTTGTATATATGTGTAAAAGATAGAGAGCGTATTTTGCGAAACGAATTGTTGAATAATATTTGATTCATATGTAGATCATGCATATAAAAAGTCAAATTGAACCGAGACTAAGAATTACTTCATCCAAAAATGTCTATAAACGAGCAATTATAATATTTAATCTAATTATTGGTTTCAAAACATATGAATCACTGCTAAGAGTTTTGGGACTTGCAAAGTTACATAAATTGCACTTGATATTAAAAGGATTCTTATTTGTCACTCACTCTCTCTCTCTCTCTCTCTCTCTCTCTCTCTCTCTCTCTCTCTCTCTATATATATATATATATATAGATAGTTATGATCAAATCAGTGTTAATATAAATTATATCAGTACCATGTACTGGGGTTATACTTCGTGCATTGATTCAATGTATCTCGTATTCTTTTAATGCACGAAGTACAACCCTAACTGTGGGTGTTGATATAAGTTATATCAGTATGTGCTCACATAATCATCATCGATATATATATATATATATATATATATATATATATATATATATATATATATATATATATAGGATTATGATCAGGTAAGCACGTGTTGACATAACTTACATCAACACCCGCATTGGGAGTTGTACCTTGTGCATTAGTGGGTTATGAAGTATATTGGTCCAATGCAAGGGGTACAACCCCCAATGCATGGTGCTGATATAACTTATATCAACACGTGCTGATATGATCGAGACTATATATATATATATATATGGTTATGATCCCATCAACATGTGTTGATATAATTTATATCAGCACCATGCATTGGGAGTTTTACCCTTTGCATTAGTACAATATACCTCATATTTCACTAATGCACAAGGTATAACTCCCAATGCGGGTGTTGACAACTCACATCAACACCCGTGCTGACATAACTCACATCAACACCTGCATTGGGAGTTGTACTTTATGCATTAATAAATTATGAGGTACATTAGACCAATACAAGAAGTACAATCCCCAATATATGATGCTAATATAACTTACATCAATATGTGGTGATAGGAACATAACCATATATATAACTTATTAAGTTATATACATAGTGGTTTCAAAAGAATGAATTTACGTTGAAATTGCTAACCACACATGACCTAAAATCAAACCCCATCCATATTTAGATAAAAAAAAAATCTTATCACGAACTAGCCTATGTTTATTGGGCTAGGAAACACAAAATCATAAAATTACAGAAGTACGTGTAGTTTTCGATTATCATTTCATCGTGCAATCACAGCAAAACAACATTATTATATCACTACTAGTAGGGCTAGGGAGGAGTATGATTTATTTGGAGTCTCAATCAGATGCGGACACGAACAGACGAATCTGGTCCAAAAAGCTCAAATCCCGAGGCCTATCTTTGCGCTTAACGTACCCTCTCGCTTCTTCCTCGGAATACATGCTAAACCCCTTCTCCTCGTTTTTCTTCCACAGCTCCAATGCATAGCTCCTGTGTGCGTAATACGCCTCGGCGCACGTTACCCCTCCTGCGCCGCATACGCTAGGCACCACCTCAACTGGTAACCTCTCGTAGTGTCCGCGGCCGGTGCCCTCCAACTCGTCCATGCGGGCGAGTCCGCGAGTCGACACGGTGTACAACTCGCCCCATACTCGGTCGCCGGAGCCGGGGAGGTTGAGAAGGAAAGGGACGCGGTAGGGGCCACAAACCAGGGGATACTTGCCGGCGGTGCGGTAGACGCCGATGTATGTGGCGTCTCCGGTGAGCATCATGTCTTGTAAGAGGGTGTGGTTGGAGAAGCCTTGCTTTAGGGTTCCGTACGTAAAGATCAGTTTCCCATTTTCGTCGTCGGCAACCATAACTCTATATATGTTAGAGAGAGAGAAAGAGAGAAAGAACGAGATTTAAGAGATTGTATATAAGGAAGGAAAGGGGAATGAAAACCTGGAGGTTCTGAAAAGGCCAGAAAAAGAAATGTGGGGTTTAGGCTTTTGGGGGTGCTCTAAGGGTGAGAGATTGACTGGATGAGAACTGGAGTCCCGATTGTAAAGGGCAAAATTGTGCTGCTTATCTAACCCGGTGTGACATCACATCTGTATACCTATAATTTAATAATAATAGCCTCGTAGAAAAAAAGTTAAATTATTTTTTTATTCCCAACATTAATTGCGACCTTTCAATATGTGTTGACCCTTTCTCTTATAGTAAAATATAATTTTTACCGCTTTGTGAAAAGAAAAAAAAAGAAGAAGAGAGAATGACGAAATGATAAGTCAAAATAAAAATAATTCTAAATAAATAGTCAAATATCTTATTTCATTTAAAATCGTAATAATGAATTTTAATTTCCAAAAGAGGGGATTTATTATCTACAATTTTATAATAAACTAATACCCATTTTGACCTATTCACTTTTTTTTTTTTTTTTTTAATTTTTATTTATCCTACCTAAAACCAATCCCTTTTCTCACAAGTCACAATTTAAAAGTCTCAAAACATAATTGAAAAATGTCAATTATATATATATATATATATATAAACTAAAATAATAATCAACTATGCACTTGGATTTATAAAAAAAATTTGTCTTTTATTTTTTCTATTAATTGGATGGCATCCTTCCAAATTGTAATTTCCAATCCTCTGCAAGTAATACACTGTGGACTTGGGAAAGTGGCCCATATGGGAAATAAAAAAGGAGGTCGCTACTTCATTTTTAAGGAAAAGAGGAAAACCTTAAAATGTTTTATTTTCCAAAACAAGTGATTCCATATTTTAAAAATAGAAAAGGCAAAAGATCTTTTGAAAACCAAAGATTATGAATTCGGAGGTTAAGTTACGATATGGGAAGATTCTAGGCAAAGCCTATAGGCACCCATATCGCCATAATTAGTCTCTTAATTTAATTGGACTAAATTAATGTCTCACACACACATAAATCAATTATCATCATCACAAAACAGCATGCATATCATGAATCCATCCATCAAAATATGCAAATAACAGAGAAAATAGAAAGGAAGAAAGAAGACCTAGGATACTTAGTATCCTAGAGCAGACTTGAACATCAATTAAGTACCTACGTACTTTACACACACATGCAGGGATCAAAGTCTATGTAATTAGGATGGAGGGCTATTCCCTTCACAAAGAACTACGATAGCTTTCAGGTTTCCATATCAATCAAAGAAGAAAGTTCAATAAAAAGGAAAGATTGAGAAAAAAGAAAGATTTAAGAAAAATGAAAGATTAAGAAGAAGGAAAGATTGGGAAAAGATAAACTTTAATAAAAGGAAATTTAAAAAGAAGGAAAGTTTTAGAAAAGAGAAACTTTAATAAAATGAGATTTAAAAAAAAGGAAACTTGCAAACTACCATAATTCAATATGAGAAGAATAGCCCAAGGGGAAGGGGGAGGATTCCAAATTAATTGACTACTCTTAACCGCCAATTAATCTAAAATCAAATATACATCACATCACAATTATATTAAAATCATCACATCATCACCATATATCATGAACAAATCATAGGATTCTAACCCTAATCATACTTGAGGCTATTAACATGCAAGGGACACAAAAACCATGACAAAAAATACTTAAAAAACAACTAAAACAAATCTAGACGGAATGCATAATTACCTAATATTACTCTAAATATCATATAAAAATAATAAATAAAACAAGAAAGAAAACCCTAGCATGCTCTTATATGAATAAGGACTATTATCATGCATAAAAAAAATCCTAAACCCTAATAAAGAAACCGTAATATGAAAGCCTAATATGAAAACTCTAATATGAAACCCTAATATGATATGACCCTAACACAGTAAGATAAACTCATGAAAAACATGTAAGGAGTTTAATAAAATCATGCATGAAGAGAACCTACAACTACACTTCAAAACGGTGGCATTAGGAGAAGAAAAACATGCTTTATATGATGATAAATATCATAGTATTAATCAAAATAGTAAAACCCTATCATCATATTATCTAAAGCACACCATGAAACATGTATTATCATCATAAACAACTCATATAATCATTATAAACATACTAGAAGATCAAAACATGAGAGTTCATGTTAATAAACATACCTTCAGCAACTCCTTCTCTTTGCTTCTTCTCCTTTGCTGTGTTTCTTCTCTCCTTTGCTCTTCCTTACTTGATTCTCCTTATTCCTCCCTCTCTAAATACTCTTGTAGCACTCCTTTAGGTCTCTTGAAACTCACAAAAGTCTCACAATGCACAAAAATTTGTAACTGTCTCTCCTTCTAGGGTTTGGAGGCAAGTTCCTCCTCTCGAAGTGTTGAAAGGAGGCTCCTATTTATAGAGAAGTGACTTAATGGCTCATTGGTTGAGATTATTCCTTCAAATAATGATCCACGGGTTATTAGAGACTCTTTTGGTACCCAAGTAACCCAAAAAGTACAAGGAAAGTTGCTAAAAAGTGAAAATAGTCGCACTGGAAATAAAAAAATCATTAAAAATCGTTAAAAATCGGAAACAGGGCAAAAAAATAGGAAATAAGCTCGAGTAACCACCCAATTTTGGACAGCTAACCATTCAGCCCTAGATGGCAAACCGTCCAGACTCAAACGGTCACCCGAGAGGCCTTCTCAGCTTCGTTTTTCGATGTTTCAGCACTCCCGGGGGAGTATTTTGGCCATTTTAACTCCGATTTGAGTGAAATGAAAGCCAAAACGATCGTGACTCAAAGGAGAATGAATTTAGAATACTCTCAAGGTGAAAATACTCAACCATTATTAAAGTGGTTGGTTTTAAGAAAGGGTTAACCGTCGAAGGTCTAAGAAAAATGATTTTGACTAAGTAAGGGTTTTACCTTCTGATTGACCTAATTCTTGTTTCAAATCATTATGAGACTTCAAGAAACA
Organism: Liquidambar formosana; assembly: GCA_039720395.1. NCBI lineage: Eukaryota > Viridiplantae > Streptophyta > Magnoliopsida > Saxifragales > Altingiaceae > Liquidambar > Liquidambar formosana. Next base: position 25,140,628 of record CM077832.1, read on the forward strand.
TATTACAATTTGAAATTAGTTTTTTTAAAAATGTAAATGGAGTTATTTGATTGGAAATCCAAGTGCGAACCATAAGTTAACTTTGTGAGCATCGAAAAGGGGTTAATTAGTTAATATGGACCATTTTGAGCCAAAACCAATCTCAAACCATTGAATCCTTAAATTGAACTTATAAATAGACTCTAAATGTCAAAATGAACATGATTGAACACTCCAAAATGAATTCCAAGGTCAAATGGAAATTATACAACTAAAAGGATGAAAGTGCCTTCCAAGTCGCAAAAGTTCTTATTGACCATAAAAAATCACTCGGATTGGAACCAAAATTCATCGACATGCTCCTCAACACTATAAAAACTCAATGCAAAAGAAAAGACTCAAAAACAAAACAAAAACATGCATATGATAATTGTGATACCTCGAATATTTATTTATTGATTTATTTTATGTGTATATTCGGTGAAATTGTACACAGGGTGATAATTTTAAATATTTTTGAGGTTAGTTGGAAGTTGGGAGATATTGCATTAAATTACTTTGTGTGGAAAAGGATAATTAATTTGTGAGATATATATATATATAGATATATAGGTGAAGGAAGGAAAAGACAAAAGAAGAAAAGAATTGGGAAGGGAGAGAGCACGTGAAAAGAGAGAAAGAAAGAAGAAAAGTCAAAGAAGGAAGAAAAAAGTGGTGGGTAGGTGTAGAAAAAAGAAACAAAAGAAAGAAAAGAAAGAAGTGGCGTGTGAATAGAAGAAAAGAAAGGAAAGGAAAGAAGATGGCAGGAGATGAGGGATGTACGGGAGGATGAAGAAGAAGAAAAGATGAGGAAGAGAGAGAAAGGGAGATAGGGACGTGAGTGAGAAGAAGGAAATAAATAGAGAAGAAGAGAAGGAGAAAGAAGAAGGAGCAGGGAGGAAGAGAGAGAGGCAGAAGGCTGACGGTCTAGTTGCCGGATCAAGGGAGTTCTAATCACACATACGAGTATGGATTTTATATTTTTGAGTAGATTTACGCATCTACAGTGGTGGTTATTCATTTTATTCACTTATTTTGAGGTAGGGGGTTTAATTCTTGTACAGTGAATGATGATTATTTTGAAGCCTATGTTAAGATTTGATTTATGCAAGGTGATAATTATTGATGGTGATATATTTGAGGTTTATGATGGTTGATTTCATTGACAGTTGGATTATATTTGACGTTGATGATTTGGAGTTCGTATTATTTGATTTATATATTATTTTAAATATATAAATATTTGCATGTGGTATTTGAAACATTATTTATTGTATAGGAATTGGATTTCCTACTGGGTTGTTGTTCGCTAACCCCAATATATTTTCAGGTGATAATTATTGGAGGCACATAGTAGAATTGGGGTCGAGATTTGGAGAAGTTATCGCGTACATTTATTTTTATTTAAAACTGATGTAATTTTATTCTTTTGGTTGGCCAATATACATTGATGATGAGTTTTAGGTTAACCATGGCTACCCGCAGCTGCGCAATACTCTGTATTTTCAAATGGAATGTATTTTTGAAAAGGTTTATTTGTACGGGGCTCATAAAAAAATTGTACGTGTTATGGTTTATAAATTTTGGGGCGTTACAATAATAGCCTCTAACACAAGGGATAAAAGGGCAAAAAGTGTCAATTTGAGCTTAAAAGCCCAATTTCCATTCTAAACCCTGACTAAATGCTCATGTGAACCTCAAAATGATAACTCTCATAATGTGAGTAAAAAATGGGGGTCTGATAGAAGCCCCTCATTGGTGCAGCAAGTTTCACTTGCAAACCAATAATAAAAGACCATCCCATTTTTGCTTGGGAGAGTAATTGCATCGAGTTCAAATAGAGAACTCCATCATCTTATAGAATTCATCACATATCTTAAACAAGTAGAAGTCAATACCTAGGTAAAGGTCAATACCCAAGACGAGTAGAGGTAACTCTAAGTGAAGGTCAACACCCAGGATAAGTAAAAGTCAATTCTCAAAGAGAATAAAGATCAGTATTGGGAGTGAAGGTCAACACTCAGGATGAGTAACAGTTAATACTCGAAAGGAATAGGGATAAACATGAGTAGAGGTCAACACTCGGAGTGAGTACCAGTCAATACTCGAAAGGAATAGGGATTAGTATTCATAGTGAAGGTCAACACTCGGGGTAAGTTCTAGTCAATACTCGAGACAAATATGCTTTAATATTTAGAATGAATATGGGTCAATACACAAGGTAAGTATGGGTCAATACTCAAGATGAATATGTGACAATACTCTAAGTAAGTATGGTTCAATACTTAGGATGAGTATTGTCATATCCCATTTTTACACCACCTTACTAGGGCTCATCATTTCATGCATTTTTTTTTTGGTTTTGTTTTTGGGTCTAGTCACTTGCATTAGGTTTTTAGGGTCATGAGGACAATGGATATGAATTTTGGTTCAATTCGGAGTTAATCTTGAGGGATAATAAGAGCTTTTGTGACTTGAGGGGCATAATCGTCTTTTAGGTCACAAACTTTTCATTTGACCTTGAAATGATCTCCAAATTATCAATTGGAGTATGAGGTATTTCTAGGTTTAATTTGATGAATTAATGGTTCAGAGTTAAAATGGCTCGATGTAGTTCAAGTTGGTTAATTGACCCTTCTTTGGGTTAGCTCAAATTGACTCACAATTACAAACTAAATCTTTTCAAATTGACTTTATTTAGTCATCATTATAACCCTAAAAGTGTTTTAGAAAGTTTGATTTTGGCTTGGAAAATATTTGGTTTGATCCTATGTGCATACCTATGCTTTGCAAAGGTAGAGTATAGCGGTTAACCGCTTTTGTCAAACCTAACCATGCACTCATGGTTAGTGGTTTTTACCTTAAAATATTCAAAAATGTATTCCCCATTGAAACATAGTCGTTTTGGCTTTTGTTTCATCAAAATCGGAGTTAATTTGACCCCTGAAACACTTCTAGAAGGGAAGGGAATCCAAAATAGGAGAAAAGCTGAAGTGGGCTTGGGTGGTCACCCGAGGCCCTCTCCCCTATTTTTGTGCTGAAGCAGATTTTCCTTCATTTTAATGTACATGGACTCTTTTTGACGAGTTTCCTTCTAATTTTTGGCAACATTTGAGTTTCTTAAGCACAAGGGAGTCTCTAATAACCCTTAGATTAATTGATAGGATTTTAATCCTACCCATTGGTTTGTTCTAATTGAATTCTATAAATTACCCATATGTTTTAGCACTGGGGGAGGCACCCATAGCCACTTTTATGCATTAAATTGAGTTTGTGAGAGAGAATAAGAGAGAGAGAGCCAGATGTCCTACTGCAACCTTGAAGAAAGCTTGATTCAAGTCATCCACAAGTCAAGAGGAGAGTCTCTACAGCAGCAAGGAAGCCTCTCCGAAGGTAACTTTCTGTTTTATTAATGCTTACACTAGGATTTCTTATAGAATAAGCCTATAATAGGCTAAAGTTGGATTTTTTATCATGTATGCAAGCTTTAGTTAGTTAATATACATGAGATAAATATTATTTATCATGATTATAGCATGCTTTAGGGCTGTTCTATATGTTTTTAAGCATGATTGTGAGTTTAGGGTTTCCATTGTCCTTATTTTAGGTTAGTTTCATATAGCATGCTAGGTTAGAGTTTTCTATTGATTTTTCTTCATGGTTGCTGTATATGTATTGAATACAGAATAACTATGATGATTTTTTGCATTCATATAGTGAATTTTTAGGATTTTTATGCATGTTATGGTATTAGGATTGCATTAGGGCTTATGAGAGTTTGTTATTTTTGCTGTTTGCATGGTTAGTGAATGATTTTAGGCCATGATACTATTCTGTCTAGATTTGCATATTGTTGTTTTTGCATAGTTTTGAGCACGTGTAAGGGTGCAAACAGGTGTGATAATCACCTTATTGCAAATAGGTCTGTTATTGCTTAAGCTTGCTAATGCTTAGAGTAATTGCACTAGGTAAGTGGGTTTGAAGGTGCCCAAATTCACCTTTTTCTATCCCTAATTCTTTCTCTTCTCCCCCTTTAGGATTATTTCTTAATATGTACACATGGTCATAATCAAGGGTTTCCTTAATTAATAAAATACTGATTTTTATCAAAGTTTTCATCTTGTGGAAGTTTTCCTAAATTCAAACTTGGTTCATTTAACTCTCTTTCGAATAAGGAAACCTAGGGTTTTTACCATAGGTTTGTATTAGGTTTTAACCCTAATTCTAATCGAACTACGTGGACTTTGATCCATGTGTTTCGTTGCATGGTACGTAGGCGCTCATTTTAAGGCTCAAGTCCGTTCTAGGATCCAAGTATCCTAGGTTTTTTATCTTTTCTTTTCTTTTTTTCTGTTTTATTTTATTTTCTTTACTTGATTATGCATGGATGATTGGATGTAATATATGATATGCATGCTATTTTGTGGTGATATATGTTGATTTGTGTGTTAAAAGACTTTAATTTAGCCCAAATAAACTGAGAGATTGAAAGGGTGACATGGGTGCCTATAGGCTTTGCCTAGAACCTTCTCATGTCATAACTTAGCATTCGAATCCCCAATTTCTTTGGTTTCCGAAAGATCGTTTTTGCCTTTCCTTTTTAAACATGGAGTCATTCAATTGTTTTCTTAAAACAAAATGGGTTTTAGGGTTTTCCTTGTTTCCTTTAAAAAATAAGGTGGCGACTCCTTTTCTTTTTCAAACCAATTTTCTTTTCAATCATGTGGGCCACTTTCCGGGGTTCACAAGTATGCATCAGTACTCAGAATGAGTATAGGTCAATACTTAGGAGAGCCAATAAGATATCGTATGGGTAAGGGTCATTACTCAAACGAGAACCAATGATGGATAGAAGTCAATATCCTATTGAAAATCTAATAAAAAAATCTCATCAATAGAAGTCAATACTTATAGAGAAAAACACGTAAGTAAGGGTCAATGTTGGCTATGAGTAAAGATCAATACTCACAAAGAAAAGCTTATGAGCAAGGGTTAATGCTTTCTATGAGTAAAGATCAATACTCACAAAGAAAAGCTTATGAGCAAGGGTCAATGCTTGAAATGAGTAGGATTCAATACTCACGGAGAAAATCACACGAGCAAGGGTCAATGCTCAAGATAAAATGCATATAAGCAAAGGTTAATGCTTGAAATGAGTAGGAGTTAATACTCACAAAGAAAATTATATGAGCGAAAGTCACTGTTGGTGATGAGTAGGGGTCAATACTCAAAGAATGCCGAGAGATCGCATAGGTATAAGTCAATACCTAAAACAATAACATATGAATAGAGGAGAAATGCCAAAGGGGTTTGGAATCAATACCTATGATGGATAAGATCGAGTCAATATTATAAAACGAACAAGGGTCAATGCTCGAGAGGGGAGTATGGGTGAATACTCTAAATGAGTGAAGGTCAACACTCAAGATGAATAATAGTCAATATTTCAAACGAGCAAATGTCAATGCTCAAGAAAAAGAGTATAGGTAAATACTCATAGGGGAGCTTAACAAAATATTAGTTAAGTAGGAGTCACTACTCATAAGACAAGGTTGGCATGAGGATAAAGGCAACACCACATGAAGAAAAAAAAAAATATCACTCACACGGCTATTTAGGTGTAACATAATGGCGAAAACTTAGGCAAATATGGTTATGGGAAAATGGACCTTGAAACATAATGAGCACTACATGTCACTAATGCATACATATCAACTAACTAATCAACTCAAGTAAAATTGATTCACATGGATTCATCAGTACAAGTTCAAAGCCATGTACAGAATGATTTACTGGAAGTGGTTTTGTAAACCTATCATTCTTTTTCTTTAAAGACCCATTTACATACTTAGCATAATCATGGAATTTTCAAAAACATTTTCCTTTGTTTATAAAATGGTGGTCGAGCCTTCTTAGGAAATAATGCAATTCAGGAGGATCAGATCAAACCCATGAATTCTTCTTCAAGGTATAGGAATAAAGTGGAAACACCTCTTTCCTTCTTCTTTCTACACTTCTCTTTTCTTCCAAAACCCTAACTTTTGCCTAGATTGCCCTTATGGGTTTTCAACCTAGTGGGTTGCCCTAATTTTTGCCTAAGCTGCCTTTTCAGGTTTTTAACCTAGCAGGCTTTTCTTCTTTTCTTTCACATTTCTTTGCAAGTTACTTCAGCATAGAGGAGTTTGAATCACAAAGCCCCAACCCATTCTCTTCATCAGGTTCTCTAATAAAACAAACCAGCCCCAACACATATTCAAATTCTTCTTTAATAAGCATAATCAGCCCCTAGGTTCATAGAATAACATGCTCGCTTTTCTTAGTTAACACATTCACCTTCTTCGATTGAGCAAGATAAATTAGCCCCTAGCTATAGAGAAAACAACACCCATTCTCCCAATCTCACAAAATTTCATGCCTATGACTAGGGCAAATTATTCCATAGTGGTTACTGCTACTCCTTTCCCGTCTATGACAAGAGTTTAGGTCGAAAAGTATGATAAGGTAGGATCTAATGGACTTTACAAATGAATCATGATGAATAAGAATTTTCAAGTGACAAGGTCTATGACCATTAGAGACACAAAAGACTCAAAAGAAACAAAGGATGAACGTGGAGGGACACACGAAGGAAGTGAGAAAGTTAAACAAGAACAAATTGTAGGAGAAGAATAATCAAATTAACTCTCGTAGTAACATGTAGTATTTTAAGCTTGCTAATTTGATCAATGAAACTGCTTCTTCTTAACTTAGTCACAAAGAATTGCCTTCAATGGTTGGTTACATGCAAAGCCCTTTTCTTTCTTTCTTTCCTCTTTTTTTTTTTTTTTTTTTTTTTTCAATGAATTGGACTACACCCAAAGTGACTTTATGGGGTGCCTACTGTCGCTACCCCAAAAAGGGTTTTATCCTTTATGGGATGACCCTGGGTCATCCATTTGGATGGGTGGAATAATGGTTGTGAACATGGATGGAGTTCATTTTAAGGGCGCCTTGACCAATCTAGGCATGCAAGCATATCTAGAATAGTCAAGGCTATGGAGTCACTACCAATCAGGGGTTTAAGGACGTGATTGGACATCCTATGGTTAATTAAAAAGTGGGGTTATCTGAGATCCCAAAATAAGTCCATTTGAGGTCTTATCAATCAATGGGTCCATTTGAGGTCCGTTGAAAAATTGAATGACTCCTAGTGATCTGTGAGACTAAAGATTGAGTGTAAGGGAGTTTGGTTATGAGTGGGGAAGGTGTCAGGCACCCCACATCGCCTGTTGGAATCTAACGGTTCCCGATTTTAACAATGTTTCTATTTAAATCCCCATTCGATATCATTGATTTTCTACGCGAGCAATTTGAAATAAAATGCCCTCTTTGAAGGGTGGTGAATTTTTCCATTTTAGAAAGAAATCCCTAAAGGCATTGGAACAAAGTTTTGGAAGTATTGGTGTTTGGAAATGTGCCTTAAGGTTTTTGTAATGAGAACCTTTTGAAAAGACCACAAATTCACTTTCCTTCTCATGGATATCTTAGATCAAATTGATTAACTCCCAATGGGTAGTATCCCTATCTTGCAGTGGTAAAAATCAATCCTTTTATGAAGGGATGGAAATGGAAAAGATGTGATTCCATTTCCAATGAATTAATACCAAGTGCAAATCTACTTTGGATTTTTAGAGAGCTTGGGACTTTTTTTTGAAGTTGATGAAATGGGTAAGAAAATGATGCTTTTTCAAAGCATTTGAGAGTAAGTAGATGTTTCCCTTTTGAAGAGAAAAATGGTCTTTTGAAGGTGGGGGTTCCTTTTGAAGGAAGAAAAATGAGTTTTAGTTAAAAGGGAGCACTTTTGAAGTGTAAAGGAATGCTGTTTATGTAAACTGAAAGTGAAATTCTTAATCCCAACTAAAAGGGGGATTCTGCATGGAATGATGGTTTTGAAAAATTGACTTTCTATGGTAGAAAGACGTTTTTGGGGAGGGAGCATGTGCCCTTTTGAATGAAGAGATTTATTCGAGTCATTCTTGGAATGAACTCGTTAATTGAAACCTTTGTGCACTCATCATGGATTTTGAAAGTATTCTTTTTTTTGTAAGTGATGCGCGCATTAACAACTTGCTTGATGACAAGAAGTTCATTTTGAATCATGAAGTCAAAATTTTTATCTGATAAAGATGGTAATGTTGTCAAAGCTGAATCCTTTTAGCAGGGGTTTAAGATGTAAAGAATCACTTTCAATTCTAAAAGACCTTTTGGAAAATCATTTGGGGGCTTTTGAAGCATAAAAATGGTGAGGAGCAAATTTATCCAATCTTGGAGCGCACTTGAATTAATTGAATAAAAATGTAATCAACTAAATCTCCTAATGATTGGAATTTTACTACGTGACATAGGGACACGCAGGAGATCCTGGATTCTTGGTGGGATTATTCATTGGAATTTGGCAGGTCAATTGATTAAATCCATTTGATGGTGTTAAACTATTATGCTAGGGATGAGTTTCTAAGCATTTGATGCTGTAAACTTTTATCCATAGCATGATAGTCGACTTCAAGTTCTCAATTAATCTTTATTCACATGGAAACATAATAATTAAAATATCACATAGCATGAAATTTGAAATAAACATATTCAAAATGTCAAAAGATACATAAACATAATCAACCTTGGCAAGGTTTGGAATTCATGAATGCAATGTTTATTACTTTGATGAACATAAGTATATGTACAAAAAGTAAATGGGTCAAGTGAACACAAAGTAAAAAGTGCTCAAATATTGGGGCAAAAGAGTCGCAACAACTGTGAACCCCGGAAATTGGGCCCACGGGGGATTGACGAAGAGGTTGTGTGGGTTTTGAAAACACAAAGGAGTCGCCACCTCATTTTTTAAAGGAAACAAGGAAAACCCTAAAAACAGTTTGTTTTAGAAAAACAATTTGAATGACTCCATGTTTAAAAAGGAAAGGCAAAAACCAATCTTTTGGAAACCAAAGAAATCGGGGATTCGGAGGCTAAGTTATGACATGGGAAGGTTCTAGGCAAAGCCTATAGGCACCCATGTCACCCTTTCGGTCTCTCAGTTCATTTGGGCTAAATCAAGATCTTTCCATACAAAAATCAGCAAGTATATCATCACAAGATAGCATGCATATCATATATTTCATTCATCCATCCATGTATAACAAACACATAAAAACAGAAAATAAAAAGAAGAAAAGAAAACAAAAAGAAGCCTAGGATGCTTGGATCCTAGAACGGACTTGAGCCTCACGAAGAGCGCCTACGTACCATGCAACGAAATACATGGATCAAAGTCCACGTAGTTCGATTAGAACTAGGGTTAAGTCCTAATATAAACCTATGGTAAAAACCCTAGGTTTCCTTATTTGACCAAAAGAGTTGAATTTGATAGAAAGTTTGATTTTGGAAAGAAATCCACAAAATGGAAACCTTAATAAAAACCAGAATTTTATTTAACAAGGAAACCTCTAATTATAACCATAAACTCATATTAGGAAATAACCCTAAAGAGGGAGAAGAGAGAGAGTAAGGAAGAGAGGTGAATTGGGGCACCTTCATACCCATTGTGAACCCCAGAAATGGTTGAGGCCCACAGGAGGGTTTAAAAGTCGCCAATCTGTGGACCCAGGAAAAGAGGGCCCACGAATGGGTTTGGAAAAAGAAAGGAGTCGCCACCTTATTTTTTAAAGGAAACAAGGAAAACCCTAAAAACAGTTTTGTTTTAGGAAAACAAAAGATTGACTCCATATTTAAAAATGGAAAGGCAAATGATCTTTTGGAAACCAGAGAATTCGGGGATTCGGAGGCTAAGTTACGATATGGGAAGGTTCTAGGCAAAGCCTATAGGCACCCATATCGCCCTAAACGGTCTCTTAATTTAATTGGGCTAAATCAAAGTCTTAATCACACATAAATCAACAGTTATCATCACAAGACAGCATGCATATCATTCATTCATTCATCCATATAATCATGTAAATCAAAGAAAAAACAGAAAAAAGAAAGAGGGGGGAGAAGAAAACCTAGGATACTTAGTATCCTAGGGCGGACTTGAACATCACGAAGAGCGCCTACGTACCATGTATGGAAATACATGGATCAAAGTCCACGTAGTTCGAAAGGGAATAGGGTTATAACCTAATCAAGGCCTATGGTAAACCCTAAGTTTCCTTTCAAGTAAAACATGGTAAGTTTCCAAAAATGAATGATTCTCAAAAGATTTTTGGTAAAATATGGAATTTTGATAAAAGATGGAAACTTTGATTTAAAAAGTCTTCTTTATTGAAAGGAAACTATAGAAATCACCATATTCCCCTATTAGGAAACAACCCTAGGGGGAAGAAAGGGAAAGTTTCAAAGAAAGGAAAGAAGGGTGAATTGGGGCACCCTCACACCCTACTTACCTTAAGCGAAAGCAACCTGTCAAAGTAACCACCCTATTGCATAGGGTAATTACCTTATTTGTAAGATTTCATCTCACAATAGCCAAAATAACCACCCCACATTGGTGGGGTAGTTGCACCTGTTGTACCTGTCAAAGCACCTGCAATTTCCATGCAAAACATACCAAAAATACCAACCAAACAAGCTAGATTCCAAATCAAGCCATTATCATGCCCAAACATGGGCTAACACATGCTCAAAATATCATAACAAGGACAAATAACAGATCTGGACAGAATTGAAATAAGGCTCAAAATCAACCACAAGTCATGCAACAACATGAATCATAAGCTAACTAAAACCCTAATTCAACCCTACATGCAATGACATGCAAAAAACCCTAAAATCAACTACTATGAATGCAGAAAAATGTCATAGCTATCAAATATGCAGCACATATATGTCAACTATGAAGAAAACACAAAGAAAAACCCTAAGCTATCATGCTATATGCTACTTTCCTAATACAAGGATGAATGAAACCCTAGAATCACAATTGTGCTCAAAATCACATAAAATAACTCTAAATCATGCAAAACTCATTATAGACATCATGCTAATCATGCATATTAATCAATAGAAGCATCCACACATGAGAAAAATACAAGCTTGCACATGAAATATAGCTATTCTAAACATAAACTCAATTTCAGCACTAAGGAAACCCTAGAATCCCAAACATGCAGTAAATCACATGGAACAGCATCCTAGCATACTAAACAGCCCACAAACATGATCCTAAACATGCATACATACTAATAGAAATAGCAAAACACAATAAAAAACACAAGCTTTAATATGCAAAGGAGTTATTTCATGCAGAAAACCATTTTCAGCACCTAAGAAACCCTAAAGTCCCAAACATGCAGTAAATCATATGGAATAGCATCCTAGCATACTAAACAGCCCACAAACATGATCCTAAACATGCATACATACTAATAGAAATAGCAAAACACAATAAAAACACAAGCTTTAGCATGAAATAGTGACTATTCAATGCAAAACCCTAGAAAAGACTCTAAGAAACCCTAAAAACACCAACACTCATAAAACCACATAGAATGGCATTATATCATGCAAAACCAGTCATAAACAATATCCTAATCATGTATTCTAAGCATTAGAAGCATCAACACATGATAAAACAATAAGCTTTTAACATGAAGTAATGCAAAGCTATGCAAGAAACCCTAGTTTGAATGAAAGAGAGAAAGGGGGAGGGGTATACCTTTTGTGGCTGCTGTAGAGAGTCCTCCTCCTCTTGTGTGCTGCTGGAAACAAACTCCTTCAAGCCTTCGAGCAATGCTCCAGCCCTCCTCCAAGCTTACTCTCACACTCTCTCACTCTAAGTTTAGGTTAAACTACCCTAAGGATGGCTGCCATAGCCTCCAAGTCTCACCAAAGTGCCTCCAAAGTGTCCCCCCCAAAGTGTCCTCCAAAGTGCCTCCAAAGTGCCTCCAAAGTGCCTCCCCTATTGCTGAAGTATAAGGGGGTATTTATAGGGATTGAGGGAAAACCCTCAATGGTTGGGATTAAAACCCTAGGGATTGATCCAAGGGCTCTTAGAGGTTCCCTTGGGGCTCAAGTAGGTCAAATAAGGCTGAAATTAGGGTTAAATGGCGGCCAAAGGCGAGCAAATCCGAGAAAATAGGATGGGAGCCGCGTCAAGGCTCAAAAAAGGAAAGTGGCTCGGGTGACCACCTGGGGCTGGGCGGCTAGCAGCCTGGGCCCAGGCGGCTAGCCGCCCAGGCCTGGGTGGTCACCCGAGGCTCTGTCAGCATATGCCCATTTTTGACCCCTTTGACTTCCAAATGTGTTTTAGGGTTCAAATTAACTCCGATTTTGACGAAACGAAAGCCAAAACGACCGTGTTTCGAAGGGGAATGTAATTTGAGTCACTTGAGGGTGAGAAACCCTAGCCATGGCTGCATGGTTGAGTCCTACAAAGGTGGTTAACCGCTATGCCTCACCATCGCTTAGCTTAGGTATGCACATAGGGTTGCACCGAATGCTTTCCAATTCGAAATTCAACCTCCCTAAACACATTTGGGGATGAAATTAAGACCAATCAAGGTCAAATGAGTAGTCATAGAGTGAAAATCATGAACCAATTCGAACTAACCCGAAGTAGGTCTTTTAGCCAACCTGAGCCTTAATGAGCCATTCTAATCCCGAACCTTCAATTCATCGAATTGAACCCACAAATACCTCAAATACAACCATATGAACTCCAATTGGCAACTTGGAGATCATTTCAAGGTCAAATGGAAAGTTCGTGATCAAAAAGACGATTATGCCCTTCAAGTCACAAAAGTTCTTATTAACCCTCAAGATCAACTCCAAATCGAACCAAAATTCATACACACCATCCTTAGGACCCTAGAAACTCAATGCAAAAGACTAGACTCAAAAAGGAAACAAAATGACACATGCAATGACAAACCCTAGCTATGGTGGCAAAAATGGGGTGTGACAGAAGCCCCTCATTGGTGAGCAAGTTTCACTTGCAAGCCAATGACCAAAAGAACAACCCATTTTTGCCCGGGGAATTGATTTCATCAAGACCCACTGGGGAAAAGAGGGTGAACATATCATTGAATTCTTCGAATTCATCATACACAAGCACAAAGGTACTCCTCATAAGTTCTACAGAACTCCTCTCATGCTGTATACCAGTTTCACTGGGGAACAAGATGAGGTATCCACAGGTTACATCGAACTTCGTTCGATGAAAGGTCTTCCAATTCTATGCCAGTGACAACTGGCGAATGGTACGAGGTAACATTATGCCATCAAGGCCATCCCAAAATATGAGAAAGATACATCCTTCTCATATTCAAACCGTCAAGGTTATTACTCAATTATCAAGGTAATCACATCCCATACTGCACCAGTGACAACTGGTGAATAATACGAGGTATCCATAGCTTACATCGAACTTCGTTCGATGAAAGGTCTTCCCATACTATGCCAGTGACAACTGGCGAATAGTACGAGGTATCCACAACTTACATCGAACTTCGTTCGATGAAAGGTCTTCCCATACTGTACCAGTGACAACTGGTGAATAGTACAAGGTATCCATAGCTTACATCGAACTTCGTTCGATGAAAGGTCTTCCCATACTGTACCAGTGACAACTGGTGAATAGTACAAGGTATCCATAGCTTATACCGAACTTCGTTCGATGAAAGGTCTTCCCATACTTTGCCAGTGACAACTGGCGAATAGTACGAGGTAACACCATGCCATCAAGGCTATCTCAAAATATGAGAAAGATACATCCTTCTCATATTCAAACCATCAAGGTTATCATTGAAATATAACACGAGAAAGATCACATCCTTCTCTTGCTCAAATCAATCAAGGTAAACACATACCACAGGAAGCCATCAAGGCTATCTCAAAACATGAGAAAGATACATCCTTCTCATATTCAAACCATCAAGGTTATCATTCAATTGTTAAGGTAGTCACATAGTACGAGGAAGGTCACAACCTTCAATCAGGGTAAACACATACCATTGGGAAAGATCGCATCTTTCAAGTCATCAAGGTAAGCATGTAATCATGAGAAAGATTGCATCCTTCTCATATCAAACTCTCAAGGTGAACACATAGCATGAGAAAGATCGCGTCCTTCTCATAATCAAACCATCAAGGTCAACATAAATCATGGGAAAGATTGCATCTTTCAAGTCATCAAGGTAAGCATGTAATCATGAGAAAGATTTCATCTTTCTCTCACTAAGTCATCAAGACAAAGGTAAGCTTCTACTCACCAACCAAGTCATCTCACATGGAGGCTATTCATGCCTCAACTCAAACACCAACTCATATAGGAGACACAATTATCTCATGAAAGCAATCACTCACATGCAAATAGGGAAGGTATCTTTATCCCAAATGACAACAAATCATAGTGACATAGGAGGGAATTCATCCCTAATGATCAAAAATCATATGCATAGAGAGGGTTGTTCAACCCTACTAGCATGCCATGCCCACACAAGGGCCACCAATGCAATCTCATTCAAATCATTTCATGTCAAACAAAGTCAAGATATTTATTCATTTTTCAACTCAAAACAAGCTTGATAATCCATCTCAAAGAAGGTTCAAAAGCGCGAATAGGCGAGCAAAGGCCAAACGAGCGCAACGGAGCGAGCAAGGGGGGGTGACCACCTGGCTGCTGGTGGCTTGCCGCCCAAGCCCAGGCGGCTTGCCGCCCCATGCTGGGCGGTTACCCGAGGCTGGTGCTGCCCAGTTTGAGGGTTTTTAAACCCTTGACTCCCCATTTGTGCATTCAAGCCTCCAAGCTCGAAAATAGAGAGCTTCTCTCTCTAGAACTCACTCCATCCTTCTCCAAATTCTCACATACATATTCTCATTCAAAGTTTCACTTTCAATTCAAGTTATGTGCATGAAATAGCATCAAGAACAAGTCATTCAACAACAAAAACAAGCATCAATCATCAAGTTGCAAGATCAAATTCATCATCTTTCTTATCAAACCCATTTTTCTCACATACAAGCTCAACCACCAACAATGGCTTCTAGCAATGATTCCAACATCAAGTATCCATATTATGTGATCAAGAATACATACAAGGCACCAATCTATGATGCATCCCAAGACAAGGTGTTGCTTGAACCTAAGAAGCATCTCTCCTACCTCCATTCCCAACATGAGGTTAGTTCTTCCCAACTTAACATGTTTATCATGAAATTTTGATTTCTATTGGATAAAATGCATTCCCATGATCTTCTTTTGATTGTTTCTATCATTGTTAAGCCAAGTTCATTGATTTGGCAAGGATTGAATGTGCAAAAAGCTTGTTTCCCAATGCTTGAGAAAAGATGCCCACCAAGTGTTTGATAAAATGCCAAAGAGACAAAAACATGTTCAATTCTTGAAAAATCAATTGGTTTGCATTGGAGAACCAAGTCAAATGGTCTTGGCAAGGATTTGGTATACAAAATCTTTCATTTCAATGCTTGAAAACAAGTCACACACCAAGTGTTCGATAAAATGCCCGAAAGGCAAAACCATGTTCAATCCTTACAAAATCAATGAATTTGAATACACAAAGTCATGGGCATTCATTTCTAATTCATTTCATGAATCAAAACCCATATTTTAAAACTTTTGGAAAACCATTTGAAATCAATTATCAATGTATGCCCAATATCTCTATGTTTTCAATGCTGACTCAATACACAATCTTTTGACATAGCCCAACTTCCAAAGTCTCCGTACAAGGACATCAATAAAGGGGCTCATCTCATGGTGGAGATATATGGAACATGCCCAATCACGTGCTCGCAAGATAGTAAAGAAGGCGGGTTTTGGGCCCTTCCTAGATGCTCTATGGAATGAGCAATGGGATAGGCAAGCCTTGTTTGCCTTGACAGAGCTATGGTGGGACACCACCAACACTTTCCATTTTAGCTTCGGGGAGATGACCATGACCCCTAAGGATTTCACCATGATAACTGGGTTGAGCTTGAAAGGCAAGCGCTTGGACTACTATGAACATGCCAACATGGATCAAAACTACATAGTAGCTCTACTTGGGGTTGAAGCGGAATTAAGCCCAAAAGGTGTGCGCCGTACTTGGCTCTACAACACCTTTGCCACTGAAGAAGAGAGTGAGGGGACGGATCCCCAATACATTGTGAGAGCTTTCTTGCTCTACATGATTTCATGCACCTTCTTTGCGGGCACCAATGACATGGCTCGACTTGAGTTGCTAGCTAGCATGGAAGATGTGAACAAAATTGGGAGATACAATTGGGGTGGAGCTGCTTTCGCAAACATGTATCGCTCCATGACTGACATGTCCCGAGGAGTTGCAAAGAACTTTGGGGGACTTCCTTTCGTTTGGGAGGTAACAAAGAACATTCAATTCTCTATTATTTCCCGAAACTTAACACACACATGATTTCTTCTTTTTCTTTGGTTTTCCACAGATATGGTACTACGAGTACCTGAACATGTGTCGCCCGACTCTTGCTAGTGATGCCATGTTATGGCCCATCCTTCAGAATTATGCTCCATCTTGCTTGGCTACAAGAGCCTCCAATCGACACGATTATGCCCATGCAAGGGCATATCTTGCCAGCTTGACTGCTGATATGGTAAAATCTTTCTTTCTCTTTCTCTTTTTTATCTTTTTTCTTTCATTTCTCATTTCAAACTCAACAGGTGGAATGGGATCCATGGAGGTTGTGGGAGCATAGGCTACCTGAGAAGTACTCCTCTTGTTTGGAGTTGACAAGCAAAAGGGTCCTTTTTGAAGGCCCCACAGGTAGAAGCTGGTATCTTGGGGAACGAGTCCTGAGACAAGTCCATGGAAACATGAATGCAGCTGTGACACCTTCCATGCCACCAGAGAACATGAGGCACACTAGCCACCTAGCGGGTGATGAACTAGAAGAAGCTCTGAGGGGTTGGGATGCTGAGGGATTCACCTCCCCTCACATAGAATACACTGCCTTTTGCCGACAATATCTAATGAATCCTAGGGTCACTGGTCTCCCACCTCAAGGGGTGAGCTCCCCACACTCTTAAACTCTTTTTTAAGATTACATGAAAGACTCCATTTGACAAATATTTGAATTTCAGGGCCGACGGGCAAGGGGACACAGCTCCACAGTTGGATCTGCCACTGGGATGACTTACAATGACGAGGATGAGGACCTTGAAGGAAATCAACCTCCACCCCTCCCACAACTAAATTGGTATGTGAACTTGTGCAGTGGGACAAAATTTGTGAAGACTGATATTACCCATCCACCATTCGATGAATATCCCAAGATCGATCCATATTATGAGAATGTGAGTTCTAAACTCTTATCTTTTTGAAATTGGATTCTTTCATTATTGTTAACCATGTTTATACTTTCCTAGGTTCCACGGGAGTATGCCCAGGAATGCATTGAACTCAATGAAGGATTGAGGAGGGATCTTGTGCGAATGAGTTTAGAGAACTCAGTTCTGGAAGCACGCTTAAATCCCCAAGTAAGTGATCATCTTATTAACTTTCAACTAGGATTGACATCATTGCCCTCCTAACTCATTATCTTTATTTGCAACAGGCATCATCATCTAATCCACCACAGGATATGCCCCCTCCTAGAGCACCTCGTTCAGGGCATGATGGAGCTGGGCCAAGTCGAAAGAGAAGGCCCACGGGAAATCATTGAGTTTCACTCACCTCTTGTTAGGAATGTTGGAACTTATTATCTTCTTGTTATGTACTACTTAGGAATTTCAATTCCCAACCTTGAACCTTTATTATGGATACTTGATGAATCTATGTTCGAACTTTATTGCAATGATATAATCTTGTATTGAGTGAAAAATGGGCTTAAATCAAGCACAAAAAAGTCAAAACATCACAAAAGGGCCAAACGAAGGCATAACAAGGCAAAAATGGGCAAAACAAGACGGCGGCCTCGGGTGACCACCTGGGGCTGGGCGGCTAGCCGCCTGGGCCCAGGCGGCTAGCCGCCCAGGCCTGGGTGGTCACCCGAGCCCGAAGCGGTGTTTCGCCTGATTTTAGGAAACTTCCTATTTTGACGGGATTCCACCTTCCAAAACACGGATTTCCGAATTTTTTCCTATAAAAGCACATCCAAGGGGTCTCAAACCCTACTAACATTCATTGAGGGCAAGTTATGGAAGCCCTAGACAAACTCTTGAGTGATTTTCTGAAGGTTATGAGTGCGGAGGCAAGGAAGGAGTTCAAGCGCTACTGCTTGGATCCGTTGTTTTCTTTGATGCATGTGAAGCTTGAAACCACTCTTCTCACTGCTGCTACATACTTTTGGGATCCCCAACTTCATGTATTCCGTTTCAACTATGAAGAGCTATGCCCAACAATGGAAGAGTTCTGCGCTCTGTATGGAGTTTCACCTGTAGGACCTTTCATCCTCCCTACTCCACGCTCAAGTTACTTGATTTCCTTCTCCAACTTCCTTGGGATTTCTCAACAAGAGGCCCCCATATTTGTGAAGGATCATAAGGTGAATCTCATGGAAATAGCAACTTCCTTCTTGGCTCATGATAGCAAAGGTACCTTGGATTTCAACCTTCCTACTCAACATGCTCTTGCTTTCTGCTTGGTTGGTCGCTTCCTTATCTCCACGGGGACTCTCTATGTCCCTATTCAAATTTGTGAACTGATCCCTTTTCTTCTTGAACACAACAACCTGATTCCCATAGTGCTAGCTGAAACCCTCAACAGTTTAGACAAAGCTCATGATAACCCACAAGCCCCATTAGGAGGGAGCCCCGTTCTACTGCAGATGTGGCTTCTTGAAAGGCTTAATTTCTTATCTCCTGCCACCATTAACCCATACAAACCCCAACATTATTGTTGCCGTCGAGTTGAACTCCCTGGTCAATTTTCTTTGAGGGAATGGTTGGGCTACTTTCACACACTCTCATGGCGAAACATTAAGTGGTTTGTCTTTATATGGGGATGCAAGGAACAAATTCTTCTTCGAACTTCTGGGTGTGCTATGGTCAAACTCATAGGGTTGAGGTCAACTTCATTCTATTGGACTTCAAGAATCCTTCGTCAAATGGGTGCCATGCAAACCATACCTACTTCTGTGGTATTTGATCATTCTGTCGAACCCGTGGGCCCCATAATGGTTAAGTGGGCCAAGACTAGATGGACTGACCAATTGAAACTGACTCGAGTTGAAAACACTGATGGGCCTTATGTCATGAGCCCTGAATACAAGACATGGTTGAAGACTAGCTTGGGTGAAAGAGAAACCATACGCAGGGAAAGGATTTATGACCTTATCAAGGACACAAGACTTGGATTTTGCAGGGAAGACATTCTGGAAGCAGTGGAAGCAGCACATGCTCATGACTTGCGAAAGAAGCGAAGACTTGAAAGAAAAGAGAAGAAAGCAAACCAAGAGACTCTGAAGAAAAACAAAAAGACTTGAAGACTTTTAGAAATAGGTTATCTATGGCATGTCAATAGTTCTTTATCTAACATCAATAAATTGCTATGTCAATCAATTAGTTCTAAATGAATTGCCAATAATAACTTAATTTTGAGATTTGTTGTTGTGATGTTGTTTGGACCGCACCCAAGGTAACTTTATGGGCTGCCTACGTATCCCCATCCTTTTTTCAATTTTTTTTTCATTTTTTCTTTTCTTTTTCTTCTCTTTTTTCTTTTTTTCTTTTCTCTTTTTTCTCTTTTTTCATTTTTTTTTTTTTAGGAATGGGGAATCAGGCCCTCGTAGTTCAAATGCCTTAACTTTTGCCTAGGCCACCCTTATGGGTTTTCAACCTAGCAGGCCTTACACATAATACTTCTTCAATTGATCCAAATTGGTAGGACGAGCGAACTCAATTCCATCTAAATCCATGAGGCGAACAGCCCCTGCTGGTAATATCTCCTTGATAACATACGGGCCACCCCAACTTGGCTTGAACTTCCCTCGTGGATCAAAAATTGGAGCTCTGATTTCTTTCAACACCAAATCCCCTGTCTTCAAACCTCGGTCTTTGACATGCTTGTTGAATGCTCTTGCAACCCTTCGCTGATATCCCTGCACATGATATAAGGCCCTCAATCGCCTTTCATCGAGCAATGCCAACTCATCATAACGGTTCTTAACCCAATCAGCTTCTGCTATCTGACTTTCCATAGCAACCCGTAATGACGGTACCTCCAACTCAATAGGCAAAACAGCCTCCATCCCATACACCAAGGAA
Organism: Liquidambar formosana; assembly: GCA_039720395.1. Classification (NCBI taxonomy): domain Eukaryota; kingdom Viridiplantae; phylum Streptophyta; class Magnoliopsida; order Saxifragales; family Altingiaceae; genus Liquidambar; species Liquidambar formosana. The sequence goes on from CM077832.1 coordinate 25,160,855, forward strand.
TAAGGGGTAGCCCCTGTTGATGATCTCACAGATGTTCTATAGCCCCATAAGGCTAATGGCAACTTCTCATGCCAATCAGTGTAGGTGTCAGCTGTTTTCTGTAGTATCTTCTTAACATTCTTGTTGGCAGCCTCCACTGCCCCATTAGTCTGTGGGCGATAAGGGGAGGATAGATGGTGCACTATACTGTATTTCTGCAAAAGTTCCTTGGTTTCTTTCTGAAAGTGCTGACCATTGTCTGAAATAATCTCATGGGGTACCCCATACCTGTAGATAATGTTGAGCTGTATGAACTGTGCTACCTTCTTGGCATTCAGGGTCTTAAAGGATGCTGCCTCTACCCACTTAGTGAAGTAATCGATAGCTACCAAGATGTACTCATGCCCATTGGAGGCTTTCGGCTTAATCTGCCCAATTATATCTATTCCCCACACTGCAAACGGCCAAGGTGACGACATACTTGTCAAAGGCATGGAAGGTAAGTGTTGTCCATTAGCAAAGACCTGACATTTGTGACACTTCTTAACATGTGCATGGCAATCTCTCTCCATTGTAGACCAATAGTAACCCAACCTCATGATCTTCTTAGCTAGCATATAACCATTCATGTGCGGTGCTCCAACTCCTTCATGGATTTCACTAACAAGACGCTCGGCTTCTTCCTCAGTGACACACAACAGATGGACCCCATCGTATGACCTTCGGTATAGCTTTCCTCCACACAAAACATAGTGACTTGCTAGTCTCCTCAGTGTTCTCCTATCAACGCGGGTTGCTCCTTCAGGATACTCCTTTTCCTCAATGAATTTCATGATGTCATAGTACCAAGGATGGCCATCTTTCAACTCTCCTTCTCGAATAGAACAGCAATACACAGGTTTTTCTCTACATTCTATCACCAATGGTTTTACATTCCCACCATCCGGGATTTCCACCATAGAAGCTAGAGTTGCCAAAGCATCAGCGAACTGATTCTTATTTCTTGACAAATAGTTGAACTCTATTTCCACAAATTCCTTAGTCAAGGCTTCTAAGTAAGCATGATACGGCAACAGCTTCTCATCACGAGTCTTCCACTCTCCCTTTATCTGGCAGATAATCAGTGCTGAATCTCCGAAAACTTCTAACTCTTTGATCCCCAGTTCTAGTGCAGCTTCCAATGCAAGGATGCAGGCTTCATACTCGGCAATGTTGTTGGTGGCTTCAAACCCTAACTTAACCGCCAATGGTGTGAATGCTTCTTCAGGTGAGACTAGTAGAACTCCTATCCCATACCCTCTCTTATTTGCAGCTCCATCAAAGTATACTTTCCAACTCTTCTTTCCAATCTCCAGGACATCCTCATCGGGGAATTGATCATTAAATTGTTCTGATGACGCCACAGGGCAGCTAGCCAAGTAATCTGCAATGACACTTCCTTTTACTGACTTCTGTGTTACATACTTTATGTCGAATTCATTGAGAAGAATTGACCATCGGGCAGTTCTGTAGGACAAGACCGGCCTTTCTATCAGGTACTTCAGTGGGTCCATTCGGCTTATCAAGAAAACCTCATACGACATCATGTAGTGACGGAGTTTCTGAGTTGCCCATACCAAAGCCACACAAGCCTTCTCTATGGCATTGTACCTCGCCTCATAATCTGTCATCTTCTTGCTTAGATAGTAAATGGCATTCTCCTTTTTTGACCCCTCAAGGTACTGAGCTAGCATAGCTCCCGTCGCGGTTTCAGTGACCGACAAGTATAACAATAACGGCTCACCTTGTCGCGGAGGAACTAGAATTGGTGGATTACTCAAATACCTTTTGATAGTCTCAAAGGCTTCTTGACATTCTTCATTCCATACCTTCGGCACACCCTTCTTAAGCAACTTGAAAATCGGCTCACACACCATAGTCAAATTAGCAATGAACCTGCTTATGTACTGAATTCTCCCCAAGAACCCTCGAATCTGCTTCTCTGTGCTAGGCGGCTCCATCTCTACAATGGCCTTGATTTTTCCCGGATCGACCTCAATTCCTCTCTGAGTAATCATGAATCCTAATAGCTTGCCCGCAGTGACACCAAAGGCGCATTTCTGTGGATTCAAACGCAAGTTGTACTTCTTTGCTCGCTCCAGGAACCTTTCTAGTGCCATGAAGTGTCCTTCTCGATCCACGGACTTCACGATCATGTCGTCCACATAAACTTCCACCTCCTTATGGATCATGTCATGCAGTAATGTTGTAGCAGCTCTCTGATAGGTAGCCCCAGCATTTCTCAAACCGAACGGCATCACTTTGTAACAATATGTTCCCCACTGTGTGATAAAGGCCGTTTTCTCCATATCTTGCGGCGCCATCTTTATCTGATTGTATCCGGAAAACCCATCCATGAAAGAGAGGAGTGCATGTCCTACAGTGCTATCTACCAATACATCAATGTGGGGCAAAGGGAAATCATCCTTAGGGCTTGCTGCATTAAGATCTCGAAAATCCACACACATCCTCACTTTTCCATCCTTTTTAGGCACGGGAACTATATTAGATAACCACTTGGGATACTCCACAACCTGTAGGAACCCCGCATCGAGTTGCTTGGTTACTTCCTCCTTTACCTTCAATGCCCACTCGGGTTTCAATCTTCTCAATTTTTGCTTTACCGGCTTTTTAAGGGGATTGGTGGGGATGAAGTGCTGCACAATGTCTGGATCTATGCCGGGCATGTCTTCATAAGACCATGCAAAGGCCGTTATGTTGGCCTTTAGGAGGGCTATCAGCTTTTCTTTTTCAAGTGGTGAAAGGGTTATCCCAATTTTAATTATCTTTGGCAATTCATTTGTCCCTAAATTGATTGATTCCAATTCATCCATGTTAGGTTCGGTGACACCCCTTTTCCTTCGCTCGACGAGCTCCGGGGGGACGTCATTCCTAGGATCTATATCCATGCCATAAATATCCATAGAAGAGAGAAAAGAAACACTGCAAGCAAATAATGTATAAAAGAAAACACTTCATTAAAGGAACCAACAAAAAGACACAAACTTGAAAGGGAAACAAAATTTGGTGTCACAACTATGAAACGACTCCTAACTCCACAAAGTGGGATAGGCGGACACACTTTATTGAAAGCAGGAAAGACTCTAACTAAGGAACCTACAAGCTACTATCAGGCAGGTCATGATCTTCCTCTTCAAGGATCTCTGCAATGGCTCCATCTTCTAGGTACCAATTATGAAGCGGCATGGTTGCATGGTGAATTGACGAATCTTGGCAATCTTCTGTTGCTGACTCCCCCAAAGTAAGAACCATATCTTGGAACATGGTGACCATGGTTTCAGAATCCATGTGCTCCACCCAATCTTCTTTCTTCTTTCCCATAGAATTGTACCAACTTGTCAAGCTCTGAGGATTCGCCCCCTCTGTAAAGTACTTGTCACAAAAATCTTTGTCTGCCAGTGCTGGATCAGAACTTGGGTAAAAAGTGCAATAGTGTGAGGGCTCTTCCTCTCCAAACTCTTGTTCTATGCACTGCACATACTCAAACCCAGACAAGGGTATCTCAATTGATTCAGGTTTTATTTCACATATGGGTACACCCGCCATTTTCAAATCATAGTCCCCTTGAAGTGTAACAATGGCTCCCTCATGTGGGAACTTCACCTTTTGATGCAATGATGATGCTACAGCCCCAGCAGGATGAATCCAAGGCCTTCCCAATAACAGATTGAAACATGACGGCACATCCAGGACTTGAAATTCTACTCTGAACTCTGTGGGTCCCATGATTAAAGGTAAAGTGATCATCCCAATTACTTCTCTACGGGTATTATCATACGCCCTCACTGTCTGCCTAGATGGAGTGAAATCGGTGGGCCCCAAGCCCAAAACAGTTGCAGTTCTCAAGGGACATACATTCAATGCGGAACCATTATCAATCAAGACCGTAGGAACTCTCTTCCCCATGGTATCAACAGTTATATGCAAGGCTTGGGAGTGGCTTGGCCCACTCTTAGGTAAGTCAGTCTCTGTGAACACTATAGTGGAATTCTTCGGAGCAGGGTTTACTAGATTCACCAATCCCTCAGGAGACAAATCAACCGGAACCTGTATCTGGTTTAACAACTTCAGCACTGTCTGTCTGTGTTTGTGAGAGGCCATAAGCAAGCCCCAGATGGTGATATTGGCATTGGTCTTCTTCAATTGTCGGAGTACTTCGTCCTCTTCTTCTTGCACATCAAGGTGCTTATCTAACTCACCCAGTGGATTATCAGATTCCAAGTGCGGAGGCTTGAAATGGCGGCCCCCTCTTGTCATGTGGTCTACTTCTTCATCACTAGCCCATATGTCATCAATTTCATTTGTGTCACCCATCAGGTCATCCCATTCAATCATGTCAATGTCCTCCATCTGCACCTCTTCAGGTATATCATCCCAGCCCGTAGGAATTATGGGCTCACTTGGCAATGGATCAGGATAAAGCACATAGTAATCAAACCCCCCCGAAGGTTCTCCCAATAACCCCACTTGAGGGTCTCCTGCTTCGTACCTTTCTTTCAACTGCTGTTGGATGGACTTCTTTGGCAATTGCAGGGTCTTTTGATCAATGAGGTCTTGAACGACCTTTCTCAACATAGCGCAGTCCTCAGTGTCATGGCCGGGTATACCATGGTATTGGCAATACTGATGGGGTGTTTGGGGTCTTGGCTTTGGAGGGTGAGGTATGATAAGGCCTTGGTTGCAGCATTGGTGAAAGGCTTGGGTCAGGGACATGGGTAATGGAGTGTATTGTCTTATGGGTAGGCAAAGTCGAGATGGATCGGCTTCAATGGCATTTATGGAGTTGGATGAATTATGAGAGGGAAGTGGATTTTGGGTGACATTTGGGCGATTTGGTGGAGTTGGTGGTGAGATGATTTGTTTGTCAAGTAGGTCTTGGATCTCATGCCTAAGGCGATAGCAACGGTTGGTTGAGTGGCCTTTGGCTTGGTGGAATTTGCAGTATTCATTCTCATTGAAGCTCTTGGGCAATGGATTTGGTGGTGGTCTTGGGTCGAGAGGTTTCAACAGGCCTCGGCTTTTTAGCTTTTCAAGTACTTTCTCAAGTGGCATATGCAGCTCGGTGAATTGGCGAGGTGGGTTGGTGTCATTTAGGGAGATAGGTTGAATGGGTTGGGCTATGGCATTGACCTCGGCATTGTTTTTCCCAGCAAAGTTCGGCCTGCGGCTCTTTTGGACTTCTTCTGTCTTGATTGACCCATTGGCAATGGCATCCTCAACTTGTGTACCTGCTCCGATAAGAGCCTTGAAATTAGGGAAGTAGTGAGCAAAGAGGTGCTTGTGATACACCGGCAATAGGTTCTTAACCACCAACTGAATCTGATCTTCCTCATTCGGTCTATCTGCCATTCTCGAGGCCTTTTGCCTCCACTTTGTAATGAAAGCGGAAAAGGTCTCATTAGCCCCTTGTTTTGTGGTCTCTAGGTCCCTTCTTGTGACATCCACCTCAGTGTTGTACTTGTAGTGCTCTGAAAACTCATTACATATATCTTCCCAAGTTCGGGTTCTATTCTCATCCAAGGCTAGGAACCATTTTAAGGCAGAAGTGGCTAGGGTTTCATGGAACATTTGGGCCAAGAGTTCATCTGTCGCTCCTCGAGGGTGCATAGCTCGTACATACATCTTCAAATGGGTCTTGGGGCAACCCGTTCCATCAAACTTTTCTAATTCAGGCATCTTGAATTGTAGTGGAATACGAGCTTGAGGAAACAAAGATAGGGTACGTACATCCACCATGTCATCTGTCCTACGGATTCCCTTTATAGTTCTCTCCAAGGCTTCCACCTTGCTAGCCAACACAGAGTCTGTATCAGAGGTCTTCCCCTTACTTCCCCCTTCCAGGTTAAAAACTTCAGGTGATTCATTCCCTTTGGGCTGAGTACTTCCCCCATCATTGGTCTTAGTGCCCTCTCCAGACTGGGTCCCATTTTCGGTGTTATCCCCCGGGGTACGGCCATTATTCTGTTCGGGTTCGGACATCTTATGTTGGATATCTTGGGCCATTTTCAATGCTCTCTCGGATACATCAGTGGTGTAATCAAGCTTGGTCATGATAGCCTTCAAACAAGTCTCAACATCAAAACCCCCTTCACTAGTTGCTTCTTCGGCCATGTCTGACTGGTTGGTAGAATCAATCTTCACTAAGCGCCCTTGCTGGTCGCGGATCCAAGCCAGTACGTCCTCTCACTCCTCTACGAAAGGGAACAATCAGTCTCTCATCCTAAGGGTATGTCCTAGGCTTCCATATTTGTCTCAATGACTTCACATCATATATACTCAATTAGTCCCTTTTAATCCAATCACCTTTACAAGGGTCATGGGCGAAAGGTACGTATTAAGGATATAGGGTGCAAAGGTCCTCTATTAATTTTTCCATTAAGCACATCACAAACACGGTCATGATATCATTACAAACAATGTGGGTGCATAAGGGTGAAACCATAGTGTCCTGCAAGTCTGTCTATATGGACTAATGATAAGGGTAGGCTGGGGTCCTTCACTTGCTTGAGCAATCTTTATACCTAACCACATGTGGCATCAGGAACGCCGCGTGGGTCCAGCAGTACGTGATTAACTCATTTAATATACCCAAGGGCAAGCCCAAGGGTACTTGGCAAGAGAGGTTGAGAGCTTTCGCCCCAACTCATGGAATCAGGAAAACCAAGGTTGAGGCTAGGCCCGTCAGTGGCAAGGGACATCGATCCTAACATGCAAGAGTTTGCGCACACAATGCAATAAATGAAAGCACACAATCAAGCGAATGCAATGTGATTGATTTTAATTACACAAAAGAAATTAACTTAGCCCAATCAAATTGTATAGAGTCTAGCCCACAAATCCCCAGTGGAGTCGCCAAGTCTGTGGACCCCAGAAATGGTTGAGGCCCACAGGAGGGTTTAAAAGTCGCCAATCTGTGGACCCAGGAAAAGAGGGCCCACGAATGGGTTTGGAAAAAGAAAGGAGTCGCCACCTTATTTTTTAAAGGAAACAAGGAAAACCCTAAAAACAGTTTTGTTTTAGGAAAACAAAAGATTGACTCCATATTTAAAAATGGAAAGGCAAATGATCTTTTGGAAACCAGAGAATTCGGGGATTCGGAGGCTAAGTTACGATATGGGAAGGTTCTAGGCAAAGCCTATAGGCACCCATATCGCCCTAAACGGTCTCTTAATTTAATTGGGCTAAATCAAAGTCTTAATCACACATAAATCAACAGTTATCATCACAAGACAGCATGCATATCATTCATTCATTCATCCATATAATCATGTAAATCAAAGAAAAAACAGAAAAAAGAAAGAGGGGGGAGAAGAAAACCTAGGATACTTAGTATCCTAGGGCGGACTTGAACATCACGAAGAGCGCCTACGTACCATGTATGGAAATACATGGATCAAAGTCCACGTAGTTCGAAAGGGAATAGGGTTATAACCTAATCAAGGCCTATGGTAAACCCTAAGTTTCCTTTCAAGTAAAACATGGTAAGTTTCCAAAAATGAATGATTCTCAAAAGATTTTTGGTAAAATATGGAATTTTGATAAAAGATGGAAACTTTGATTTAAAAAGTCTTCTTTATTGAAAGGAAACTATAGAAATCACCATATTCCCCTATTAGGAAACAACCCTAGGGGGAAGAAAGGGAAAGTTTCAAAGAAAGGAAAGAAGGGTGAATTGGGGCACCCTCACACCCTACTTACCTTAAGCGAAAGCAACCTGTCAAAGTAACCACCCTATTGCATAGGGTAATTACCTTATTTGTAAGATTTCATCTCACAATAGCCAAAATAACCACCCCACATTGGTGGGGTAGTTGCACCTGTTGTACCTGTCAAAGCACCTGCAATTTCCATGCAAAACATACCAAAAATACCAACCAAACAAGCTAGATTCCAAATCAAGCCATTATCATGCCCAAACATGGGCTAACACATGCTCAAAATATCATAACAAGGACAAATAACAGATCTGGACAGAATTGAAATAAGGCTAAAAATCAACCACAAGTCATGCAACAACATGAATCATAAGCTAACTAAAATCCTAATTCAACCCTACATGCAATGACATGCAAAAAACCCTAAAATCAACTACTATGAATGCAGAAAAATGTCATAGCTATCAAATATGCAGCACATATATGTCAACTATGAAGAAAACACAAAGAAAAACCCTAAGCTATCATGCTATATGCTACTTTCCTAATACAAGGATGAATGAAACCCTAGAATCACAATTGTGCTCAAAATCACATAAAATAACTCTAAATCATGCAAAACTCATTATAGACATCATGCTAATCATGCATATTAATCAATAGAAGCATCCACACATGAGAAAAATACAAGCTTGCACATGAAATATAGCTATTCTAAACATAAACTCAATTTCAGCACTAAGGAAACCCTAGAATCCCAAACATGCAGTAAATCACATGGAACAGCATCCTAGCATACTAAACAGCCCACAAACATGATCCTAAACATGCATACATACTAATAGAAATAGCAAAACACAATAAAAAACACAAGCTTTAATATGCAAAGGAGTTATTTCATGCAGAAAACCATTTTCAGCACCTAAGAAACCCTAAAGTCCCAAACATGCAGTAAATCATATGGAATAGCATCCTAGCATACTAAACAGCCCACAAACATGATCCTAAACATGCATACATACTAATAGAAATAGCAAAACACAATAAAAACACAAGCTTTAGCATGAAATAGTGACTATTCAATGCAAAACCCTAGAAAAGACTCTAAGAAACCCTAAAAACACCAACACTCATAAAACCACATAGAATGGCATTATATCATGCAAAACCAGTCATAAACAATATCCTAATCATGTATTCTAAGCATTAGAAGCATCAACACATGATAAAACAATAAGCTTTTAACATGAAGTAATGCAAAGCTATGCAAGAAACCCTAGTTTGAATGAAAGAGAGAAAGGGGGAGGGGTATACCTTTTGTGGCTGCTGTAGAGAGTCCTCCTCCTCTTGTGTGCTGCTGGAAACAAACTCCTTCAAGCCTTCGAGCAATGCTCCAGCCCTCCTCCAAGCTTACTCTCACACTCTCTCACTCTAAGTTTAGGTTAAACTACCCTAAGGATGGCTGCCATAGCCTCCAAGTCTCACCAAAGTGCCTCCAAAGTGTCCCCCCCAAAGTGTCCTCCAAAGTGCCTCCAAAGTGCCTCCAAAGTGCCTCCCCTATTGCTGAAGTATAAGGGGGTATTTATAGGGATTGAGGGAAAACCCTCAATGGTTGGGATTAAAACCCTAGGGATTGATCCAAGGGCTCTTAGAGGTTCCCTTGGGGCTCAAGTAGGTCAAATAAGGCTGAAATTAGGGTTAAATGGCGGCCAAAGGCGAGCAAATCCGAGAAAATAGGATGGGAGCCGCGTCAAGGCTCAAAAAAGGAAAGTGGCTCGGGTGACCACCTGGGGCTGGGCGGCTAGCAGCCTGGGCCCAGGCGGCTAGCCGCCCAGGCCTGGGTGGTCACCCGAGGCTCTGTCAGCATATGCCCATTTTTGACCCCTTTGACTTCCAAATGTGTTTTAGGGTTCAAATTAACTCCGATTTTGACGAAACGAAAGCCAAAACGACCGTGTTTCGAAGGGGAATGTAATTTGAGTCACTTGAGGGTGAGAAACCCTAGCCATGGCTGCATGGTTGAGTCCTACAAAGGTGGTTAACCGCTATGCCTCACCATCGCTTAGCTTAGGTATGCACATAGGGTTGCACCGAATGCTTTCCAATTCGAAATTCAACCTCCCTAAACACATTTGGGGATGAAATTAAGACCAATCAAGGTCAAATGAGTAGTCATAGAGTGAAAATCATGAACCAATTCGAACTAACCCGAAGTAGGTCTTTTAGCCAACCTGAGCCTTAATGAGCCATTCTAATCCCGAACCTTCAATTCATCGAATTGAACCCACAAATACCTCAAATACAACCATATGAACTCCAATTGGCAACTTGGAGATCATTTCAAGGTCAAATGGAAAGTTCGTGATCAAAAAGACGATTATGCCCTTCAAGTCACAAAAGTTCTTATTAACCCTCAAGATCAACTCCAAATCGAACCAAAATTCATACACACCATCCTTAGGACCCTAGAAACTCAATGCAAAAGACTAGACTCAAAAAGGAAACAAAATGACACATGCAATGACAAACCCTAGCTATGGTGGCAAAAATGGGGTGTGACACCCATTTACCTAAGCGCAATTACTCCAAGCATTAGCCATTTCAGACATGAGCAGCCCTATTTGCCATAGGACAAATACCACACCTATTTTCACCCTTACAAGTGCTCAAAACCATGCAAAAACACTAACATGCAAATCTGGACAGAATAGTATTATGGCCTAAAATCATCTACTAAGCATGCTAACAGCAAAAACAGCAAACAATAATAAGTCCTAACATATTCCTAGAACCATATTATGCATAAAAACCCTAGATTATACTAACATGCATGCAAAAACATCATATTTACTCTATATGCAAGACATATACAGCAAACACGAAGAAAAACCAATAAAAAAGTCTACTTTATCATGCTATATGAAAACTAACATAAAACAATGACTCTAAAACCCTAAACTCACAAATATGCTTAAAGACATACAAAACATACTTTAGTCATCCTAAAACCAAACTAAACAGAAATTAAATCATGCATATTAACTAACTAAAGCAACATAACATGATGAAAATCCTAACTCTAACATGCAATGACACTAATCCTAGCACAAGGGCAACAGGAGCACAGGAACCATAACTATGCATAAAAAACACATAGGACAGCCCTAAAGCATGCTAAACAGTAGATAAACAATAGATATTCCATGTATATTAACTAGATAGAGTGTTAATACATGATAAAAAAGTTATCTTTAACATGCAATAAGCCTAACCCATATTCAGCATAAAGAGAGAGGGAGGAATACCTTAAAAAGAAACTTCCTTGCTGCTGTAGAGACTCTCCCTTGCTCTTATGGATGACTTGAACCAATCCTCTCCAAGGCTACAGCAAGAACTCCAGCTCTCCTTCAAGTCTCTCTCTCTTATTCTCTCTCAAACACTCAAGTATTAATGCATAAAGTGGCTCCCCTTGTGCTGAAGCATAGGGGGGTATTTATAGACTTCAATTAGGATTAACCAATGGCTGGGATTAAAACCCTAAAAATTAATCCAAGGGCTATTAGAGACCCCCTTGGGGCTTAAGTAACTCAGAAGTTACTAAAAATTAGAAGGAAACTCGTCCAAAAGAGTCCTTGTTCGTCAAAATAGGGAGGAATCCGCTTCAGCAAGGAAACATGGTGTAAATAGGAAAGTGCTCTCGGGTGACCTCCCAAGGCTGGGCGGCTAGCCACCTGGGCCCAGGCGGCTAGCCGCCCAGGCTTGGGTGGTCACTCGAGCCCACTTCTAGTTTTTTGCCTATTTTGTCTCCCTTCCCTTCTAGAAGTGTTTCAGGGGGCAAATTAACTCCGATTTTGATGAAACAAAAGCCAAAACGACCGTGTTTCAATGAGGAATATGTTTTTGAACATTTTAGGGTGAAAACCACTAACCATGAGGGCATGGTTAGGTTTGAACAAGGCAGTTAACCACTATGCTCTACCTTTGCTAAGCATAGGCATGCACATAGGGTCAAACCAAACACTTTCCATATCAAAATTGACCTTCATAAAACACTTTTGGAGGTAAAATGATGACTAATGAAAGTCAATTTGAAAAGATTTGGTTGGTAATTGTGAGTCAATTAGAGCTAACCCAAAGAAGGGTCAATTAACCAATCTTGAACTACATCGAGCCATTTTAATCCCAAGCCATTGATTTATCAAATTGACACTAGAAATACCTCTTATGCATCCATATGAACTACAATTGACAATTTGGAGATCATTCCAAGGTCAAATGAAAAGTTTGAGACTTACAAGACAATTATGACCCTCAAGTCACAAAAGCTCTTATTATCCCTCAAGATCAACTCCAATTTGAACCAAAATTCACACCCATTGTCCTTGTGACTCTAGAAACCTAATGCAAGTGACTAGACTCAAAAACAAAACAAAAACATGCATGAAATGATGAGCCCTAGTAAGGTGGTGCAAAAATGGGGTGTGACAGAAGCCCCTCATTGGCGAACAAGTTACACTTGTGAACCAATGATAAAGAACAACCCATTTTTGACAAAAAGCCTGGAGAAATCACGCACTGATACCAACAATGATGGGAGGTTGAAAACCTGAGACTGAGATAAAGAAGTGTACTCAAGTCGTGAGTATACCTAAACCACTAGGGGTTGATGATTGACAAAGAGGAGCATATTCAAGCCACCACGAATGAAAATACTTTTGAAATGGAGAAATATATTCTAGTCACGAATATATTTAACCAAGTGATCGATAATGAAATCTGAAAAGTATACTTAAGTGATGAGTATACCATTGAAATGGAGAAATATATCCAAGTGATGGATATATTTAACCAAGTAAGATAGAGAATAATCTGAGAAGTGTACTCAAATGATGAGTACACCATTGAAATGGAGAAATATATTCTAGTCACGAATATATTTAACCAAGTAAGTGACAAGTATGTTTAAGTGATAAACATACCATTGAAATGGAGAAATATATCCAAGCGATGGATATACTTAACCAAGTAAGTGACAAATGTGTTCAAGTGATGCACACACCATTGAAATGGAGAAATATATCCAAGTGATGGATATATTTAACCAAGTAAGATAGGAATAATCTGAGAAGTGTACTCAAGTGATGAGTACACCATTGAAATGGAGAAATATATTCTAGTCACGAATATATTTAACCAAGTAAGTGACAAGTATGTTTAAGTGATAAACATACCATTGAAATGGAGAAATATATCCAAGCGATGGATATACTTAACCAAGTAAGTGACAAGTGTGTTCAAGTGATGAACACACCATTGAAATGGAGAAATATATCCAAGTGATGGATATATTTAACCAAGTAAGATAGGAATAATCTGAGAAGTGTACTCAAGTGATGAGTACACCATTGAAATGGAGAAATATATTCTAGTCATGAATATATTTAACCAAGTAAGTGACAAGTATGTTTAAGTGATAAACATATCATTGAAATGGAGAAATATATCCAAGCGATGGATATACTTAACCAAGTAAGTGACAAGTGTGTTCAAGTGATGAACACACCATTGAAATGAAGAAATATATCCAAGTGATGGATATATTTAACCAAGTAAGATAGGAATAATTTGAGAAGTGTACTCAAGTGATGAGTACACCATTGAAATGGAGAAATATATTCTAGTCACGAATATATTTAACCAAGTAGGTGACAAGTATGTTTAAGTGATAAACATACCATTGAAATGGAGAAATATATTCAAGCGATGGATATACTTAACCAAGTAAGATAGGAATAATGAGGATTGGGAACTGAGAAGCATATTCAAAGGGTGAATACACTTTTGAAATGGAAGAATATATTCAAGTGATGAATATATTCAACCAAGTATGATAGAGAATGAGAATTTGAAACTGAGAAGCATATTCAAAGGGTGAATACACTTTTGAAATGGAAGAACATATTCAAGTGATGAATATATTCAACCAAGTATGATAGAGAATGAGGATTTGAAACTGAGAAGCATATTCAAAGGGTGAATACACTTTTGAAATGGAAGAACATATTCAAGTGATGAACATATTCAACCAAGTGGGATAGAGAATGAGAATTTGAAACTGAGAAGCATATTCAAAGGGTGAATACACTTTTGAAATGGAAGAACATATTCAAGTGATGAACATATTCAACCAAGTGGGATGGAAAATCAAGATTTGAAATGAGGATATATGATCAATTTATCAAGATAGAACAAGCATGGTGCAAGAGGAAAGTGACTTGGCACATTGTCACTTGAGTTGGCATGGCACAGGGGAAATATATTCAACCCTTTCGAACATAAAATCAATTCAAAGAATTGATTTCAAGGTGAAATTTGATTGATTTTAAGCTCAAAAAGTGTTGAATATCTCATTTGAAAGAAGGTTTGATCACGCGTTAAGGCGAGACAAAGCGAGGGAGAAAGCCAAAACAAAGTGGCTTGGGTGACCACCAGGCCTCAGGAGGCTAGCCGCCCAAGCCCTGGTGGCTAGCCGCCCAGGGCTTGGGTGGTCACCCGAGCCTATTTGCTGAAAAATCTGGTTTTTTAAAGTGCACAAGGGCACTATTCATACCCCCCATTCAAAGAACCCGAAAATTGGAGTTTCTCTCTCTAGAAAGCTTACCCCATTTTGCAAAATCAATCCAATACCCAAGAGCAATCAAATCCACACTTCAAGAGGGATTCATACACATGAAATAGCATCATTAACACCCAATTTCACATCAAAAACAAGAAATTTGCAGCACTTTGCAAATCAAAAACCCATTAAACCCATTTTTGCTCAACACAAGCTAGTTCATCCACCATGGATTCAAATGAAGACTCCACTTCAAAGTATCCATTCCTTGACTCAAAGAATAGATACAAGGCACCAATATATGATGTTCCTCAAGAGAAATTGCTCCTAGAACCAAGGAATCATCTCTCTTTTCTCCACTCCAAGCAAGAGGTAAGCTTACCCATTTTAAACTTTTCTTTGAAATTTTCATTTTTGTTGATTGAAATGCATTCCCATGAACTCTCTATGAGTATTCCTAGCAATGTTTGCAATGCCCATTGATTTTGGCAAGGATTGGATGTGAAAAGAATTCAATTTGAAAACTTGGTGAATAGTGCCCACCAAGTGTTTGATAAAATGCTTGAATGATGAAAATTCATCCAATCTTTGTAAAATTGATGTGCATTGCAAGGCAAAATCATAGGCATTCATTTCTACTTGATTTTAGAAACAAAACCAAGCATTTTCATGAACTTTGAAAAACAAAGTTTGCTATATTTTTGAAAAACCAATGTTTTCATGAACAAGGTTTGCTTATTTTTTCCTTAAAAAACCACTTTGGAAAACAAAGTTTGCTTACTATTTTCTTTGAAAAAGCCATGCTTCCATGGTCTTGGAATGCATGGTTTACCAATGATCATGAGTTTGAAGAATAAAACCATTGTTTTCATAAACTTTCAAAGCAAGGTTTACTTGTTCATGAACTAAAAGACTTAGTTTTTGGAAAGCCAATTATCAATGCTTGCATATGATTTTTACACTAACTAGGTGAATCATTCTTCTTGATTAGCCCAACTTCCAAGACCTACGCACAAGGTCTTCGATAAAGAATCTTATTGGGTGGTGGAGGCGTATGGAACACACCCAACCTTCTGCAAGAGAATCTATTAAGAAAGCAGGTTTTGGTTGGTTTCTTGACTCCTTATGGAATGAACAGTGGGATAGGCAAGCCCTTCTTGCCTTAGCTGAGCTATGGTGGGATACCACCAACACCTTCCACTTTAGTTTTGGGGAGATGACCATGACTCCTAAGGATTTCTCAATCATCACCGGTTTAAGCCTCAAAGGAAAGAGGTTGGAATTCTATGGGGATGCCAACACAAATAGTGCTTATCTCCTCACTATGTTAGGGATGGATATTGAGGCGAGTTCCCGCGGTGTTAGGAGGACATGGCTTTTTGAGAATTATGCCAATCAAGTAGAAGGTGTGGGAGTGGCTCCCGAGTGCATTACTAGGGCTTTCATGATCTATATGCTCTCCTGCACTCTCTTTGTTAGTGCCAATGACATGGCACAACTGGGATACCTCGCTTCCATGGTAGATGTGAACAAAATGGGGAGGTATAACTGGGGAGGGGCAGCACTAGCTACTATGTATAGATCCACGTCTGACATGTCTCGAGGTGTTTCCAAGCATTTTGGTGGGCTCCCCTTTGTTTGGGAGGTAAGTAAAAATGTTTAATTTTTAAATTCCTCTCAAACTTGACTTAATTTTAATGCTTTTCTTGAATCTTGACAGATATGGTATTATGAATACCTGGGACTGTGCCGCCCCGCCCTGGATAATGAGATACAAGAATGGCCAATACTTGGGAACTATGCTCCCACCAAGATAGCTATGCGTGCCCCCAATAGGCATGACTACGCCCATGCAAGGGCATACTTGGCGAGCCTAAATGCTGACATGGTAATTCACCTTCCTCATTCTTTTCTTTCATTCATTTTTTATTATCTTGCTCATCATTTTTTTTTCAAATTCAACAGGTGGAGTGGAGTCCATGGGGACTGTGGGAGGCTAGGTTGCCTAGGAGGTGTGTGTCCTGTTTGGAATTGACTGGGAAGAGGGTACTCTTTGAGCGTCCCTCAGGGCGATACTGGTATTTAGGGGAGCGTGTCCTTAGGCAGGTGAAAGGACGAGTGGATGCCGCCCTTACCCCTGTCTTGCCTCCCATGAACATGAGGCACACTGACTCTTTGGATGGGGATGAGCTGATGGAAGCTCTGATTGGATGGGATATTGAGGAGTTCACCTCACCTAATATCGACTACATGACTTTCTGCAACCAATTTCTGATGCGCCCTAGAGTCATTGGCTTCCCACCTCAAGGGGTAAGTTTCCATTCCATTCTTTTCAATTAATGACTTATGCAAGCACTCCTCTTATACAAATTATCTATTGCAGGGCCGGCGAGCTCGTGGACATAGTTCCACAATAGCGTCCTCCACAGGCATGACTCATGGGGATGAGGATTATGAGATGGGGGGAATGGCACAGCCACCTCTCCCAGTACTCGACTGGCAAGTGAATCTATGTAATGGGTTGGAGTTCATGAAGGCTAATATTACTCACCCTGCTTTTGACGAGGTCCCCAGGATTGACCCAAGCTATGAACATGTAAGCTCTAAGCCTTTTGCTTTCCTGAAAACCTCTTTCATCATTTATTAACCATGTTCATCTTTTAGGTTCCTCGAGAGTACGCACAGAAGTGCCTTGAACTCAGCGAGGGATTAAGGCGAGACCTTGTTAGGATGAGTTTGGCGAACTCTGTGCTAGAGGGGCGACTGAATCCCACTGTAAGACATTCCCTTTGTTCATTCCAATCCTAGGGGTTAAAGGCATAACCCTTCTTTATTAATTGATTTCTTTGCAACAGGTCTCCACACTGCATCCACCACAACCAATGCCACCCCAAAGGAATCCTCATGCTGGTCGTGGTAGAGGCGAGTCAAGTAGAAAGAGAAGAACCACGGGAGATCATTAGATTAGCTTAACCTCTTGCTTTGTAATCGAATGAAACATCTTTCTTTATGCTTTGTAACCTTTCTTTGAACACTTGCTTTGGTACTTTGTATGAGACTTTTAGAATTCCATGGTGGTGATTTACTCATGTTATTGTGCAAAAACAAGCTCAAAATAAGCTTCCCAAAGTCACATAACCATATAGGGGTCAAATTAGGTAAAAAATAGGCAAAACTGGGCAAAATAGGAAAACGGCCTCGGGTGACCACCCGAGGCTGGGCGGCTAGCCGCCCAAGCCCAGGAGGCTAGCCGCCCAGGCCTGGGTGGTCACCCGAGCCCGAAGCGGAAATCCCACTTTGAATAGGAAACTTCCTATTTTGACGGGTTTTTTCCTATTTGAACTTGGATTTGTGACCTTTTCCCTATAAAAACACATCCAAGAGGTTCCTAAACCTACTTGTATTCATTCATTAGAAATTATGGAGGCTCTAGACAAATTTTTAGGAGGGTTTTTGAGAGTTATGAGTGCTGAAGCAAAATCTGAGTTCAAGTGCTTTGGCTTGGATCCATTGCTTTCCTTGAGGCATGTGAAGCTTGAAACGAACCTCTTGACTACTGCTACATATTTTTGGGATCCCCAAATTCATGTGTTCCGCTTCAACTATGAAGAACTGTGCCCAACCATGGAGGAATTCTGCGCGTTGTATGGGGTTTCACCGGTAGGTCCTTTTATACTCCCTACTCCTCGCCCAAGCTTTCTTACTTCTTTTTCCAACCTCCTTGGGATTCACCCACAATATGCCTCTACGTTTGTAAAGGACCATATGGTAGACTTGATGAAATTGGCAACCTCTTTTTTGGCTTGTGATAGTAAAGGTATTTTGAAATTTACCTTTCCTATTAAGCATGCACTTGCCTTTTGCCTCATTGGTCGTTTCCTTATTTCAACTGGTATTCCACATGTTCCCATACAAATTTATGAGTTGATTCCTCTCCTTGCCAAAGGCCATAACCTGATTCCCATGGTATTAGCTGAAACCTTGAATAGCTTGGATAAAACTCATGAGGACCCAAAGGTTCCTTTAGGAGGTAGCCCCATTTTGCTGCAAATGTGGTTGCTTGAAAGGCTGAATTTCTTATCACCCACTGGCATTACACCATACAAGCCCCAGCATTACTGCCTTCGCTGCATTGAGTTGCCTGGAAAATTCTTATTGAGGGATTGGCTAGGTTACTTCTAAACCCTTTTATGGAGGAATATCAAGTGGTTCGTCTTTATATGGGGCTGCAGTGAACGAGTGCTTCTGCGGACTTCTGGATGTGCCATGGTGAGACTCATAGGACTGCGGTCTACTTCTTTCTATTGGCCTTCAAGGGTTCTCCGTCAGATGGGTGCCATGCAAACCATACCCACTTCCTTGAAAGGTGACTATCCTGTGGTGCCTGCGGGTCTTTCTATAGTGACTTGGGCGAAGGATCGATGGCCTAGCAAGCTGACACTGACTCAAGTGACGAAAACTGAGGGTCCATATATGATGAGCCTCGAGTACAAGGAATGGTTGAAAAGCAATTTGGGTGAGAGAGAGACTACTCGAAGAGAAAGGATTTTTGGACTTATCAAGAATAACGAACTTGGACCTTGCAGAGAAGATATTATGGAAGCAGTGACAGCAGCTTATGAACACGACTTGAGGAAGAAAAGAAGACACGAAAGAGAGAAGCAGAAAGCTGAAAAGCGGGCTGCAAAGAAGCCCAAGAAGAATTGAAGACTTAATAGAATAGGATATTTATGGCGCTTTTATAGTTCTTTTACTTAATACCAATGAATTGCTATGTCAATCAATTTTAGTTTTGAATAAATTGCCAATAATAAATCAAATTTGGGATTTTGTGGTTTGATTTAGACCGCACCCAAGGTAACTTTATGGGTTGCCTACGTATCTCCATTATTTTTCTTCTTTGCTTTTTTTTTTGTTTTTGTTTTTGTTGTTGTTTTTTTTTTTTTTTTTGAATGGAGAATCAGGTCTTACGTAGTTCTCATGCCTTAACTTTTGCTGAGGCCGCCCTTATGGGTTTTCAACCTAGCAGGCCTCAAACATGATATTTTTTTAATTGATCCAAATTAGTTGGACGAGCGAACTCAATTCCATCTAAGTCCATGAGGCGAACAGCCCCTGCTGGAAATATTTCTTTGATAATGTATGGTCCACCCCAACTTGGCTTGAATTTTCCCCGTGGATCGAACACTGGAGCTCTGATTTCTTTCAGCACTACATCCCCTTTCTTTAGACCTCGATCTTTGACATGTTTGTTGAATGCTCTGGCAACTCTCCGCTGATACCCCTGAACATGATACAGCGCCCTTAAACGCCTTTCATCGAGCAAAGCTAACTCATCATAACGGCTCTTAACCCAGTCCACTTCTGTTATCTGGCTCTCCACGGCAACCCTTAATGAAGGAACCTCCAATTCAACTGGCAACACGGCCTCCATTCCATAAACTAAAGAGTAAGGGGTAGCCCCTGTTGACGACCTTATTGATGTTCTATAACCCCATAGAGCTAACGGTAATTTCTCATGCCAGTCTATGTGTGAGTCTGCAGTCTTCTGCAATATCTTCTTGATGTTCTTGTTAGCCGCTTCCACTACTCCATTAGTCTGAGGACGGTATGGTGACGACAGATGGTGGACTATGCCATACTTTTGCAAGAGCTCATGGGTTTCTTTCTGAAAGTGCTAGCCATTATCTGAGATAACTTCATGCGGTACCCCATATCGATAGATGATGCTGTGTTGTATGAACTGTGCTACCTTCTTGGAATTCAAGGTCTTGAAGGACGCTGCTTCTACCCACTTGGTGAAATAATCAATGGCAACCAGGATGTATTCATGCCCATTTGACGCCTTTGGCTTGATCTGTCCGATGATATCTATCCCCCAGACTGCGAATGGCCATGGTGATGACATACTTGTTAAAGGCATAGAAGGCAAGTGTTGTCCACTAGCGAACAGTTGGCATTTGTGGCACTTCTTGACATGTGCGTGGCAATCTCTTTCCATGGTAGACCAATAATAGCCTAACCTCATGATTTTCTTAGCCAACATATAGCCATTCATATGCGGAGCCCCTGTCCCTTCATGGATTTCTTTAATCAGATGGTCGGCTTCCTCCTCGGTGACACACAGCAGGTGGATTCCGTCGTATGATCTCCGATATAGCTTTCCTCCACAAAGCACATAGTGACTCGCCAACCGCCTCAGGGTTTTTCTATCGATACGAGATGCTCCTTCTGGGTACTCCCTTTCTTCAATGAACTTCATTATGTCATGGAACCACGGGTGGCCATCATTTACTTCTCCTCCTCGGATTGCACAATAGTACACAGGCTTGTCTCGGCATTCTATCACCAACGGCTTCACATTTCCCCCTTCAGGTATCTCTACCATGGATGCTAGGGTCGCCAAGGCATCGGCGAACTAGTTCTTGTTTCTTGAAAGGTAGTTGAACTCTATTTCTGAGAACTCCTTGGTTAGGGCTTCCAGATAGGCATGGTAAGGCAGCAACTTCTCATCTCGAGTTTTCCATTCCCCTTTTATCTGACAAATGATTAGCGCCGAGTCCCCGAACACTTCCAATTCTTTGATCCCCAATTCAAGTGCCGCTTCCAATGCTAAGATACAGGCCTCATACTCAGCAATGTTGTTGGTAGCTTCAAACCCCAACTTGACCGCTAATGGTGTAAATGCCTCTTCAGGTGAGACCAGCAGGACTCCTATCCCATAACCTTTCTTATTGGCTGCCCCATCGAAGTATACTCTCCAAGTCTTTCTACCAATCTCTAGCACGTCCTCATCTGGGAACTGATCGTTGAACGGAGCGGATGATGACACAGGACAGCTAGCTAGGTAGTCTGCGATGACGCTCCCCTTTTGATTCACGTACTTGATGTCGAATTCATTGAGGAGAATTGACCATCGAGCAGTTCTGAATGACAATACCGGCCTTTCTACCAGGTACTTCAATGGGTCCATGCGACTTATCAAGAACACTTCGAAGGACATCATGTAGTGTCGGAGCTTTTGCGTCGCCCATACTAGTGCCACACAAGCCTTTTCAATGGCATTGTACTTCACTTCATAGTCCGTCATTTTCTTGCTTAGGTAGTAGATGGCATTCTCCTTTGTAGACCCTTCAAGATATTGAGCTAACATAGCTCCCGTCGCGGTTTCGGTGACCGTTAAGTATAACAAGAGCGGTGCACCTTGCTGTAGGGGAACTAAGATTGGAGGATTGCTCAAGTATTTCTTAATGGTCTCAAAGGGCTCTTGGCATTCTTCATTCCATACTTTTGGCACACCTTTCTTAAGCAATTTGAAGATTGGTTCGCAAACCATGGTTAAGTTGGCGATGAATCGGCTTATGTACTGAACCCTTCCCAGAAAACCTCGGATCTGCTTCTCAGTGCTAGGCGGCTCCATCTCCACAATAGCTTTTATCTTCCCTGGGTCCACTTCGATTCCCCTCTGAGTGATCATGAACCCCAATAGCTTGCCTGCAGTGACACCAAAAGCGCACTTCTGTGGGTTTAAGTGGAGATTGTACTTCTTTGCTCGCTCTAGGAACTTCTCTAGCGCCTTGAAATGCCCTTCCCTATCCACGGACTTCACGATCATATCATCGACATAAACCTCGACTTCCTTATGGATCATATCATGCAATAAGGTCGTAGCTGCTCTTTGGTAAGTAGCCCCAGCGTTTTTTAAGCCAAAAGGCATTACCTTGTAACAGTACGTTCCCCATTGCGTGATAAAGGCTGTTTTCTCCATATCTTGAGGTGCCATCTTTATCTGGTTATACCCGGAGAATCCGTCCATGAAGGAGAGGAGTGCATGCCCCACTGTGCTATCTACCAACACGTCGATATGGGGTAAAGGAAAGTCATCCTTGGGGCTCGCGGCGTTGAGATCTTGAAAGTCGACACACATCCTCACTTTCCCATCTTTTTTAGGCACAGGCACTATATTCGACAACCATTCGGGGTACTCCACAACTTGGAGGAAACCCGCGTCTAGTTGTTTAGTTACCTCTTCTTTTACTTTTAGAGCCCATTCTGGTTTTAATCTTCTGAGTTTTTGCTTTACCGGCTTCTTTAGGGAATTAGTGGGGATATAGTGTTGTACAATATCGGGGTCAATGCCAGGCATGTCTTCATAAGACCATGCAAAAGCCATAATGTTGGCTTTCAAGAGAGAGATTATCTTTTCTTTTTCAACGGGGGAGAGGGTTTTCCCAATTTTAACTATTCTTGGCAATTCATTCGTCCCTAAATTGATTGATTCCAATTCATCCATATTAGGTTCGGTGACGCCCCTTTTCCTTTGCTCAACGAGCTCCGGGGGGACATCGTTCCTAGGATCTATATCCATGCCATAAATATCCATAGAGGAGAGAAAAGAGACACTGCATATATAGAGAAAGAAAACACACTTTATTGACTAGGAATAGTAGGAATGACACACAAAAGAAGAAAAACAAACAAATCTGTATCAATACTATGACTCCACAAGGTGAGTTAAGTAGATACATCTTATTGAATTAGGGAAATATTACTAAACTAAGACACCTACAAGCTGCTATCAGGTGGGCCAAGGTCTTCTTCTTCATGGAGCTCCGCAATGACACCACATTCAAGGTACCAACTCAGGAGTGGCATGGTAGCATGGCTAATGGACGAACCCTGGAGTTCTTTAGTGGTCGAGTCTTCCACGGTGAGGATCATATCTTGGAATATTTCAGTCATAGCCCCTACATCAAGGTTCTCTGCCCATGCAAGAGTTTGCGCACACAATGCAATAAATGAAAGCACACAATCAAGCGGATGCAATGTGATTGATTTTAATTAAACATAAGAAATTAACCTAGCCCAATTAAACTTTATAGAGTCTAGCCCACAACATCCCCAGTGGAGTCGCCAAACTGTGAACCCCAGAAATTGGGCCCACGGGGGATTGACGAAGAGGTTGTGTGGGTTTTGAAAACACAAAGGAGTCGCACCTCATTTTTTAAAGGAAACAAGGAAAACCCTAAAAACAGTTTGTTTTAGAAAAACAATTTGAATGACTCCATGTTTAAAAAGGAAAGGCAAAAACCAATCTTTTGGAAACCAAAGAAATCGGGGATTCGGAGGCTAAGTTATGACATGGGAAGGTTCTAGGCAAAGCCTATAGGCACCCATGTCACCCTTTCGGTCTCTCAGTTCATTTGGGCTAAATCAAGATCTTTCCATACAAAAATCAGCAAGTATATCATCACAAGATAGCATGCATATCATATATTTCATTCATCCATCCATGTATAACAAACACATAAAAACAGAAAATAAAAAGAAGAAAAGAAAACAAAAAGAAGCCTAGGATGCTTGGATCCTAGAACGGACTTGAGCCTCACGAAGAGCGCCTACGTACCATGCAACGAAATACATGGATCAAAGTCCACGTAGTTCGATTAGAACTAGGGTTAAGTCCTAATATAAACCTATGGTAAAAACCCTAGGTTTCCTTATTTGACCAAAAGAGTTGAATTTGATAGAAAGTTTGATTTTGGAAAGAAATCCACAAAATGGAAACCTTAATAAAAACCAGAATTTTATTTAACAAGGAAACCTCTAATTATAACCATAAACTCATATTAGGAAATAACCCTAAAGAGGGAGAAGAGAGAGAGTAAGGAAGAGAGGTGAATTGGGGCACCTTCATACCCACTTACCTAAGCGCAATTACTCCAAGCATTAGCCATTTCAGACATGAGCAGCCCTATTTGCCATAGGACAAATACCACACCTATTTGCACCCTTACAAGTGCTCAAAACCATGCAAAAACACTAACATGCAAATCTGGACAGAATAGTATTATGGCCTAAAATCATCTACTAAGCATGCTAACAGCAAAAACAGCAAACAATAATAAGTCCTAACATATTCCTAGAACCATATTATGCATAAAAACCCTAGATTATACTAACATGCATGCAAAAACATCATATTTACTCTATATGCAAGACATATACAGCAAACACGAAGAAAAACCAATAAAAAAGTCTACTTTATCATGCTATATGAAAACTAACATAAAACAATGACTCTAAAACCCTAAACTCACAAATATGCTTAAAGACATACAAAACATACTTTAGTCATCCTAAAACCAAACTAAACAGAAATTAAATCATGCATATTAACTAACTAAAGCAACATAACATGATGAAAATCCTAACTCTAACATGCAATGACACTAATCCTAGCACAAGGGCAACAGGAGCACAAGAACCATAACTATGCATAAAAAACACATAGGACAGCCCTAAAGCATGCTAAACAGTAGATAAACAATAGATATTCCATGTATATTAACTAGCTAGAGTGTTAATACATGATAAAAAAGTTATCTTTAACATGCAATAAGCCTAACCCATATTCAGCATAAACAAAGAGGGAGGAATACCTTAAAAAGAAACTTCCTTGCTGCTGTAGAGACTCTCCCTTGCTCTTATGGATGACTTGAACCAATCCTCTCCAAGGCTACAGCAAGAACTCCAGCTCTCCTTCAAGTCTCTCTCTCTTATTCTCTCTCAAACACTCAAGTATTAATGCATAAAGTGGCTCCCCTTGTGCTGAAGCATAGGGGGGTATTTATAGACTTCAATTAGGATTAACCAATGGCTGGGATTAAAACCCTAAAAATTAATCCAAAGGCTATTAGAGACCCCCTTGGGGCTTAAGTAACTCAGAAGTTACCAAAAATTAGAAGGAAACTCGTCCAAAAGAGTCCTTGTTCGTCAAAATAGGGAGGAATCCGCTTCAGCAAGGAAACATGGTGCAAATAGGAAAGTGCTCTCGGGTGACCTCCCAAGGCTGGGCGGCTAGCCACCTGGGCCCAGGCGGCTAGCCGCCCAGGCTTGGGTGGTCACCCGAGCCCACTTCTAGTTTTTTGCCTATTTTGTCTCCCTTCCCTTCTAGAAGTGTTTTAGGGGGCAAATTAACTCCGATTTTGATGAAACAAAAGCCAAAACGACCGTGTTTCAATGAGGAATATGTTTTTGAACATTTTAGGGTGAAAACCACTAACCATGAGGGCATGGTTAGGTTTGAACAAGGCAGTTAACCACTATGCTCTACCTTTGCTAAGCATAGGCATGCACATAGGGTCAAACCAAACACTTTCCATATCAAAATTGACCTTCATAAAACACTTTTGGAGGTAAAATGATGACTAATGAAAGTCAATTTGAAAATATTTGGTTGGTAATTGTGAGTCAATTAGAGCTAACCCAAAGAAGGGTCAATTAACCAATCTTAAACTACATCGAGCCATTTTAATCCCAAGCCATTGATTTATCAAATTGACACTAGAAATACCTCTTATGCATCCATATGAACTCCAATTGACAATTTGGAGATCATTCCAAGGTCAAATGAAAAGTTTAAGACTTATAAGACAATTATGCCCCTCAAGTCACAAAAGCTCTTATTATCCCTCAAGATCAACTCCAATTTGAACCAAAATTCACACCCATTGTCCTTGTGACTCTAGAAACCTAATGCAAGTGACTAGACTCAAAAACAAAACAAAAACATGCATGAAATGATGAGCCCTAGTAAGGTGGTGCAAAAATGGGGTGTGACAACAACCACAACCTAGAAGATAGCTAAAGCTATAGCCTCTAAAATAAAGTGGTAAATAAATAAAAGCTGATAATGTACAAGCATTGGGGCAAAGGGTCGCAACGACCACAACCCAGAGGATAGCTAAAACCATAGCCTCTAAAATAAAAAAATAAAATGAGAACAACCATTTTGAATGAATTTGTTCATGTCCTTGCATTTGTTCATTTATCCAAGCGTAGGGATATTCAATTAAGTCCAATAAACTCCGCAACAAAGGGGATTATTTTATTTCCAAGTTGATTATGATTACCAAGAAGAAAACAAGAAGAGGTTAGTATAAACAATATGCATGCATGCATTAACCTAACCTTGCCAATTTTGATTTCGCCTAAATATTGCTTTAACCTTTTGATATGCTTAAATTTCCATTTCAGGCACCACAAATTCAAGCTCACATGCAATAAAAAGGAATGAAAAATGAGTGCTAGCAACCTATTGGAATGGTTTGCATGCAAAGGGTGGTTCAGGTTTCCTGCCTCTAACCCACCATATAGGACTTTAATCCTTTCATGACACGTGTTAAGAAGTCCATGTATGTACTCAGGCTAAGGTAGGGAGGGTGACAATCACATATTGAGGCTGCAATAAATGATAGTATCAATAGAAAATTTAAGAAAGCTTGAGAACGAAATTAAAAGGGAAGCTCACCTAGTGTAGGTGGTTTTCACCTTAGCTTTGACCGATGTAAGCTTGGATGCTCCCTTGCTAGGCTTGAAATTCCTCCCTTGTGGTACTCCTTTGATGGTCCAAGTATGCTTGAGAGTCGATGGAACTTGAATCCTTGGCAAATTGTGTTCTTAAGAGTGAAGACTTGTAACACAGTAAAATTACCAGTCAACCCAAGTGAAGTTGACTGTCACCAGATGTGAAGTTGACGGTCAGAATGTAGCAAAACAGCAGCAGATTTTTTGTATGAACTTCCTATGCTACCCAAGGCAAAAGTGGAAGTGCACCCACTGATTTTCCTTCAAAATCAGTCCTAAAGTTTGTAGGGGAAGTATTTGTGGAAGGAGTTGTGGTAGAGTTTGAGTAAGAGTGGTAACTTTGTGGTGGTGGGAGTAAGAAGTGGTGGTGTGAACCACGGAATTTGGCCCGCACATTTGAAAAAGATAAGTTTAAAAAAAGAAAAGGAGTCACCACCTTATTTTTAAAGGAAACAAGCAAAACCCTAAAAAACCATTTTGTTTTAAAGAAAACAATTGAAAAGACTCCATGTTTAAAAAAGAAAGGCAAAAACAGTTTTTTGGAAACCAGAGAAACTAGGGATTTAGAGGCTAAGTTATGACATGGGAAAGATCTAGGCAAAACCTATAGGCACCCATGTCACCCTTTCGGTCTCTTAGTTTATTTAGGCTAAATTAAAGTCTTTTCCACACAAAAATCAGTAAGATACCATCACATCAAGAATTGTATGCATATCATATATTCTATCCAAGCACAATCAAATAAAGAAAAGAAACAAAAATAGAAAAGAGAGAGAAGAAAAAACCTAGGATACTTGGATCCTAGGGCAAACTTGAACCTCAAAGCGCTTATGTACCATCCAACGGAATACATAGATCAAGGTCCACGTAGTTCGATTAGAATTAGAGTTAAATCCTAATACAAACCTGTGGTAAAAACCCTAAGTTTTCTCATTTAAAAGAGAATTAAATAAACCAAGTTTGAAATCAAGTAACCTCTACAGGATGGAAACTTAAAAAAAAATAGATATTTTATTTAACAAGGAAACCTCTAATTATACCATAGATTTATATTAGAAAATAACCCTAAAAGAGGGAGAAGAGAAAAAATAGGGAAGAAAAAGTGAATTAGAGCACTTTCAAACCCTACTTACCTTCGCGCAATTACTCCAAGCAATAGCAAGCTTAAGCAATAACAGCCTTATTTGCAATAAAGCGATTATCACACCTATTTGCACCCTTACACGTGATCAAAACAAGGCAAAAAGAAGAAAATAGAAATCTAGACAGAATAGTATTAAGGCCTAAAATCATCCACTAATCATGCAAATAACAGAAATAATGAACTTATATAAACCCTAATTCAACCCCAATGCCATAACATGCATAAAAACCCTAAAAATCCACTATATGAATGCAATAATTATCATAGTTATTCTATATGCAATACATATACAGAAACTATGAAGAAAAAACAATATAAAAAAAAACCCTAAACTAGCATGCTCTATGCAACTAAACTAAAACAAGGATAATAGAAACCCTAAACTCACAAACATGCATTAAAACCTATAAAATAACTCTAAAACATGCACAACTCATGATGAATAGCATTTATGTCATGTATATTAACTAAATAAAGCATTAATACATTATAAAAATACTAACTTTATCATGCAATAGCACTATTCTATAAGAAACCCTAATTTAAGCTTGAATGAGGAAGAAGGTTACCTTAGGAAAGCTTCCTTTGCTGTTGTAGAGACTCTCTCTTGCTCTTGTGAATGACTTAAAACAAGCTTCTTCAAGGCTACAACAAGAACTCCAACTCTCCTTTAGAACTATCTCTCTTATTCTATCTTAAAACTTAGGTTTCATGCATAAAAGTGGCTCCCCTAGTGCTGAAACATAGTAGGGTATTTATAGAGTTTAATTAGGATAAATCAATGGATAGGATTAAAACCCTAAAAATTAATCTAAGGGTTATTAAAGACTCCCTTGGTGTTCAAGGAACTCAAAAGTTACCAAAAATTAGAAGGAAACTCGTCTAAAAGAGTCTAGGTCTGTTAAAATAGGCAAAGAATCCCGTTTAAGCAAAAATAGCAAAGTGGTCTTGGGTGACCCTCTGGGCCCAAGCGGCTAGCCGCCCGAGGCTGGGGGGTCATCCGAGCCCGCTTTACTTTTTTACTCATTTTCGAACTCCTTTCCTTCTAAGAGTGTTTCAAGGGTCAAATTAGCTCCAATTTTGATGAAATAAAAGCCAAAACAACCGTGTTTCGATGAGGAATACATTTTCAAACATTTTAGGGCAACAATCACTACCATGGGTGTATGGTTAGGTTTCACAAAGGCGGTTAACCGCTATGCACTACCATTGCAAAGTATAGGTATACACATAGGATTGAACCAAATGCTTTCCAAACCAAAATTGAACATTTCAAAACACTTTTAAGGATAAAATGATGACTATAAAGTCAATTTGAAGAGATTTTATGAGAAATTGAGAGTCGAATTGAGCTAACTCGAAGAGGGTCAATTAACCATCTAGAACCATATTGAGCAATTTTAATCCTAAGCCATTGATTCATCAATATTGAACCTAGAAATACCTCATATGCATCAATATGAACTCCAATTGACAATTTAGAGATCATTTCAATGTCAAATGAAAAGTTTGTGATCTAAAAGATGATTATGCCCCTCAAGTCACAAAAGTTCTTATTAACCCTCAAGTTCAACTCCAAATTGAAACAAAATTCATACCCACTATCCTTATGACTCTAAAAACCTAACGCAAGTGACTAGACTCAAAAATAAAACAAAAACCTACATAAGATGACAAACCCTAGTAAAGAGGTGCAAAAATGGGGTGTGATAGGTGGTAGGATGGATTTGTGTAGAGATTTGTGAGTGGGAGAATGAGGGTTCTTGATGTGCAAGAATGGTGAGGATTAGAGGAGGGCTTGGAGAAACTTTGGCATGGTTTTGGTCTTGAAGGGGATCCCCTAAATGAATTGGAAGTGGAGTATTTATAGGGAAAAATTGGATTTTTAGGGGTAAAATGGACATTTGGAAGGGCATTTTGGGAAAACGGGACATGGAGGTCATTTAGAAATTGTTTTGAGAAGGAATTACCCCACTTGTTAGCGGCAAAAAAGTCCAAAAGTGGCAAAAGGAGATTAGCTACGCTGGCAGTGCAGGCATAGGCTAACCTCACCTTTTGCTAGACACAGTTACACGTGTAGAAAATCTTTGCAGGTGAAAGTTAAAAAGGTGGGCTCTCCACGCCTACACTGTAGGTGTGAGTAGCCTTTTTGTCCATTCAGCAATGATTTGCCTTGGAATGTGTGATTTCTTGATATGCGTGCCCCATTCGATGGGCTTACTCACGCCTACCATGTAGGCGTGAGTAGCCTTTTTATCCAATCAGCAATCATTTGCTTTGAAAAATGTGATTTCTTGGTATGTATGCCAAGATTTTGATTGGGTGTGGTTGGTTTCATAGTTCCTGCACCTCTGTTGTTCCTCTGCTGCAACTGGCTCTGCTACTTATTTCCACTGTAAACATTTAAGTAAATTACTTTAAGTTTACAATGTAAATAAGGGAATACCCCCCCATTTGAATTCGATAAAAATACTTAAAAAATGCAATTCTTAATATATCAAAACCTAAAACTTGAGTTTTAGTACAAAAATTGATTTTTGGACAGTTTTCCAAAATAAAACATATTCATTGATCAATCTATTCAAGATATTTTGACCCCATAAAATCACACATGTTTTCTTTTTATGTAAAGGTGAATTACGGCCAAAAATTATTTTAAGAATCGCACTTTCAAAAATTAGGTTTTCCAGACTTAGCCAAATTTTCACACAGCATCAACAGCGGTTCGAGAATGGAGTTTTATGACATCTTTTGGAGATGTAGTATTAGGATTATGCCCTAGAGCCAATCATAGATATGATTGTTTAGGAATTAGGAAAAATCATTTGATTTCATTTATGTATGTCACATTTATTATTGATTTAATAAAAGGGCTTATTTTATTATGTTTATATGCATCATTTATATCTACATATTATGTCCATGAAGTTGGAGTTGAGAATATGGAATTACAAAGAGTTGTAATTTTGAGACTGTAGATATATCTCTGTACTAAACTCCTAAATCATTCCTAGTTGAAGGTTCACTATGATGGACAGTAATGAATCATAGGACTAGCATTTGTTAGGTTGACTCTATAAGAGGATAGCTGGTCTCAAGCTATTTGTGTGGAGACATTATAACCAACAGGTAGGTGCCTATTAATAGAATAGGTACACTGAATGTGACCAAAGATATGAGATAAATTGAATGGAGTTTTAACCTGCCTGTTAATCAGTTTCTCATTGTTATAGTGGTACAAGTAATCTTTAGACCTGAGACATCATAGTTATCTTATGCACATAGCTTTAGAAGTTTGATAACACTAAGTGTAGATCCTAATCAGGGGGTGTTCATTGGTTCTATTGCTATATGTATGAAGGCATGTGAGTGATCAACAAGGAATCCATTATTCTCAGGAAAAAGAGAGAGAATGTTTCATATAGCATTCATAATATAACTCATTTAGTCCATGGCCATGGCAGCATGAATATGGAAAGGAGTTTCCATAAGTTCACAATTGAGTTGATATTTATGAATAAGTATAGTAATTGAACTAGGGACTTGACAGACTTTCATGTCCTATTAGTTCAATTGGAGACACCGTGTAAATGGAAAGATATGATTGTAACCTATAAACTATAACAGAAGGGATCTTTGTTAGATACTTATTCACCTCATTAAGGACAACACCATGAACCATATGCTAGGTGTTATTCATGGTTAGTAGAAACCCTAATTGATATAAGTGAGTTATAATCAACTAGGGAATTGGAAGGAGTTCCAACTAGACCCTAAATGGAAAGAGTTCCATTGTGCACACCTTGTGCTATTCCTACTACTTGATGATGTGAACCCAATGGGTCACACACTGATCATGCTAAGAAGAGCTTTAAAGTCTATAAGAGAAAGGGTATAAGTGAATAAAAGAATAGTTCTTAAAGGATTAGTTTGTATATAATATAAACTAAGGGGGTTATTGTGTAATTAAGAGTAATTACACAAAACCTATTAGGGTTAGAAGTGCCCCCTCATGGCTGGCCATATTAGAGGCTTTATAAAGCCTCTAGTGATGGATGACATCATCACTTTTAGAAGCTCCCAAGGGCTGGCTAAAATTTTCACTGCCCTTTCTCTTTCTCTCTCTCCTCTCTTCTCTTGCTCTAGCAACAACAAGGGAAAGAAGGAAAGGACTTGAAGCTCTTGCTAGGTGTGGATATCATTGGAGGCAATACACTTGGATTGCTACTATGCTGCCATCCAGATTCAAAGCTTTGAGCAAAAAGGAGAAGAAAATTAAACTGTAAGTGTTCTGTTCTACCCTCTTTGTAGTTAGGGTTTTGTTTTTGTATTATGCATAATTAGATTCATGGGCTGTGGAATCATAGGAAAAATTTTTATATTCCGCATTTCGATTTTTCCCTCTTTTACGATTCCCAACAGTGGTATCAGAGCCGTGATTATGCTTAATACAAACTGCATATGGGCTGGAATTTATGGTAAAGGTTGAATGATTAAAAATCTGGAATTTATTTCATGCATTAAGTAATTCCCTCTCATGGGCGAACCTAGGGTTTATGAACCCTAGGTTGTTTTCTATTCTACTCCTCTTCTAAAATATGTTTTAGAGCTGCCAATGATTCAAGAGTTGAATATGGATTGAGTTTGGAGAAGAAGAATAAGAAAATTAAGTTTTTTTATAAAACTGTTATGAACAGTTTTTATGATAGTCATGAAAACTGTCATCTTGTTTTGCTTGCCAAAATTAGAGTTCTTCTCCAAAATTTTTGAACTATATACGGTTAGAAATCTCTTCGAATCAGCTTTCCAACCCAACAAACAGTGTGTTGATCCAAGTTATGTAGCGAAAGTTATGAATTTTTTACTACAGGCTATCTGGGAAGGCAGTTTTACGCGGGAATGATGCACCAGCTGCAACTATGAACTTTTGATGGTGATCAAAGGCATGGAAATGGTTGCCACCACTTGTGTTATGTTCTAGACATGGGAGGGTAGGGTTCTCGAGCATTCGGATGCATCATAATTGGATTAAGATGCTAGAACTAGTTTTTTTTTTTTTTTTTTTTTTTTTTTGAAAACTAGGTTTTCCTTTAAGGGCTGAATCTAGGTTTTAGAACCCTAGGGTTCTTGCAATTAATTTTAATTAAAGCTGCTGTATTTTTTATGGCAAATCATTGTAGGATCATTTTATATCATGTATATATGATTTTCTTTAAGTTTCAAAAGAGTTTTGATGGAAAAAGATTCAAAAAGTTTGAAAATTTTTCATGAACAGCATAGCAGATTTTTCTGCAGAAAAGTCATCAATGGAGTTTGGATTAGAACTTGAGCTAGGGAACTCCAAATTGCATGAAACCACTTGCATTAGTTTCCTAAGACATGTAAGATACTGGGAAAATTCATTTGGTAGCCTAACTTAATCATCTTGCTGGTTTTTAAATCAATTTGCGACAATGGATAGTATGCTGTCAATTCTGGACAGCCTACTGTTGTTTGAATTGTTTAGAACAATTGGGGATGATTTGATCATCCAATCGACTTCTATTAGCTTAGTAATTCATGTAGGGACATGATACAAAATCTGGTTTTGTTGGAGGAGTCGAATTGATTAAGTTTTAGAAGCTTTTGTGACCTTGAAGGTCTTCATCAATGGCGGCAGCAATGGGTTTGAGAAACCCTAATTGTTTTTTATGATGGCAGCCCATTAACCACCCCACACGTGTCCATGGGCTTGGCACACACCCCAGCAAGACCCTCCCATGTCTAGCCATGGCCTCCCAAAGCCGTTGGTGGCCATGGCAGCCTAGCCAAGCTTAGGCAGCCCCTTGAAGGTGGTGGCACACTAGGGTTTCCTAGGAAACCCTAATTTGAGTTAATGATGAAACCCTAATGACTTACTGATGGCATTAATTAAAACCCTAATTGGCATATTAATTACCTTAATTAAAGAGTTAATGATTGGTCATTAATTACCAATCATGGCTATTAATAATTAGGGCATAATTAAATGCATTAATGATGTCTAGGGTTAGGGTTTTGGAAACCCTAATTAGTGTAATTAATTAAGAGTAATTAATACGCTGTTTGGCATTAATTAAACCCTAATCCTTATCATTAATACCGTACAAACCTAGGGTTTTAATGATTGGTCATTAAATGACCAATCATTGGGCATTTAATGTTAGGGCTTGCATTTAGAGTTTAGGGTAATGCATTTAGGGTTTAGGGTTTTAGGAAACCCTAATGCACTAATTCATCATTTAAATGATTTTATTTAATTCCTATATTAATTATTTAATTAATATTGATTAATTTAATAATGTTTTAGATGGTGTAAAACACATTTAGGGATTAAATTAAAATCTAGAAAATCTTAATTAAATGAAATTGTTTTGTTTAATTAAGGAAACCCTAATATTAGATATTAGAGTTATTTTAGGAAACTTTAAATGTTTCAATTGATTTGATTGATTGAAACTAAATGTCTTAAATGTTAAGACCTAATTAAATTCGGAAAAATTTGTAAAACCTAATGAGATTAGGATACGTTAATGAGATTAATGTAAATCATTCAAAAGAATTACCGTAATGCCCATATGTTTAATTGCTTACAGTTTTTTCTTATTCTATGCAATGTGATTGTATATTTGTGGATGGATGATGATTATGGACTAAACCTTTTAAACCAATTGTGATTGTCCGTCTTATGAATGGGATGTAATATTTTTCAAGAGTTGTAATTTATTTTGGTGATGTAATTTATTATTTGGGGCTTGCATGCCACCTTCTCTCTTTCTCTATCATTCTCTTATGTACCCCACATTCCCCTTTTGTATCCCTTTCTTTAAAATTATATAAATGTTATGTAATCGAGAGCATACTAAGGAGCATGGTGGACCCAAAGGAGCATGGTGGATCGCAATAAACCAATGGTGGAGACCATCAAGCCTATTGAGGAGATTGAAGGACTTGAAAGCTTAGAGAAGATTTTCAAGAGAGCATGCATGTTTTCGAATGGTTTATTTTACGATCACCTACACCCACCTTAGACCTTGGATTCAATCTATTGGCTTGGATTGAATCTTCTTAAAGTCCATAATCATTGTAGTGGGAGCTTTTAATGAGATTAATAGTGATAGTTCTAAATCCCTAAATCGTTATATGTCTCCTTTTAGGGACTAATATCGATAAGTGGATTATTATTATGTTGTTCAGTTTTTATTTATATGCATAAGATGTATGTTAATTTGATGAGACTCTTAAAATCCTTCTCTTTTAATATTAAGTTGAAAATGAATAAATTATAGGGAATGAATTTGTTATTGCCTTCCATTATTATGGGATCATCTAACGTCCCTTAATGTGGGTACGTGACTGCAGACATGTAGGAGCTACCCATGTTAAAGACATTACTTAAAACTATCACATATGAGATATCATGGGGTGCCTAAACTGATATATACCAAGAAACTAACATGTGAGGTATATATTTGGCAAAACATACCTGTGTGAATGATGGGCTTAACTTAACCAGGGAAGTATTCCAAGAAACTAACATGTGAGGAGTATGTACCCTAGAGGCAAAATGATTGGAACTTGCTTATGAAGCAATAGACAAAGAGTTGTCTTCTTATTGTGGGTTAGAAGCCAAGAAACTAACATGTGAGGCTTCTAGGTCACAGTAGGACCCCAATCCCCCTTAAGGAATGAGATTCTCGAAGTTCATTAGAGGGTGTATGGAATTTGATAAAATAGTGGAAGGTACCATATGATTAAAGACCCAATCATTATGAATAAAACTGAAATCTAATTCTTTGTTTATGTAGATTACCTAATTACTCACCTAAAAACCACTATTTCCTAATATACAGGATATTGATAGTTTAACTAAACCCGATTTCTTTGATTAACTTATGAAATTGAAAATTGTTCTCAATTTTAAAAGATTGTTTATATGCTGTTAGGCATTTTCTTAAAAGCCCTCCATAAAAGATCCTAAGAAGAAAAAGACACTATGCACAATTGGCATCTTGTTGCCATGCTATATGATAGTATTGATGACCAATGAGTTTCAGAAGCAAAATTAGTCAATGCAAGTGCCTTGGATGTCCTACATCACATACAAAGGTTGTATGGTGAGTAAAATAATACTATAAAGTATAGTACTTATAAAGGACTTCTTCTGGACTAGGATGTAGCAAAGGTTGTTTATTAATAATCATTCTTTTGAAAAATGATCAATCACATAGAATAGCTTGAGAAGCTAGATGTGATTTAAAAATGGAAGCATAGAGGGAAGCAAGTCTTGAAAAGTCAAAGACAAAGAAATATAATTATTTTGTAGTAAACATAAGGTATTGTAAAGGGAACTTGATAAAGTATCAATTTTCTTAGAAGAACCAAACTTTTGAAGTTTTGGTTCATACTCTAAACTAAATTGTTGGTTAGTTCTGCTTCTTGGTTTTTGGATTCTAGTGTAATCTAAATGGAAGCAGAAAGTTAAGTAGATAATAAGTTACCTTTAAAATTTTAATAGAGCAAGAGTTACTAAATTAATTTTGGAACTTATTTCTTAACTAGGTCATTTAAGACATTCTACAAATTTGATTTATGAATTTAAATGACTAATTAGAGCAAATGCAATGTATTCCAAGAATACAAGAGATGTAGAGACACTCATTTAAATGTAGCAAATGTAACTTGGTTATGAGATGACCAAGCTGTTAGGATTATGTCCAAGAGCCAATCATAGAGATGATTGTTTAGGGATTAGGAACAATCATTTGATTTCATTTATGTATGTCACATTTATTATTGATTTAATAAAAGGGCTTATTCTATTATGTTTATATGCTTCATTTATATTTACATAATATGTCCATGGAGTTAGAGTTGAGAATATGGAATTACAAAGAGTTGTAATTTTGAGACTATAGATATATCTCTGTACTAAACTCCTAAAGCATTCCTAGTTGAAAGTTCACTATGATGGACAGTAATGAACCATAGGACTAGCACTTGTTAGGTTGACTCTATAAGAGGATAGCTAGTTTCAAGCTATTTGTGTGGAGACACTACAACCAACAAGTAATTAAAGTAGGGACTTAACAGACTTCCATGTCCTATTAGTTTAATTGGAGACATTGTGTTAAAGGAAGGATGCAATTGTAACCTATAAACTATAACAGAAGGGTTCTTTGTTAGATACTTATTCACCTCATTAAGGACAACACCATGAACCATATGCTAGGTGTTATTCATGGTTAGTAAAAGCCCTAATTGATATAAGTGAGTTATAATCAATTAGGGAATTGGAAGGAGTTCCAATTAGACCCTGAATGGAAAGAGTTCCATTGTGCACACCTTGTGCTATTCCTACTACTTGATGATGTGAACCCAATGGGTCACACACTGATCATGCAAGATGAGCTTTTAAGTCTATGAGAGAAAGGGTATGAGTGCATAAAGAATAGTTCTTTGAGGCCTTATTTGTATTTGATGTAAACAATAGGGGTTATTGTGCAATTTAGGGAAATTGCACAAAACCCTAAAAGGGTTCTCCCCTAGGGCCGGCCCCTTTAGTGTGGCATATATAAGTCATACTTATGTGTGACATGGCATAGGCTTGCTTGCACACTCCCAACCCTAGCCGTCCAAAGTGTTCGAGGCTTTCTTCTCTCTCTCTTTCTTCTCCACCTCTAGCAACAACAAGGAAGAAGAAGGAAAAGACTTGAAGCTCTAGCTAGGTGTGGATACCGTTGGAGGTAGCACACTTGGGCTGCTCATTCACCGCTGTCCGGAATCAAAGCTTGGAGCAAAAAGGAGAAGACATAATCAACTGTAAGTTCTAAACCCTCTCTTTGTAATTAGGGTTTTATTGTTTTGTATGAACCACAATCAGATTCATGGGTTGCATGGAATTGATAGGAAATTTTTGTTATTCAAGTTATTCCGCATTCTATTTCCTTCTAGTTCAATTCCTTACAGTGGTATCAGAGCCATGGTTGTGCTTCATACAAACATCATATGGGCTGGTATTTATGGTACAATTAATTGGACATTGGTGTTCTAATTAGTTTTAAGAAAACTAGGGTTTTATAAAACTGTTATGAACAGTTTTCATGATAGTCATGAAAAACCGTCATCTTGTTTTGCATGCCAAAATTTGAGTTCTCCTCCAAAATTTTCATGCCATATATGGTTAGAAAGCTCTTCGAATCAGCTTTCAAACCCAACAAACGGTTCGTCGATCCAAGTTCTGTAAAGAAAGTTATGAATTTTTTACTACAGGCTGTCTGGAAAGACAGTTTTACGCGGGAATGGAACTCTAGGTTGTTCTTCATCTTCTTCTTATATTAATTTGATTTATATTAATCATATGATGATTATATACAATTATATATACTGTATATATAATTACTATATGTATTTGATACATTAAAAATCGAATTTAAAAGAAAAACAAGATTGAAGTTCTTGAAGAGGCTGAATCTGGGTTCTTGAAAAACCCAGGTTAGTTTTCTGGTTTTTGTTCATTCTCTTCCATCAAGATCATTATGAATGATCATAGATTTAATATATATATTGTATATATGTTTATCATTGATGTTGGTATGAGTTTTGAATAAAAACAATCAAAAAGTTTGAGTTTTAAAATTTTCCAGCAAAGCAGTTTTCTGGGAAGCATGATACAGCCATGGTTATTGGCATGTATCTTCTTCATAGGAGCAAGGCAGGGCATGAAACCACCTCTATTAGAATCGTGGGACACTAGGGGATAAACCCCAAGTGGTGCGGCAGCCATTAGATGGCATCTTCTAGGGTTTTAGAACCCATTCTCTTCATTATCGTTTTGCTGAAATTTTCTGGATAATCTTCATAGATTTATTTGCAGCGGCTGTTTGGGCTTGATTTGATCAATTAAATCTCACCTATGGGGGTCGAAAATCATATGGAGATATGACTTGAGGGTTGCCAAAGCTTGGGCAGCCATGGTTGGATCGTGGCAGCCATGAAAGCTTCTTTGAAGCTTCATCTTCTTCAGCAGGCAGCAGCTAGGGTTTATGGAAACCCCTCCCAAATTCGACCTAGGGCTCTTGGCCCTTAATCACCACCTCTGTGATGATTGTCCCAGATGTAGGAGAGTGCCCCAAGGCCTGGCATAGGCTGGCAGCAGCCATGGGTGGATCGTGGCAGCCATGGAAGCTCCATGGCAGCCTCCTTCTATTTTCGGAAATTAGGGTTTTCTTAGGAAACCCTAATCCTATGTGTACTAGGGTTTTAGAAACCCTAATTACCCTCATTAATGTGTCCTATTAGGGTTCTAATTATGACATTAATGACTAGCCTTGGTCATTAATGAACCCGGTTCTAATTAAATGCATTAGGGTTTGAGTTTATGAAACCCTAACCCTAATACATTTAAAATTTGATTTCTCCCAAATTAAATTAATTCCGAAATTAATTATATAATTAATATTGATTAATTTTAAGATGTTTTAAATTGTTTAAAGCAATTTTGGAATAAATTTATTTTCTGGAATTTTTTATTTAAATAAAATTGTTTTATTTATTTAAGTTAATTCCTAATACTATAGTATTAGATACTAGTTAGTATTATTTAATTGTTTTAATTATTCTAATGATTTTGATTAATATGATTGATCAAAATTAGATGTTTTAAAGAGTTAAAACATGTTAGGATAGATTAAAATAATTTTGGGAAATTAAATGATTAAAAGGAGTTTTAATTCAATAATTGATTTCTAAATTAGGGTTTTAGAAATTCTAATTTTAGAAATTAATAAATGCCATTTATTTTGTTTTATTAAGTTGTTTCAATTATTCTAGTAATTTTGATTAATATGATTGATCAAAATACAATGTTTTAAAGAGTTAAAATCATACTAGAATAGATTAAAATAATCTTTGAAAATTATTGATTAAAAGGAGTTTTAATTCAATAATTGATTTCTAAATTAGGGTTTAAGAAATTCTAATTTTAGAAATTAATAAAACATTACCATTTTCATTATTTTAATTTTGGATATGATATTTTGAGGTCCCCTAATGAGATTAGGAAGCATTAATGAGATTAATGAAGTCCAATTAATAGAGTTACCATAATGCCTATATGTTTTAATTGCTTACAGTACTTTTATTTATGCAATATGATTGTATAATTGTGTGTGGATGATGATTATGGACTAAGCCCCCTTAAACCAATTGTGATTGGCCGTCTTATGAGTTGTGAAATATTTTTCAAAGGGTTGTAATTTATTTATGGTGATGTAATTTTTTAATTGGGGCTTGCATGCCACTTTTTTTCTCCTTCACTCTCTCTATCATTCTCTTATGTACCCCACATTCCCCTTATGTATCCCTTTCTTTAAATTATGTAAATGTTATGTAATCGAGAGCGCACTAAGGAGCATGGTGGACTCAAAAGAGCATAGTAGAGCCCAACAAGCCAATGGTGGAGACCATCAAGCTCATGGAGGAATTTGAGGACTTGAAAGCTTAGAGAAGACTTTCAAGAATGTATGCATGTTTCCATTGAATGTTTTACGATCACCTACACCTACAATAGACCTTGGATTCAATCTATTGGCTTGGATTGAATCTTCTTAAAGTCCATAATCATCATAGTGGGAGCTTTAAGTTATGAGATAATTGTATTAGCTCTAATACCATAGTTTGGTATATGTTACCTATTCACTTAGGGACTAATATCAAAATATGGTACTTTATATATGTTGATATATAATAGCATG
Organism: Liquidambar formosana; assembly: GCA_039720395.1. Classification (NCBI taxonomy): domain Eukaryota; kingdom Viridiplantae; phylum Streptophyta; class Magnoliopsida; order Saxifragales; family Altingiaceae; genus Liquidambar; species Liquidambar formosana. The sequence goes on from CM077832.1 coordinate 25,201,451, forward strand.
CGATGTATGATTTATAATAGCATGAGATGTATGATTATAAATAGCATAATTTATATGTTTAAATTTTGATACATAGGATGCATGTTAATTTGATGAGACCCTTTAAAACCCCTCTTATTTAATATTAAGTTGAAAATGGAGAAGTCATTGGGGAATAAATTCTTCATTGCCTTCCATCATTATAGGATCATCTAACGTCCCTTAATGTGGGTACCTGGCTGCAGACATGTAGGAGCTACCCATGTTAAAGACATTACTTGAAACTATCACATATGAGATATCATGGGGTGCCTAAACTGGTATATACCAAGAAACTAACATGTGAGGTATATATTTGGCGAAACATACCTGTGTGAATGATGGGTTTAACTTAACGAGGGAAGTATTCCAAGAAACTAACATGTGAGGTGTATGTTCCCTAGAGGCAAAATGATTGGAACTTGCTTACGAAGCAATAGACAAAGAGTTGTCTTTTTATTGTGGGTTAGAAGTCAAGAAACTAACATGTGAGGCTTCTAAGTCACAGTGGGACCCCAATCCCCATTAGGAATGAGATTCCCGAATTCCATTAGAGGGTGTATGGAATTTGATAAAATAGTGGGAGGTACCATATGATTAAAGACCCAATCATTATGGATAAAAATGAAATCTAATTCTTTGTTTATGTAGATTACCTAATTACTCACCTCAAAACCCCTATTTCCTAATATAGGATATTGATAGTTTGACTAAACCCGATTTCTTTGATTGACTTAGGAAATTGAGAATTGTTCTCAATTTCAAAAAGATTGTTTATATGCTATTAGGCCTTTTATTAAAGGCCCTCCAGAAAACATCCTAAGAAGAAAAAGACACTATGCGCAATTGGCATCTTGTTGCCATGCTATATGATAGTATTGATGACTAATGAGCTTCAGAAGCAAAATTAGTCAATGCAAGTGCCTTTGATGTCCTACATCACATACAAGGTTGTATTATGAGTGAAATAATACTATAAAGTATAGTACTTGTAAAGGACTTCTTCTGGACTAGGATGTAATAAAAGTTGTTTATTAATAATCATTCTTTTGAAAAATGATTAATCACATAGAATAGCTTGAGAAGCTAGATGTGATTTAAAATGGAAGCATAGAGGAAAGCAAGTCTTGATAAGTCAAAGACAAAGAAATATAATTATTTTGTAGTAAATATAAGGTATTGTAAAGGGAACTTGATAAAGTATCAGTCTTCCTAGAAGAACCAAACTTTTGAAGTTTTGGTTCATGCTCTAAACTAAATTGTTGGTTAGTTCTGCTTCTTGGTTTTTGGATTCTAGTATAATCTAAATCGAAGCAGAAAGTTAAGTAGATAATAAGTTACTTTTAAAAATTTTAATAGAGCAAGAGTTGCTAGATTAATTTTGGGAACTTATTTCTTAACTAAGTCATTTAAGACATTCTAGAAATTTGATTTCCGAATTTAAATGACTAATTAGAGCGAATGCAACGTATTCCGAGAATACAAGAGATGTAGAGACTCTTATTTAAATGTAACGATTATGACTTGTTTATGAGATGACCAAACCCATCTTTTACTTGGTGAAGTGAATGAGTTACATTTATAATTTGACTATACATTGTGATGTATACAGTCATGTAGAGCATGCATTCAATTATAGTAGACTCATCTTAGAATGACATAGCTCAATGGTGAATCTAAGAGAACAAATTGAACCCTATTAAGATATGGTTTAGTCCATGATGAGTTTTACTAATGTATCCATCTAGGATACACCTTAAAATTGCTACATATTGATAATTTAGGGTTCACTCCAGTTTTATCCCAATTATATCAGATATGATATGGGAAGAAACCCAACTTAAAGAAGTTAAGGCTTGGGCTTGTGCTACATTTGTCTAGAAACATAATGTAGACAATCTGGAAATAAGGTCAAGTAAGTGTTGAATTGTGGTATATCCTAAAAGTGGTTGGGATAGTATTTCTATTACTCTAATGAACAAAAGTTGTCCATTAGGATGATTGCTGGATTTTCTTGAGAAAGAGTTCATTCAAGAAAGATGCAAAAGTAGATAGAATTTACAGAATTGTTTGTAAAGCCACAAACCAACAAAGATCCAAACCTTGCCCCTATTGAGGCAAAACCTTTAATTACACCACATTCTTTTCATAGATCAAATTGGATATTTCTTTAACATAAGAGAGATATTGTATCTCCATTAGAATGTGAAAGAATTGTTCTTTGGTGATAAAGATCACCAAGATAATCCTATTGATTATGATTAGGCGATGTTTGACATCAACTTGAGAAATGACTAAGAGTCATTAAATCCAATATGGACAGGTAGAGACCTAAAAGGCTTGGCTATTTAAGAATTTTTCAACATAGGCAAAAAGTTGTCTATAAAGAAACTTGTTTGATAATAGTTATGCTGAAATCCATTTGGATCTTGTTATCTATAAACACACATTTTGAATATGAGATATGTCAAAAATGATATAAAGATGTTATATCAAATGGTGAAAAACCATAAAAGTGTGTAAGTTATAGAAGTCTATTAATAGACTACAAGGTTCTCATAATTAGAACATCTATAAAGTTGAAGTAATCAAATTGTTTGATTTCTCTCATTGTATAGATGGACCATGAGTATATAAAAGGTTAGTGGGAGTGCGATCGTTTTTCTTTATCCTAAGTATAGATGACATCCTAATCATTATGAATGATATATGAATGACATCCTAATCGTTTTGGTTTTTGGAGAAAAACTAATTCATGAAAGATTTGGCAAAAGCATCCAACAAGATCTATAGAGATAGATCATATAGATTGCTAAGTATCTCCAAATCATCAAACATAGTTGAAATGTTGAAGGAGTTCAACATGGAGAATTTTAAGGGAGGTCTGATTTACTTCAGATAAGAATTCATTATTCAAGGGCATGTGCCCTAGGATAACACAAGTAAGGTTCTTAAAGTGTTAAGAAGCCTTATTCTACACTATGTATTGAACCTGATATCTATTATGTTGTAATTGTTACAAATAGTTATCAATCAATTCAAATTTGGAATATTGGATTGTATATGGAAATTGTAAACTCATAGTAGATGGGTATATGGATTTGGATATAATCCATATGGGGTATATTTTATATTCACTTTAGTTGGTGAAATACTTAATGGAAGAACTGTATGAAAGATACAGTGGATTCCATTATTAAGGGTGAATTAATTTTCGCATTGTCTAGGAGACTGTTTGGATCTATAAGTTCATTTAGAACTTGGAGTTGTTCCTTCCATTGAGTTGCCCACACCTTGTTTTGTGACAACAATGGGTCTATATCTTAAGTATAGGAATCACGGTCTCATCAAAAGTCCAAACACATAGAGCGGCAATTCCAAGTGATTAGAAGAATCATTGGAAGAGGTAATAGATACATTATAGAAGATATTATCTACATAAGTTTTTGTAGACCTACTGACTAAAGCTTTAAAACATAATTGGTTATGTCTAAGACCAACATCTTAAGAAGATAAGTATGCGATACATGGTCGATTGGCTTCAGTGCAAGTGGGAGATTGTTAGGATTATGCCCTAGCCAATCATAGAGATGATTGTTTAGGGATTAGGAACAATCATTTGATTTCATTTATGTATGTCACATTTATTATTGATTTAATAAAAGGGCTTATTCTATTATGTTTATATGCTTCATTTATATTTACATAATATGTCCATGGAGTTAGAGTTGAGAATATGGAATTACAAAGAGTTGTAATTTTGAGACTATAGATATATCTCTGTACTAAACTCCTAAAGAATTCCTAATTGAAGGTTCACTATGATGGACAGTAATGAACCATAGGACTAGCACTTGTTAGGTTGACTCTATAGGAGGATAGCTAGTCTCAAGCTATTTGTGTGGAGACACTACAACCAACAAGTGGGTGCCTATTGCGAGAATAGGTACACTGAATGTGACCAAAGATATGAGATAAACTGAATGGAGTTTTATCCTGCCTGTCAATCAGTTTCTCATTGTTATAGTGGTACAAGTAATCCTTAGACCTGAGACACCATAGTTGTCTTATGCATGTAGCTTTAGAAGTTTGATAACACTAAGTGCAGATCCTATTCAGGGGTCTGCAAAGGTGTTCATTGGCCCTACTGCTATGTGTATGAAGGCATGTGAGTGATCAACAACGGATCCATCACTCTCAGGAAAAAGAGAGAGAATGTCTCATATAGCATTCATAATATAACTCATTAAATCCATGGCCATGGTAGGATGAATATGAAAAGAGTTTCATGAGTTCATCAATGAGTTGATATTCATGATTAAGTATAAAGTAATTAAACTAGGGATTTGACAGACTTCCATGTCCTATTAGTTTAATTGGAGACATTGTGTTGAAGGAAGGATGCAATTGTAACCTATAAACTATAACAGAAGGGTTCTTTGTTAGATACTTATTCACCTCATTAAAGACAACACCATGAACCATATGCTAGGTGTTATTCATGGTTAGTAGAAGCCCTAATTGATATAAGTGAGTTATAATCAATTAGGGAATTGGAAGGAGTTCCAATTAGACCCTGAATGGAAAGAGTTCCATTGTGCACACCTTATGCTATTCCTACTACTTGATGATGTGAACCCAATGGGTCACACACTGATCATGCAAGATGAGCTTTTAAGTCTATGAGAGAAAGGGTATGAGTGCATAAAGAATAGTTCTTTGAGGCCTTGTTTGTATTTGATGTAAACAATAGGGGTTATTGTGCAATTTAAGGAAATTGCACAAAACCCTAAAAGGGTTCTCCCCTAGGGCTGGCCCTTTTAGTGTGGCATATATAAGTCATACTTATGTGTGACATGGCATAGGCTTGCTTGCACACTCCCAACCCTAGCCATCCAAAGTGTTGGAGGCTTTCTTCTCTCTCTCTTTCTTTTCCACCTTTAGCAACAACAAGGAAGAAGAAGGAAAAGACTTGAAGCTCTAGCTAGGTGTGGATACCGTTGGAGGCAGCACACTTGGGCTGCTCATTCACCGCTGTCCGAAATCAAAGCTTGGAGCAAAAAGGAGAAGACATAATCAACTGTAAGTTCTAAACCCTCTCTTTGTAATTAGGGTTTTATTGTTTTGTATGAACCACAATCAGATTCATGGGTTGCATGGAATTGATAGGAAATTTTTGTTATTCAAGTTATTCCGTATTCTATTTCCTTCTAGTTCAATTCCTTACACAAGCCTATCATTTACTTGAGGAAGTAAAGGAGCTGCATTTATAATTTGACTAATACATTGTGATGTATATAGTTATGTAGAGCATGCATTCAACTACAGTAGACTCCTCTTAGAATACCATAGCTCAATGGTGAATCTAAGAAAACGAATTGAACCCTATTAAGATATGGTATGATCCATGATGAGTTTTACTAATGTATCTGATAAGCACAAAATATTCATTGAAACTACTCCCTAATTTATATTTTCTAGTTATTTTATTATATTTAATTTGGTGTGTTTAAAGTGTTTTTGATTTATTGCAGGGCTATTGAGTTTATACTGAAAAGATGACAATCGGGACTACATAAGCTAATAAATGCAACTTGAAGTGAGTTTCTCACTTGCCTAAAATTTCATGGAGCTGCAACAAGAGTTGGGTCAACAATTTTGAAGATTTGAGCAGCAAATCTGGGTAAATTGATCAAGTTTTGGTAATCTGGCCATAACTTGTGATTCTCATATCCAATTTGGGTGAAACTGGTGGCTTTGAAAAGAATACTTAAAGGACTACAATTGTTTAGTTTATGGCATTTCCTAATTCAAACGTTTTCCAAATTAAAAATGAGCTGGAAGTGGACTTATTTGCAAAAATCTAAATCTGGCAGAATTTGTCAATGTGAGAACATGGGCAGCCAAGAATTCAAAGAAAGGGGCATTGCTTTTGACTTGTGGGATCAACTGGATCCTTTCCCCATCTCCTATAAATACCAAGGGAATTCACATAACAAAGGGAGAAAAAAAAAAGAGGAAGTAGAGAGATGGCTAAGGGGAGAAACCAATTCTTTGTTTTCTACATGGCCAACTAATCTTTGTCTTAGGGTGGAGATGAAGCCCTAATCAAGTATTGTGTATTTTATTGTATTGTTTTGTGGATTTGATTATTTGTGTATAAGGATTGCATAACTAGGAGGATTGTACTATTGGTACAATTTGTTTTAATGTTTTTATCTCAAATTGTGTTTAATTTCTGTGATTTTAAATACAATGGTTTTCACTATACATATATTTGGAGATTAAGATGATACATGCTTAGACAAGATGAGTCGTGCTCACAAATTAGTTTAGAATAGAGTAGGTGAGATGGTTCGTGCTACATCTTTGATGAGTTATGCCTAATTTTCAAATATATGAATCTTTCTTGATGATATCATTGGGCTTGTAGCTACAATGAGTCTTGCTCATACCAAATAATAAAATTTTGAAAAACGTTACAATAAGAGTATTTTTATAAGATTAGTGGTGGATTCGAGACCCTAAGTATTTCTTTCCTTGAAGAAAATATAAATTTATTTTGCTTGCATTAAATAGAGTTCAAAACCATAAAAATCATCTTTATGAATTATTTTAGTATTCAGTTTTCAACATTAAAATAACCCCAGTATAGTCCCTGTGGTACGACACCCGTGCTACTACTATTTACAAATTTTGCATCCTACGGGTAATTGATTTTGACACGATCAATATCCATCTAGGATATACCTTAAAATTGCTACATATTGATAATTTAGGGTTCACTCTAATTTTTTCCCAATTATATCAGATATGATATGGGAAGAAACCCAACTTAAAGATGTTAAGGCTTGGGGTTGTGCTACGTATGTCTAGAGACATAATTGAGACAATCTGGAAATAAGGTCAAGTAAGTGTTGAATTGTGGTATATCCCAAGTGTGGTTGGGATAGTATTTCTATTACCCTAATGAACAAAAGTTGTCCATTAGGATGTTTGTTGGATTTTCTTGAAAAAGAGTTCATTCAAGAAAGATGCAAAAGTAGATAGAATTTACAGAATTGTCTGTAATGCCACAAACGAAAAAAGATCCAATCCTTGTCTCTATTGAGGCAAAAACCCTTAACTACACCACAATCTTTTCATAGATCAAATTGGATATTTTTCAACATATAAGAGATATGGTATCTCTATTAATATGTGAAAGAATAGTTCTATGGTGATAAAGATCACTAAAATAATCCTATTGATTATGATTAGGCGACGTTTGACATCAACTTGAGAAATGACTAAGAGTCATTAAATCCAATATGGCTAGGTAGAGACTTAGAAAGCTAGGCTATTTAAGAATGTTTTCAACATAGGCAAAAAGTTGTTTATAAAGAAACTTGCTTGATAATAGTTATGCTGAAATCCATTTGGATCTTGTTATCTATAAACACACATTTTGAATATGAGATATGTCAAAAAGAATATAAAGATGTTATATCCAATGGTAAAAAACCATAAAAGTGTGTAAGTTATAGAATTCTATTAATAGATTACAAGATTATCATAATTAGAACATCTATAAAGTTAAAGTAATCAAATTGTTTGATTTCTCTCATTGTATAGATGGACCATGAGTGTATAAAAGGTTAGTGGGAGTGCGATCAATTTTTCTTTATCCTACCAATAAGATAACATCCTAATCATTATGAATGATATATGAATGTTATCTAATGTGAAGTTTTAGTTTTTGAGAAAAACTTCTTCATGAAAGATTTGGCATAAGCATCCAACAAGATCTATAGAGATAGATCATATAGATTGTTAAGTATTTCCAAATCATTAAACATAGTTGAAATGTTGAAGGAGTTCAACATGGAGAATTCTAAAGGAGGTCCGATTTACTTCATATAAGAATTCATTATTCAAGGGCATGTGCCCTAGGATAACACAAGTAAGGTTCTTAAAGTGTTAAAAAACCTTATTCTACACTATGTATTGAACCTGATATCTATTATGTTGTAATTGATACAAATAGTTATCAGTCAATCCAAATTTGGAATATTAGATTGTATATGGAAATTGTAACTCATAGTAGATGGGTATATGGATTTGGATATAATCCATATGGGGTATATTTTATATTCACTTTAGTTGTTGAAATACTTAATGGAAGAACTGTATGAAAGATACAGTAGATTTCATTATTGAGGGTGAATTAATTGTCACATTGTCTAGGAGACTGTTTAGATCTATAAGTTCATTTAGAACTTAGAGTTATTCCTCCAATTAAGTTGCCTATACCTTGTTTTGTGACAATAATGGGTCTATAACTCAAGTATAGGAACTAAGGTCTCATCAAAAAGTCCAAACACATAGAGTGGCAATTCCAAGTGATTAGAGGAATCATTGGAAGAAGTAATAGATACATTACAGAAGATATTATCAACATAAGTTTTTGTAGACCTACTAACTAAAGCTTTAAAACATAATTGGTTATGTCTAAGACCAACATCTTGAGAAGATAGGAATGTAATACATGGTCGATTAGCTTTAGTGCAAGTGGGAGATAGAATTATGCCCTAGAGCTAATCATAGAGATGATTGTTTAGGGATTAGAAACAATCATTTGATTTCATTTATGTATGTCACATTTATTATTGATTTAATAAAAGGGCATATTCTATTATGTTTATATGCATCATTTATATTTACATAATATGTCCATGGAGTGGAAGTTGAGACTGTAGATATATCTCTGTACTAAACTCCTAAATCATTCCTAGTTGAAGGTTCACTATGATGGATAGTAATAAACTATAGGACTAGCACTTGTTAGGTTGACTCTATAGGAGGATAGCTGGTCTCAAGCTATTTATGTGGAGACACTACAACCAATAGGTGGGTGCCTATTAATAGAATAGGTACACTGAATATGACTAAAGATATGAGATAAACTGAATGGAGTTTTAACCTGCCTGTCAATCAGTTTCTCATTGTTATAGTGGTACAAGTAATCTTTAGACCTGAGACACTATAGTTGTCTTATGCACATAACTTTAGAAGTTTGATAGCACTAAGTGCAGATCCTAATCAGGGTCTGCAAGGGTGTTCATTGGCCCTATTGCTATATGTATGAAGGCATGTGAGTGATCAACAAAGAATCCATTACTCTTAGGAAAAAGAGAAAGAATGTTTCATATAGCATTCATAATATAACTCATTTTGTCCATGGCCATGGCAGTATGAATATGGAAAGGAGTTTCCATAAGTTCATAATTGAGTTGATATTGATGAATGAGTATAAAGTAATTGAACTAGAGACTTGACAGACATATGTCCTATTAATTCAATTGGAGACATTGTGTAAATGGAAGGATGTAATTGTAACCTATAAACTATAATAGAAGAGTTCTTTGTTAGATACTTATTCACCTCATTAAGGACAACACCATGAACCATATGCTAGGTGTTATTCATAGTTAGTAGAAACCCTAATTGATATAAATGACTTATAATCAATTAGGGAATTGGAAGGAGTTCCAACTAAACCTAAATGGAAAGAGTTCCATTGTGCACACCTTGTACTATTCCCACTATTTGATGGTGTGAACCCAATAGGTCACACATTGATCATGCTAAGAAGAGCTTTAAAGTCTATGAGAGAAAGGGTATAGGTGAATAAAAGAATAGTTCTTAAGGGCTTAGTTTGTATATGATATAAACTAAGGGGGTTATTGTATAATTATGAGTAATTACACAAAACCTATTAGGATTAGAAGTGCCCCCTCATGGCTGGCCCTATTAGAGGCTTTATAAAGCCTCTAGTGATGTATGACATCATCACTTTTAGAAGCTCCCAAGGGTTGGCCGAAATTGTCACTGCCCTCTTTCTCTCATCTCTTCTCCTACTCTAGCAATAACAAGGAAAAGAAGGAAAGGACTTGAAGCTCTAACTAGGTGTAGATACCGTTGGAGGCAATGCACTTAAATTGCTACTATGCTACTGTCTGGATTCGAAGCTTGGAGCAAAAAGAAGAAGACAATTAAACTATAAGTGTTCTAACCTTCTTTGTAGTCAGGGTAGGGTTTTGTTCTTGTATTATGCATAGTTAGATTCATGGGCTATGGAATCGGAGGAAAAATGTTTATATTCTGCATTTCGATTTTTGCCTTTTTTACGATTCCCAATATGTAGGGCATGTTTGTGAGTGTCTTTTTATTTGAGAATCAAACATCCAATAAGGGGAGTGTAGGAGAATAAGTATGATGCTCCTAGGGCTACTAATTAGGGTTTGTTTGATTGTGGAGTTTAACGACATCTGATCTTCGATTGACTGGCTCCACGTTGATCTTGAGGGATTGAATTTGAAATCGAACGGTTGGATTTGTCATCAGAGGAGAGATTTTGAAGAACCAAACTACTTAAAGTTCAATTCAGGTAGTGATGAATAGGGTTTCATTGATCGTAAGGCTTTTGCCATCCGATCCTTGATCGAATGGTTCTAAATTGATCTTAGGGACTTGAATTTGAAATCCAACGGTTGGATCACCCGTTTGATGAAGGATTGTGAAGAATTAAACCACCTTAAGTTGCTTTAGGGGGGTTATATTAGGAGTTTTGGAGATCACAAGGTTTGCGCCTTTTGATCTTCAAACGAATGGTCCCAAGTTGATCTTGGGGACTTGAATTGAACATCCAACATTTGGATTGTACGTTAGATGAGGAATTTTGAAGAATCAAACCGCCCTAAGTTGCTTTAAAGAGGTATGATTAGGGGTTTTTGGGATTAGAAGGTTTGTGCCTTCTAATTCCCAATCACATGGTCCTAGGTTGTTCTAGGGACATTGAATTGTAGATCCAATAGTCGAATTAACTATTAGTTAAGAGATTGTGAGAAATCGAATTACCCAAAGTTGCATTAGGGGTTCGATTTAGGGGTTTTGGGGATCAGAAGGTTTGTGCCTTCTGATTCCCAATCAAATAGTCCTAGGTTGTTCTAGGGACATTGAATTGAAGATCCAATGGTCGGATTAACCATTGGATGAGAGAATAAAAGGAATTGAACCACCCAAAGTTGCTTTAGGGGTTCGGTTTAGGGGTTTTGGGCATTGTACCAGTTCCTTGTTCTAGGGGCTCGAAGATTGAATTGGGGGAATGCCTTGCCCTAGTGGTGGGTAGGACAAGGTGAATAAAATTAGGTAACGGGTGTGTCCAACCTAATTATACTGTTAATGGGTTGGTCAATTTTTTCCGGAGGCGGCCCGACAAAATTTGGGTGTCTACACCTACATATCTTCACTTTGATCTTCACATTGATTGAACAAACTAACATTTTTTCCTTTTTTTGGTGGAGAATCAGGTCTATATAGTTCAAAAGATTCACTTTTCTTTTTTCATAATTTTTTAAATGCCCTAACTTTTGCTTAGGTTGCCTTTTTAGGTTTTCAACCTAGTAGGCCTAGGCTCTACATATAACCACATAGGGACCACCCTCACTTGGCTTAAACTTCTCCTGCGAGTCACAAACATAGATTGTAGTCTTCCTTGATCACAAGACTTTCTTTTAATTGTTGTTGATCTTCCTTCTTGATGCTTTTGGATGTTAATCCCTTTCCTTTTTTTTGTACTTTTTTTTTTTTTTGCTCTTTTTTCTTTTCTTTTCTTTTCTTTTTTTGTCACAATTTTTTTCTTTTGAATTTTTTTTTTTCCTTTTGAGGAAGAGGGAAATAAACATCTCTAAAAGCTCACAGCATGGTAGTTGATTTCTTCTTTTGATCTTTGAATTGCTTTTTATAAGGGTTCTAAGATCTTCTTAAGTTGCTTGGCCTATGTCTTCATGGAGTGAACCGGGTGGGTGGTCCCTTATGTTTACCATTTTGGACTTTTCCAAGTTTTCTAGTCAATTAGTCACAGTTTATTCATCATTCTTTGTATTTACTCCTTTAGTGGAAGGAGTTTTTGAGCCTCTTAGCAAATATTTTCATGCCACTTTGATTGTTAATTGATTAATGAGAAGAGAACTAGAAAGACAATGGAATTCTTAAAATCAAACATTTTATTAAAGGAATGAAGAAGAACACATTGAAAATCTTGACTTAACAATTATTAGGACTCAAAAGACTCATAACTTCAAAGGATATTTGACTTGAAGATCAAAAACAATTAACTAACTAGAAAACAAAGAAACAAACGCTAAGTCTACTTTAGGACAAACAACCTAAACTCTTAATCACAAACAGTCATGATAAAATTGGTGCGACATTAAGCACTAAATGGATTGCCTTTAGAGTGAATGATTGGGTGCCTTAGGTGGAGAGACAATTTCCTTGTCAAAAAGGTCTTGGATTTCATGTTTTAACCTTGGGCATCGATCAGTGTTATGCCTCTTGCCTTAGTGGAAGTCACAAGACTCATTCTCTTTAAAGCGACGGGGCAATGGATTAGGCAATGGTGCTAGGTCAAGGGGTTGAAGCAAACCTTTCACCTTCAACTTCTCAAAAACATTGCTTAATGGCATGGAGAGTTCGGTGAATAAACGGGACTGTTGGGAAGATATGGCATTGACATGGCTATGTGTCTTTTCATTATTTCTAGTTCAGGAGTTCCCTGATTTCTCCTCTTCCTTAATTGTACCATCACCAATGGCATCTTCTACTTGAGTTCCAGTCCTAATCAAGGCCTTAGAGTTTGGGAAATAGCTTGCAAAGAGATGCTTATGGTAAATAGGGAAGAGGTTCTTAACTACCATCTGAATTTGCTCTTCTTCATTGGGTCAATTCGCCATCTGAGAAGCCTTTTGTCCCCACCTTGTAATGAATGTGGAGAAGGTTTCATTAGCCCCTTGCTTTGTTGTTTCTAGGTTCCTGTGGGTAATGTTAGGATTATGCCCTAGAGCCAATCATAGAGATGATTGTTTAGGGATTAGGAACAATCATTTGATTTCATTTATGTATGTTACATTTATTATTGATTTAATAAAAGGGCTTATTCTATTATGTTTATATACATCATTTATATTTACTTAATATGTCCATGGAGTTAGAGTTGAGAATATGGAATTACAAAGAGTTGTAATTTTGAGACTATAGATATATCTCTGTACTAAACTCCTAAAGCTTTCCTAGTTGAAGGTTCACTATGATGGACAATAATGAACCATAGGACTAGCACTTGCTAGGTTAACTTTATAAGAGGATAGCTAGTCTCAAGCTATTTGTGTGGAGACACTACAACCAACAGGTGGGTGCCTATTAATAAAATAGGTACACTGAATGTGACCAAAGATATGAGATAAACTGAATGGAGTTTTAACCTGCCTGTCAATTAGTTTCTCATTGTTATAGTGGTACAAGTAATCCTTAGACCTGAGACACTATAGTTGTCTTATGCATGTAGCTTTAGAAGTTTGATAACACTTAATGCAAATCCTTATAGGGGTTTGCAAGGGTGTTCATTGGCCCTACTGCTATATGTATGAAGGCATGTGAGTGATCAACAAGGAATCCATCACTCTCTAGAAAAAGAAAGAGAATGTCTCATATAGCATTCATAATATAACTCATTAAATCCATGGCCATGGTAGGATGAATATGAAAAGAGTTTCATGAGTTCATCAATGAGTTGATATCTATGAATGAGTATAAAGTAATTGAATTAGGGACTTGACAGACTTCCATGTCCTATTGGATCAATTGGAGACATTGTGTAGATGGAAAGATGTAATTATAACCTATAAACTATAACAGAAGGGTTCTTTGTTAGATACTTATTCACCTCATTAAGGACAACACTATGAACTATATGCTAGGTGTTATTCATGGTTAGTAGAAGCCCTAATTGATATAAGTGAGTTATAATCAATTAGGGAATTGGAAGGAGTTCCAATTAGACCCTAAATAGAAAGAGTTCCATTGTGCACACCTCATGCTATTCCTACTACTTGATGATGTGAACCCAGTGGGTCACACACTGATCATGCAAGAAGGGCTTTAAAGTCTATGAGAGAAAGGGTATGAGTGCATAAAGAATAGTTCTTTGAGGTCTTGTTTATATTTGATGTAAACAACAGGGGTTATTGTGCAATTTAGAGAAATTGCACAAAACCCTAAAAGGGTTTCCCCCCTAGGGCCGGCACCTTTAGTGTGGACTATTTAAGTCACACTATGATGTGTGACATCATAACTTTTGGAAGACACCATGGGCTGGCCGAAATTTCCAGCACTCTCTCTCTCTCTCTTCTCTTCTTCTACTCTAGCAACAACAAGGAAAAGAGGATTAGGACTTGAAGCTCTAGCTAGGTATGGATACCGTTGGAGGCAGCACACTTGGGCTGCTCATTCATCGCTGTCCAGATTCAAAGCTTGGAGTAAAAAGGAGAAGACATTCCAACTGTAAGTGTTCTAACCCTCTTCGTAGTTAGGGTTTGATTTTGTATTATGCATAGTTAGATACATGGGATTAGGAATTGTAGGAAAAATTTTTATATTCCGTACTTCTATTTTTCCTCTTGTTCAATTCCAACAGGTAACATCCACTTCAATGTTTTACTTGTATTAAAAGGTGAACTCATTACATATATCTTCCTATGTCTGAGTTCTATTCTCATCCAATGCTGAGAACCACTTCAATGCAAAGGTCGCCAATGTCTCATGGAACATTTGAGCCAATAGCTCATTGCTTGCTCCTCAAGTGTGCATACTACACACATACATCCTCAAGTGGATCTTGGAGTAGTCCATTCCATCAAATATTTCTAACTCTAGCATCTTGAATTGTAGTAAAATGTGAGCTTTTGGAAACAAGGACAGTGTGTGCACATCCACTATATTATCAGTTCTACAAATCTCTTTTATAGTTCTCTCCAAAGCCTCTACCTCGCTAACCAACACAGAATCACTACTAGTAGCCTTCCCGTTAGCTTCTCCTTCTAGGTTGATGATCTCAGGTTTCGAACTACTTTCTCCCTTTGTCTTAGTGTTCTCATTGGATTGAGGTCCATTTTTAGTACCAGACCCATGAGGTGCACCCGAGAAATGGGTCTTAGAACCATTGTTTTGTTCTAGATCTACCATCTTCTATTGATTATCTTGAGCCAGTTTTGATGCTATTTCAAAGATCTTTGAGGTATAGTCCAACTTTGTCATAATGGCTTTCAAACAAACCTCAAGGTCAAAGTTCCTTTCACTAGTCCCTTCGTCAGCCATCTTAGGTTCAAAGTTTGAGTCCAACTTTAATAAGTTGTCACGGGTTTAATCTAACCCCCCCTTCAAGAACAAAATCCTCTTTTTAGGTTATGACCAAAATATTTTAACAATATTTTCATGACTGCACTAAATTGATAAGTGTGATCTCATAAAGCATTCCCTTAGTTAGACATCTCATCTCTAAAGGTACCTTGAAGTGTGAGGTAATATACTAAGGACATGAAGGTGAGTCACTTAGTCTTAAGTTCTAGCCATTAACCATTACAAAACTATTAAGAGTCACTTCCCCCCAAGTGTAGGCAAACTATGGGCTAGGTCTAAATAGGATATCTCCTTAGTTAGACACCTCATCCTTAAAAGTGTCCCTTAAGACAGAGGGTGAGATGGCATACTAAGGACATAAAGAAGAATGAACCCCTACTCCTTAACACTTAATTAAACACTTCATTCCAAACAAAACCCCTATTAGTTTACTTAAAAGCCTATGATTAAATGGTCTTAGCTCACATACCTTTAATTAGTCCATCCCTCCTTTAGGGAGCCCCTTAGGTAAAGGGTGAAGGTACTTATTAGGGGTATGTAGGTGAGACCATATATCAAGTGTCAATCATTACCCATGGTTAAAATAAACCTAGGTATACAACACAATTTATGAGCATAGCAACACAACAAAGCACGGCATGATATCATTACAATCAAGTGTGGGTGCATAATAGTGAACCAATAGTGTCATATAAGGCCCCACTACATGCACTAAGAGAGGGTAGGCTAGGGTCCTTCACTTGTTTGAATCAATCTTTATACCTAACCACATGTGGCATTAGGAACGCTGTGTGGGTCCATCAGTACATGATTAATTCATTTAATATACACAAGGGTACTAGGCAAGAGAAGTTGATAGCTTTTGTCCCAACACTTGGAATCAGGAAAACCAAGGTTGAGACTAGGCCAATCAAGTGGCAAGGATACATTAATTCTATTATGCAACAATTGTGCACACAATGTAATAAATGAAAGCACACAATCAAGCGAATGCAAATGCATGTGATCAATTTTAATTAAGCATAAGAAATTAATTTAGCCCAATTAAACTTTATAGAGTCTAGCCCACAATTTCCCTAGTGGAGTTGCCAAACTGTGGACCTGGGAAAGTAGCCCACATGGGAAATCAAAAGAAGGTCGCCACCTCATTTTTTAAGGAAAAAAGGAAAACCCTAAAATGTTTTATTTTCCAAAACAAGTGACTCCATGTTTTAAAAATGGAAAAGGCAAAAGATCTTTTGAAAACCAAAGATTGTGAATTCAGAGGCTAAGTTATGATATGAGAAGGTTCTAGGCAAAGTCTATAGGCACCCATATCGCCCTAATTGGTCTCTTAATTAAATTGGGCTAAAATAATGTCTCACACACATAAATCAATAATCATCATCAAAAGACAGCATGCATATCATGAATCCATCCATCCAAATAGGCAAATAAAAGAGAAAATAGAAAATGAAGAAAGAGGACTTAAGATACTTAGTATCCTAGAGCGAACTTGAACATCAATTGAGCGCCAACATACCCTACACACACATGCAGGGATCAAAGTCCACATAGTTCGAATGGAGGGCTATTCCCCTCACAAAGAACTACTATAGCTTCTAGGTTTCCATATCAATCAAAGAATATAGTTTAATAAAAAGGAAAGATTGAGAAAAATGAAAGATTAAGAAGAAGGAAAGATTGGGAAAAGAGAAACTTTAATAAAATGAAATTTAAAAAGAAGGAAAGTTTTAGAAAAGAGAAACTTTAATAAAAGGAGATTTAAAAAGAAGGAAACTTGCAAACTACCATAATTCAATATTAGAAGAATAGCCTAAGGGGAAGGGGGAGGATTCCAAATTAATTAACTACTCTTTACCGCCAATTAATCTAAAATCAAACATGCATCACCTCACAATTATATCAAATTCATCACATCATCACCATAAATCATGAACAAATGAACAAATCATAGGATTCTAACCCTAATCATACTTGAGGATATTATTATGCAAGAGATCATGCAAGAGACACAAAAACCATGACCAAAAAGACTCAAAAGGCAACTAAAACAAATCTGGATAGAATGCATAATAACCTAAGATTACTCTAAAAATCATATAAAAATAATAAATAAAACAAAAAAGAAAACCCTAGCATGCTCTTATATAAATAAGGACTATTATCATGCATAAAACAATCCTAAACCCTAATAAAGAAACCCTAATATAAAAGCCTAATATGAAAACTCTAATATGAAACCCTAATATAATATGACCCTAACATAGTAAGACAAACTCATGAAAAATGTGTAAGGAGCCTAACAAAATCATGCATGAAGAGAGCCTACAACTATACTTCAAAATGGTGGCATTAGGAAAAGAAAAACATGCTTTATATTATGATAAATATCATAATATTAATCAAAACAGTAAAACCCTATCATCATATTATCTAAAGCACACCATGAAACATGTATTATAATCATGAACAACTCATATAATCATTATAAACATACTAAAAGATCAAAACATGAGAGTTCATGTTAATAAACATACCTTCAATAACTCCTTTGCTTTGCTTCTTCTCTTTTGCTGTGTTTCTTCTCTCCTTTGCTCTTCCTTACTTGATTCTCTTTCTTCCTCCCTCTCTAAATAATACTCTTGAAGCACTCCTTTAGGTCTCTTCAAACTCACAAAAGTTTCACAATGCACACAAATTTGTAGCCGTCTCTCCTTCTAGGGTTTGGAGGCAAATTCCTCCTCCCTAAGTGTTGAAAGGAGGCTACTATTTATAGAAAAGTGACTTAATGACTCAATGGTTGAGATTATTTCTTCAAATAATGATCCAAGGGTTATTAGAGATTCTCTTGGTGCCTAAGTAACCCAAAAAGTAGAAGGAAAGTTGCCAAAAAGTGAAAAAAGTCGCACTGGAAGTAAAAAAATCATTAAAAATCGTTAAAAATCAGAAACAGGGCAAAAAATAGGAATTAAGCTCAGGTAACAACCCAATTTTGGATGGCTAACCATCCAACCCTAGACGGCAAACCGTCTAGACTTGGATGGTCACCTGAGAGGCCCTCTCAACTCCGTTTTTCAACGTTTTAGCACTCCCAGGGGCGTATCTTGGCCATTTTAACTCCGATTTGAGCAAACGAAAGCCAAAACAATTGTGACTCAAAGGAGAATGAATCTAGGAGACTCTTCAAGGTTAAAATCCTCAACCATTATTAATGTGGTTGGTTTTAAGAAAGGGTCAACCGTCGAAGGTTCAAGAAAAATAATTTTGACTAAGTAAAGGTTTTACCTTCTAATTGACCTAATTCTTGTTTCAAATCATTATGAGACTTTAATAAAAATATTCCAATTTGAAATTAGTCTTTTAAAAAATTTAAATGGAGTTGTTTGATTGGAAATCCAAGTGCAAACCATAAGTTAACTTTGTGAGCACCGAAAAGGGGTCAATTAGCCAACATGTATCATTTTGAGCCAAAACCAATCTCAAACCATTGAATCCTTAAATTGAACCTATAAATAGACTCTAAATGTCAAAATGAACATGATTGAACACTCCGAAATGAATTCCAAGGTCAAATGGAAATTATACAACCAAAAAGATGAAAGTGCCTTCCAAGTCGCAAAAGTTCTTATTGACCATCGAAACTCACTCGGATTGAAACCAAAATTCATCAACATGCTCCTTAACACTATAAAAACTCAATGCAAAAGAAAAGACTCAAAAATAAAACAAAAACATGCATATGATAATAGCCTCTAACACAAGGGATAAAAGGGCAAAAAGTGTCAATTTGAACTTAAAGGCCCAATTTTCATTCTAAACCCTGACTAAATGCTCATGTGAACCTCAAAATGATAACTCTCATAATGTCAGTGAAAAATGGGGTGTGACATACACTTTTAAGTGGTTCTGCCATGCCATGGTATGTAAGTGTTGAGTTTAGTAAATCATTGTATTGAAATGTTAAAATAATTTATTTGATGGTGTTATAAAGCATTATAATAAACTTAAAATTACATTATTTTATTGGGAAAATTAGGGTGAAGTCCACTTGATAGGATTTAGGGAGGCAAAAGTTCATGGTAAAAACTTATGCAGCCATAAGTTTACTTTTAAATGAAACGATAGTATTTTTGTAAGTCTTAAATGCATAAAGTCAATTATACCCTTAAGGTATTCTTTTTGTAAGTCCACTTAAGTTGTTATTTTTTGTTTAAAAATTTTAAATTGACATAACTTTCAATCTATATGTCAGTTTTCAAAAAAAAAATTATATCGTTGGAATCTATTCGTCGAGATCTTCGAAATAAGACCAATGATGAATATGGAAAAAAAAAAGTATTAAAATAAAACAATTACATGGCATGTGTTGTAACTAAATGTACAATTACATGTAATTATTCAAATAAAAAGTTACAATTCGAATTTTTATATAATTTAATTTTGATATCATATGAAAATAGTTAAATCTAAGTGTTTAAAACTAAATTTAATTTATTAAAACTATTACATTTAAGTGATTGTGATTAAATTTAACACTTTGAAGCAAGTTCTATAAAACAGTTACATGTAACTATTTTTTAAAAAAAAGCAAAAAAAAATTGAATATTTGTGTAATATGCTTTTAATAGGTTGTGAAAATAGTTAAATTTAAGTATTTAAAACTAAATTTAACTTATTAGCATGGTTAAATTTAAGTGATTGTAACTAAATTTGACTTTTTGAAGTGGGTTTTGTGAACTTTTTTTATTTTTATTTTTGAAGTTACATTTTGAATATATGTAATCTGATTCAATATCCTATGAAAACAGTTAAATCTAAACGTTTGAAACTGAATTTAACTTATCAAAATGATTAAATTTAAGTTATTGTAACTAAAATAACTCTGTTAAGTAGCTTTTCTGAAACATTACACATAACTGTTTTTGAAAAGAAAAAAAAAACTTAAATTTTGAATATTTATGTAATCTTGACTTCAATATCCTATGAAAGAGAAGAAGAGGAGGAAGAGGAGGAGGAGGAGGAAAGAGATAGAGATGATTAAGTTTTATATCACGAATCTATCACAATTGCTTTGTTGATCTCCATCTTCACCAAACCTAAGAACCGTTACCTCTAAGAGATTTTATGGTTTTGGGGCATCAAAAATCTATTCATGGTGGTCGTTTTTGGTTGTCCCACCATCCTTATCATGGTCGCAGTCCTAATTGGTCATAGTAGCACTTGGAAGTGGGCATCCATGGAGGCTTCCTTCATTGAAACCCAATAGCAACAGCAACTTTTGAGTTTTTGTCATAAACAAAATACAATAGCCCTTTACATCTTTGAGTCATATATCACGAGGGTCACAACCCATTGTGTTTTCATCCCCAAAACCTTTATGTAAGCTGCCATAGAGGTTGTTTAAATGGTAGCCATGGTTACATGACCTTCTCCTTCACATTTCTCAAAGTCTGGGTTCATGGATGCAATCGCTCAACAAGAATAGATGTTGCACATGGCAAAATCTTTGAGATTTCCATCCAATCTCTCCAACAGAGAGTTCTAGAGCAAATTCATTGAGAAAAGATAGAGTAAGCACGTAGTGTTCTATCATCAATTCATTGAAAGCTATTTCATTTTTTGGGTTCAATTGCCCATACTCAGCCATAGGTTCATAGTTTTCATGCTTGAAACTTACTTTCCATCCCTATGTGAGTTTTCTCAATTAAAAAATAATAATAATAATATATCAAAAAAGGGAAACAAGTAGTATTCTATCATCAAATCTCATGATTTTCCCAAATAAGTTTGCTCTAAACATACAATAGTGTTTTTTTAACTCCATCCATAACTCCATTAAGGTGGACCAACTATCCAGTGCCTCACACCAAACAAATATATAATTTTTTTCTAAGAAAAAAAGAGGAGGGAAAAAGACTTCAATATGGTGGGTAATGGCATTTCTATGGTTGAGAGGAAGGTCTTGGTCAACCAAAGAGAAACTTACTTCTAGGTGGTGCCTGATTGAGACAGACTTCAAGAAGTAACCATACAAGATGGAGGCACTATAGACTCGACCAAGCTAAAGTCATTTCCTACGCCTGCTTCACCGTCAATGATGAGACAAACTAGTGGTGCCATGGCCCAGAGATTTATAATCTTATATCCAAAGTCCATAATCTCAACTTTGAGGGAGGTTCACTACAACTTCTAAGATCTGTGATCTTATATCCTAACTGCATGATCTCAACTTCAAGGAAGGAGGTTCAAGGCAATGATGACTTACATCAATGGTTTAGCTGCTTGTCGTTTCATAGTTTCAAGGTTTTTTTTTTTTTTTTTTTTGGGTCAGGGGAAGGAGATAATGCTTTAGGTGTGGGTATTATGGTCTAATAAAATAAAAGATGGACTTTAAGCAATATAAGAAACTTGTGTGAACTTATGGCTGCACAAGTCCAATTTTAAGGACTTGTGGCCAAAGTCCCCTATTTTATTTTGAAGATAGTACTAAATGTATAAATTGTTAACACAATTAATGATCTAGAGATTGATAACAAGGAAAACATTAATCTTCTTCTTCTTCTCCTCCTCCTCCTTTTTTTTTATTTTTATTTATTTTTTTAACGATTATAAATGAGTCTAAATCATAGATGATGAAAACTAGAGGTAGTGGGTTTTTATTTCTTATTTTCATTTTAACAATCTTCATCTAACTATGGTGCACAAAACATAAATGGGATATGACTATGTTTGGTTCCCTTTGTATATTATTGGCAATCCTCTCCATATACTATTGGTGTTTATTGCATACCTCATTTTTAGAGAAAGATGATTGTGCATGGGTAGGTAAATTAAATTTTAAACATGTTTCTTTTATAAGCAACAAAAAAAAAAAAAAAATGATAGTTTAAGCGCACCTTTTTTTTTTTTGTTTTTTCACTTTCTCAACACAGAGGAGAAATGATAGTGTGAGCGCACCAATTTTCACCACACACTCGCTTTTACTTGTATTTTACCTGCTTTTGCTTTTGATGGTAGTGCTAACCCCATAGGATTAGCATGTGAATAAGAGTCGTCACCTAGAAGGGTGGAAAAACCATTTTTATTAACCAAAGAAAGTTCGGAGTTAGGGTACATGTTAAGAAGGCGTTAGGCACCCAACAATGCCCGATAATAAACCGGCCCTCATTTTGTATTCATTGACCATGTTTAGTATTTTAATTTAATCTGGATCACCCATACATCATGCAATAATTAAAACACACAAAAATGACATATTAATCAAATAAATAATGAATATAATTTATACAATTCTACTATCAAATATAAATTCATACCTCTTACAAATGAAATTGGTTGGTGTTCAAATCGTCACTCAGGTCACTGCCAATCTGGTAGCGTCCCTTCTGTTGAGCCAAACAAGCTATTTCCCTTCCTCACAAGTCATCTTTCTTTTATTTTCTCTCAATGCATCTTCTCTCTTTTTTAGTATTTTCCTTGCAAGAACTCTCCTCCCCAAGTCTCTCTTTTTCTCTATTTTCTCTCAAAGTTTTAGCATTCCCTCTTGACCCTCTAATTTTTTGGTGTCCTTGAACTCTCCTAAGTTCTTGCTATTTATAGGGAAAAATCAAAGTGCAAGCTTATTCACTTACCTAATTTCTCCCATCATTCCCCACTTCTTTTATTTTTGCCATCTTACACATTTCCCATTTACCTAATTTCCCCATCATTCCTCACTTATATCCTTTCTTGGAATGGGTTTCTCACTTAAAAAGAAAAGAAGTTGTTAAAATATTGAAGTTACCAGTCAATATGACATAAGTTAACAGTCAGAAGAAGTGAAGTTAACAATCATTTTGTAGCAAAACAGCATCAAATTTTTATCACTTAAGATAAATGGTGGATGAATCACTTGAGATAAATGGTGGATACACCACTTGGTAAATGGGAGATGAATTCATCACCACTTCAAATGTTAGGTAAATGTGAGCCTATATAAAAAAGACTTTGGTTGAAGACAATGAACACAATTGAGAGGAAATGAGTTGAAATGAATGAGAGATGAATGAGAATGGTGTGAGAAGGGTGCATAGGAAGAACTGTACCCAATTGGTCTTATATACATATACACATACATATATATGCACCTAACGCAATTGCTTGCTTTGCTCGTAGAAAAGAGACCCAGGTTGACAATAAACATCACGGACCTCATCATTAGGAACTCACCATCAAATATAGGAACAAAATGGAGTGTCTACAGATAAGGCCAAGTTTTACTTAAGAGGGAGACAATTGCCTGCACATGAAGTACTCAAAGCCCCCTATTTAGTTTACATTTTTTAAGGTTTTATGAAAAATATAAAAAGTTTCTATGAAAACTAATCACATTGTCCACTAGGAACCATCATTCTGAATAACTTTGTAGAATAAAGTTTTTCCAAAATTTATCATTTAAGTGGATTTTTTTGGCCATTTACAATATCTATTTTATTTTTACAAAATGTCTATTAAAAATGACCAAAAACTCCACTTAGACGATAGATTTTGGAAAAACTTTCTTCAACAAAGTTTATCGGAATGATGTTTTCTAGTAGACTACATGAATATTTTCCATAAAAATCTTTTAAAAAGCTATAACAAAAAAAAAAAAAAAAAAAAATGTAAACTAAGTGGGGGCTTAGAGTACCTTACGTGGTGGTAATAGCCTAACGCTTTATCTAATAAGGAGAGGAGACAACGGTCTTATAGGATTTGGGTGGGGTAAAAAAAGAAAAAAAAAATTACTAAAATTGTATAATGGACATTTGATCCTAAGTCCCTTCTTTTTGAAATTAAAATTCATTTTTGCCACTTTGAATGGAATAAGGGAGTTTTATCCATCTTTTTAAAATTATTTTTATTATGACCCATTATTTTGTCTTTTTCCCCCAAAAAAATAATTCTATATATATATATATAAATAGATATAGATGTAGTGCTTTTAATATCAAGTGCATTTGATACAACTTTGCATTAAGTGCACTCCAAAACTCTTAGTTATGACTCATAATTGGCCAATCCACCGTTGGATTAAATTTGATTCATATATTGGTTATATATGCCAAAAATCAAGTTGATTTAAGATTGAAAGTTGTTTCATTCAAAATGCTCATAAATGAGCAATTGTTATTGTTTAAAAAATGCACATTTTGGATCGAACATCAATCAATCTTATATTAACTTGATTTTTGGCATGGAATATTTACATGATAAGACTAATCCAATGGTTGAATTCACAAAATACAAATCACTAGGTAGAGTTTATCTATCTATCTATCTATATATATATATATATATAGAAACTCTTACTCGTGACTCGTATTTTATAACATCAAGTGTATTTGATGCCATTTTGCATCAAGTGCACTCCAAAACTCTTACCTATGACTCGTATTTTTTGAAACCAACTTTTGGATTAAATAGTTTATTCATGTAGGCGATTCATAGCAAAAATCAAATTGATCTGAGACTAAGGGCTATTTGATCCAAAACTTACATTTTTTAATCAATAACACTCACTCATTTATGGACATTTATGAATGAAGTAACTCTTATTCTCAATTCAACTTATTTTTTATATGCATGACCTACATATGAATCAAATTTAATCCAATGATTGGTTTCATAAAATACAAATCATAGGTAAGAATTTTCGAATGCTCTTGATGTTAAAAAGACTACATATATATTTAAAAAAAACTTTGTTCATATAAGACTTTTAAGACTCTTTAGGCTGCATTTGGTAACGTGAAAATCACAAAATACTCATTTAAATTACTCCCTTACTTATATTTTCTAGTTATACTTAATTGGGTATGTTTGAAGCTTTTAGTTAATTGCAAGGAGTTAATGAGTCTACACCAAAAGATGATAATTAAATCTACTTAAGCTAATAAAAGAAACTTGGAGTGGGTTTCTCACTTGCCTAGAATTTCATAGAGATTAAATAAGAGCTGGGTCAACAATTTTGAAGATTTGAGCAACTGGAATTCAAAGTTTAAGCAAGGAAATTCGTGAGCCCAAGATCAACACCAAATCTGGACAAATTGAACAGGTTTTGGTAATATGGACATAACTTGTGATTCCCATATCCAAATAGGATAAAATTGGTGGATCTGGAAAGACGACTTGAAGGTCTACAATTGTTTAGTTTATGGAATTTCCAGATTCAAATGTTTTCCTAATTAAAAAATGAGCTGAAAGTAAACCTAATTGCAGAAATTCAAATTTGGCAGAATATCTGCACAGATTGCACATGCTTTGGTAATCTAGCCATAACTTTTGACTCCCATATCAAAATTAGACAAAATTGGTGGTTCTAGAAAGAAGACGTGAACGACTACAAATTTGTAGTTTATGGAATTTCCTAATTCAAATGTTTTCTAAGTAAAAAATGATCTGCAAATGGACCTATTTGCAAAAATCTGAATCTGGTAGAATTTGTCCACTTGTTCTTGTAAAACTCTATAAATCGGGAACTTGGCATTCTTTGGGGCAGTCTTTTTGGCAATCTTAAGAGAAATTCTCATCCTGAAAGCTACATTCTTGGGTTTCTACAACATCTCCATGGCCGGTGTAGATGAAGCCGTAATCAAGTAATATGTGTCTTTATTGTATTTTGTTTTGAAGTTAAGTTGTTTGCGTACGAGGATTGCATAACTTGGAGGATTGTACTCTTGATACAATTAATTCTATTGCTTCTATTTTTAAATTGTGTTTAATTTCTGTGATTTTAAATGCAATGGTTTTCTCTATACATAAATTTGGAGATTAAGATAATTCATACCTAGAGAAGACAAATCATGCCACAAATTAGTTTAGAATAGTGTAGGTGAGACGATTTGTGCTAATCAAAGATGAGTCCATGCTCGATTTACAAATATATGAATTTTTTCTTAATGACTTCATTAGGCTTGTAGTCACAATGAGTTTTGGTCATACCAAATAATAAATCTTTAAAACTTGATGCAATAAGATTAGTTTTGCAAGATTAGTTGTTGATTCGAGACCCTAAGTATTCCTTTCCTTAGAGAAATATAAATTTATTTTGCCTACATTGAATTTAGTTAATAGAGTTCAAAATTGCTGTACTTTTTATCAAAAAAATATTTTAAAAAAAAAGTGTGATTCAAATTATTATTTATTATATGTGATTTTATGACCATCATGTCATTTATTTATTTGGTCCATTATTATGAGTTAGTGGGCACATTATTGTTAGGGGGTTACACATCTTTTGAAAAAAAAAATGGCTTTTCCACCATCATTTTTTGATGGTTTTTTGTTGTCTTCTTCTTCTTCTTTGAAATGAGAAAAACCACAGGAGTTTTAGAAAACCTTTTCCCAATCATTCTTTTCTCTCTATGTATAAACTTCTTTTGTATAAAATTCTATCTATCCTTCTTCAATTTATGTTGCATATTTTCATGGAACGATTTAGAGCTGTTCGATTTCTTGTACTTGTGAGTGCACATGTACGAGGAACACGATTGTTGTATACTAGAGGGTTGGGGTGCTAGAGGACTTAGATGCACTGAGTGATTCACTCCAAGAGGTACAAATCAACTCTAAGATTGTTGGAAATATTGAACAAAAACATGGATGTTGAAAATCAAAATATACAAAAATATAATTTATAATAAAATAAATAGACTTATCGATTGAGGCATATGCAAAAATGTGTGACTCAAATTATTATTTATTATATATGATTTTATGACCATCATGTCATTTATTTATTTGGTCCATTATTATGAGTTAATGAGCATATTATTGTTAGGGGCTTACACATCTTTTGGAGAAAAAAAAGGTTTTTCCACTAACATTTTTTTATGGTTTTTTGTTGTCTTCTTCTTCTTCTTTGAAATGAGAAAAACCACAGGAGTTTTAGAAAACCTTTTCCCAATCCTTCTTTTCTCTCTATGTATAAACTTCCTTTGTATAAAATTCTATCTATCCTTCTTCAATTTTTGTTGCATATTTTCATGGAAAGATCTAGAGTTGTTTGGTTCCTTATACTTGCGAGTGCACGTGTATGAGGAACACGATTGTTGTATCCTGGAGGGTTGGGGCGTTAGAGGACCTAGATACACCAAGTGATTCACTCCAAAGGGCGTAAATCAACTCTTAAGGACAGTGTTCTCACACACTTCAATCGATAAGTCTATTTCTTTTATTATAAATTATATTTTTGCATATTTTGATTTTTTACGTCCATGTTTATGTTCAATATTTCTAACAATCTTAAGATTGTATCACACATTTTTATTTTCTTTATAAAAATACAACACTTTGTACACACACAACTCACTCTCTCATACTTGGTTAAACCATAAGAGAGGTGTTTTTGTGGTGGTTTGGTGTTTGGGAGGTGATTGGAGTGGTGGAGTTGGGTTGAACAAGCTTTGGACTGAATTAGAGGTGAAAACTTGGTAAAACAGTGAGGTTACCAGGCAATCCGAAAGAGGTTGTCTGTCAATGGACATGAAGTTGACAGTCAGTCTATTGTAAAACATTAGTAGTTTTTTGTGTATTCCTCCTAAGCTACCAAACCCAAAGGATGAGATTTTTAGGGGTTAGATGATCTAGGACAGCACCTAGGGAGAGTTTTTTTTAGTGGTGTTGATGGTTGTTTAGTGGTGGTGGAAGTGGTAGAGGTGGTGGAGGTGTGGTAATGGAGGATGGAAGAGCTCTTCCTCTTTGGCCGGGCCATTAGGGAGCTTCTCTCTCTAGATGTTCTGAATTTTTTTGTGGCAAGCTTTGTTTTCAATTTGGTAGAGCTTCCTTGGCTCTCCAAAGCTTGGGTAAATGGATGGAATCGGTGGGGTATTTATAGGCAAAGTGAATGGTTTAGTTTATAAATAGGAGGATTGATCTCAACCATCCATCCTTTAAGACTTCATCCTAACCATTCATCTTGACTTGGTTATTAAGGATTCATCCTAACCACACATCATGACTTGGTCATCAAGGATTCATCCTAACCACGCATTACTTGGGGCCAAAGTGCTATTAACATAAAGTTAATAGCTTTTGGGTGCAAAATAGAATTAAAAATTCTACGAAATATCCTTTCTTGTTGGCTTAGGGGGGGGGGGGGACAAGAAAGATGAATGCTAGGATTCTCTTATCTCTTTGTCCCCAAGTCACGGATAAATATCTCGCACGCGTTATTTATTAATCACAGCCGCGCGAGAAATATTTACATACTTATAACTTCTTGCCACATACTCAAAATTGAATGATCCACTTATTGTCGAAAAGATAATTATGAGCTCTTCAATTTGATTGTGGTCTAGGCTTGTGATTACAACATTTTCCAATCACGTATTGTGAGGCATGCACGCCTTCTCTTAAACTTCAATTGTAAATATTTCAACCTCTTGAACTCTGAATAACGTGAGATCACTGATTATGGATTTTTCTCAATATGCTCTTTGGATTGACTTGAGAGTTGATGTTTTCTAATCAAGCTTGACTAAAGTTGACTTTTTTGCGCTCCTCAAGCTATATAGGACCCGTTTTCA
Source organism: Liquidambar formosana (assembly GCA_039720395.1). Taxonomy (NCBI): domain Eukaryota; kingdom Viridiplantae; phylum Streptophyta; class Magnoliopsida; order Saxifragales; family Altingiaceae; genus Liquidambar; species Liquidambar formosana. Next base: position 25,230,256 of record CM077832.1, read on the forward strand.
ACCTTTTTGAGTTTCTAACCTCTAATTGAGATGTAGTCAGTTGCAATGGACTCCTTTCACTATTTTCTTTGAAATGGCTTCAAATTTGAATTTTTTTGATCTAGGTTGATCAAACTTGACTTTTTTGTGCATGTGGGGCCCACTTGGACTTGTTTAGTGTTCTAAACCTTAGATTGCGATAAGACTTGTGGCAATGGTGCTGTCTTACTATTGCCTTCTGAGTGACGATAAAATTAACTTTTTGACTATGGTTTACCAAAGTTGACTTTTTAGAGTACGTGAGATCTACAACATCTTTTTTAGTGTTCCGTAGCTTAGATTGTCATGAAGACTAGTGGCAACGGTCTTGTCTCGCTGTTTCCTTCTAACTTATTGCAAAGTTAACTTTTTGATGTGCAAGGCCCGATTTAGCTTGGGAACTCGATCGAGGTGTTTCTGAAGGCACTAGAAAGATTTCGAACATGCTCTTCATGATTTTGACTTTGTTCTACAACATTAACTTCCTTATCATGCGATTAAATGTGAAAAACCCTAATTTTCAAAGAAGCAAAGCGAAATGCTCTAGAAATGGGCCATTTCTGGCAGTTATGCTATTTCACAAAAAGAACTTAGAATGTGCAAGAAAATTCTTTCCCATATTTCATAAATTTTTAGGGCAACTTATTTTTGCGTGTTTTAGCACTGTAAAAAAACTGTGTGAGATTATCTAGGATCGGGACATTTTCAGCATTTTTTCTATTTCATGAAAAGGTCTTAAAATATGCCAAAACTTATATTCCCAGATTTCTAAAAATTTATGTTGCAACTCTTTTTCGCGCATTTTCTAATGCCTGCCAGAAATGGCATGAAACTTCCAATGGCTCCACACGGAGTTCCCTAACTCTAAATTAGGCATGCTACTAGTCATTGAAAAGATAATTCTAAACCCTTTGAGACTACTGAGGTCTCAAATCCTGTGCAAGACTCGTTCTTTGAGTGAGTTTTTGAAGTGGGGCTGTAAATAGTCCTAATCCTCAGGTGACATCCCTTTAATGAATCTGGCCGATAAAAATAGGGTGTCTACAGGACTAAGTGTGGAGAATAGTGCTTTTGAAATCTCAATTAAGTGCTTCAGATGTGAGTATTGCGCTAATAGGACTACTAATTAGGGTTTTGTTAATCACAAGGTTTATGACTTTCGATCAAAATGGCCTTAAGTTGATCTTGGGGGATTGAATTTGAAATCCAACAGTTGGATTGCCCATTGGAGGAGTGATTTTGAAGAATCAGGCCACCAGAGTTTGACGCAGGTGGTAATTAGGGTTTCAGAGTCCTGGTTCACGATCGAACCGTTGATTTCAAAGTTGAAACATCCTAAAAATGTTTTAGGGGTTCCGTTGATGGATTAGAATGATTTGATCGTGAATCTGATGGTGGGCTTTAAAGATTAGGTCACCCGCAGTTGTTCTAGTGCTCCTGATTAAGGTTTTGGGATCGTAGTCCGCGATTGGACCATTAATCTTAGAGTTAAAACATCCTAAATGTAACTTAGGCACTTCATTAATGATTTAAAATAATTTGATCATGAACCAGATGGTTGAATTTGAAGATTGAGTTACCTAGAGTTTCCCTAGTGACTAAATTGAGGTTTCGAGATCTTTGATTTTGCAATCAAACCAACCTAAATGCCCTAATCAAGATATGTGAATATGAATGATGATTCAGAAGAATTTAATGGGAGATCACATGGTAGAGATCATGAATCGGGCCGCCTCGAGTTACCACAAGGGTCTGATTAGGGTTGTAGAGTGGACCGATGGGTAATCGAAAAATTAGATTTTTTATTGGATGCCCTAAAGTTGAATCAGGGGTTCAAATAGTGGATCAGAAGGATTTCACTTCGAATCCCATGGTGGGATCTGGGAATCACTCCGCCCAAAGGGACTGATTTTAGGGTTTTGAGCAAGTCGGACTACGATTGGGTGGTTGGATTTTGATAACTGAGGTGTCTAAACTTGGTTTAGAGGTTTGGATCAAAGTGTGGTGGTGTTTGATGATCAATTGGACCATTGGATCCAAGGATTGATGTGCTTAAAGCTGCATCAGGGCAATGGATCACGGCTTAAAGAAGTCCTACCTTTGTGTGGGTCCTCTGGATTGAGGGCCTGGAGGATAGATTGATAAAATGGAGTCCTTAGATTTGACTAGGATTCCATGGGTAAAGTTGAGTTTTGAGTTTGTGTGACGATTGTCTGACCAAATCCTAGTGTCGATAGAATTACTGGTTTTGTCCGAAGCGGTCCGACAAAATTTGGTTGTCTACAAGTACTATTTGAAATTTGGAATATGGAATTGTAAAGATTCTTCGAAAAAGAGAGACCCCCTAAACAATAGATTTTGAATTGGAGTCCCCAATTCCAATACTGCCTCAGGATGAATTATGTGTTTTAATTGGGATCTTTAAGTTATTTAAACAGTATGAGAGTAATAATGTGTTGAAGGTCCAGCTTAATGGCCAAAACTATTTAAGAATTATTTAAATGACTATATCTCCAAAGGACAAGAAGATATGGTAAGCAGAATTCATTGTTTGTTGGATCTCAAATAAAACTATTTAGTAAAAAAAGGGGTTAGACTCCCTTATTTACTATAAAAGGGCATATAGGAATTTTAATATTTAAAACGTGGGATTTTGATATATTTCGTATTATCCCTATATGTCAAAGATAGAAGCACCCAACCCAAACAAATGGCACTTAACCACGCATCCAGCCCCCCACCATATATATATATATATATATATACTAGATATAGCACACGTGCTTTGCACATGAATATTTTTAAATAATATTAGTTATACAAAATAATAACTACTTAAAAATTTTATATTTTTTCATAAAAGATAAAGTTTAAAATTCGAAAGTACAACGAAAGATTAAAAACTCTTTAGATATATATTCAGAATTTTCTTTTTCTTCATAAAACGGAATATTTAAAGAACATGATAGTTGCTCTAAAAAAGGAATTTGAGTAAAAATCCTAACTTTAATTTGTTAAGAGTTTGAATTAAAATCTAACTTTCATTTGTTACCAAATGATAAGAATGTTTATTATGTGTTTCAATTAAAGGAATGATAGATATGTATTTTTTTTTTTAAATTAAAATAAGGGTATATTGGTCGTTCAAAAGTTTTTCTAAGATTCAACCTTTTATAGGTAGTATAGATTTGCAGAGCAAAACTTAGTAGAGAAGGGAAGAAGTCGTCGTTAATTAGAGAAAGGAGAAGTCGCCGTTAATGGAAAAGGTGGAAAGAAGGTTGAAACTACTCTTGAATGGAGAAAGTGGAATTTACAATTCAACTGTTTATTTATTATATAGGAATTATAATTTCTATTTCCTTTGAATTCCTATTTGTGTTTTATATATTAAGGTATGTGTTTTAGAATATATTAAGATATGTGTTTTAAAATTATAGTTTTCATATTACTATATTTTCTATATATGTAGAAGGGTGGGTAGTTATGTATGTAAAAATTAAAATAAGGGTATATTAGTCAATCAAAAGTTTTTCTTACATTCATCTTTTTATAAGTAGTATATATATATATATATATATATATTTGGGCTTCCCTATATGTAGATATATTTTGGGCTTTAGGGAAGGAACCACACTCTCAATTGCTTTACACACTACTGTTCTAAAACAAATTTACATGTCGAGAGTTCCCTCTAGAAAAAATTATTATCGACTATAACCCTATTCCAAAGGCTTCATAATTATGAACAACGAGAATCATTTACCATTTTTTCATAAATGATATATTATAATTGCACATTCTCCTTCGAAGCCATGCATTAATGTCTAAGAATGAAAGGCTTCACGGATTTCAATGCAAGATGCAAATTACAGCTTCAACTGAAGCTCAGGTTTAGGGTGAGCAAGAGGTGAAAGAGGGGTCAAGGAATACAATGCAAGATGCAAATTACAGTTTCAACTGAATCTCAGGTTTAGGGTGAGCAAGAGGTGAAAGAGGGGCGGCGGGAGAGGCCAAATAAAGAAAAAAGATGCTTTTTTTATAGACAAGCTACACATATGTGAGCTTTTAATTTTAATCCTTTATTTTTGATATAGCAATGAAAATGTAACTGGATTTTAAACGACGGGTTATTTGGTAATTTCGACTGTTAAATAAAGAAAAAAGGTTGAGTTTAAAAGTTTACACGTAATTTATATTATTGTGAGAATAAGAGATCCACTCCTATGAAGACATTCTAATGTAGTTATATTAATATAATGCATCAGGGGTTGTACCCATTGCATTGGCTCATGATCCACCAATATGGGAGAGGATTTGGTGCTGTAATAGCACCATACTATTTGTGATCGCACAATTAGTGTGTTGCCAACTATGCGATCATGCACTATTCACTGTGTATGATCGCATGGTTGGAAACACACCAGCCGTGCAATCATGCATAGCATGATGCCGTAACGGCACCAAATCCAAATCCCACCAATATAAGGGATCTTAGTCGTGTGTGACTTCACGCACACAAGAGTGTTTGTCACAAACTGTTCTGTTCTCAACCGTGCAATCCTATTTGATATGGTCTGCACCTAATCATTTCCGTATCGATATATATATATATATATATAGAACACCATAAATATGAAATTTTAATTCATTAGAAATGACAAATTTTTAGATTAAATGGCTAATTAAGCGTCAGTATCATTTTGGAAGTACTTTTACCGCTTTTTAAAGAAAAAGATTGCTTTAATTTGTGCTCTCAAAACTCAAAAGCAAGTTCTTTGCTTCCGATAAATTTACTTCAGTTAAAAGCCCATGTGCCCAACCAGCTTGTTTACACTTCTTCCCAAATTAGCCTCGAGATGCCCAAATTAACAGGCCTTGCATCATCCTTGAATCAAAGCTCTGGGCCTAAAATTTCTGTTAATACACCTTGTTTTTTTTTTTTCCTCATTGTATGGTAGCCTTAGAGTTGCATTAATACCAGTGGACTTTGAATATCTTACATGAGAAATTGCCTCGAAACATAATGATGTGCAGACCTCCCAAACCCCAAGGGATACTTCAATTGATAAGGGACCATGCCTCAAGAATATATAGGAGGTATTGAGTTCGACTCTTATCAAATACCTTGGGACCACTAACACAAGATTTCATGTTCTCATGAATCTTAAACTTACCTAGTACATATAGGTTGTAAGATCTTATTTGGGCCCGAGGTTTGACTGAAGGGTTTCCTCTTTAACTATATATATATATATATATAAATATATATATACAAAAAAAAATAAAAAAAAAAAGGAAAAAAAGAGGGAGGCCTCTATTGGCACCCCAAGACTTGCTTTTTATCGCTTACTTTTTATATTTTAAGTTTTTATGAAAAATCTAAAAGGTTTTCATGAAATCTAACTACTGAGTCTTCTAAAAAACATCATTTTGAATAACTTTGTAGAAAAAAGTTTTTTCAAAATCTATCATTTAAGTAAATTTTTTAGCCATTTATGAACTAGAAACTGTAAATAGCCAAAAAATCCACTTAAACCATAGATTTTGGAAAAACTTTCTCCTACAAAGTTGTTCAAAATGATATTTTTTAGTTGACAACATGACCGGGTTTAATGAAAACCTTTTATATTTTTCATAAAATCTTATAATGTAAAATAAATGGGAGATGAAAAGTAAGTTTTGGGGTGCCAATAGAGGCCCCCTTAAAATAAAAAAAGTAAAAAAAATAAAAATAAAAATAATAAAAAAGAAGAAGAAGATTATTTAAAACTAGTGTGCCAATTGGCCCATTCAATATTTCACTTCATTGGTCTCCGTTTTGTTTTAGAGTACCAGCCATAAGCCTATTTAAAGGACTTTTTAGACCCATAGAATGTTCGGCCGTACATCATTGGGTAACAGCATGGGTATAGACAGAGGCATCATTGGACCAACCCCATTCGGATATTCTGAACCATAATTATTTTTTTTGGGTGCAAACTGCAAAGGAATGAAAACAGTCTTAACAAAACAAAAAAAAAAAAAAAAAAAAATGGTCAGATCCTAAGTGTGTTACTCTAGAACCACGCACCCTTAATAATGCACTAATCTAAGCAATCGGACAGTCATGTAGGCCCAATCCTTATTCATGTACAGCAACTTGGACTCTTGTCAGGGCCGGCAACCGTGGGCTTCATCACACTTAAGCATGTTGTCTCTATCCCATGGCAATCTGAGGGCGTCCGGATTTGGTGCTCTGCACATTCCAACTGTTGGATGTGCATACTCAATTGCAGGAAATCCCAACACTGTCTGAGGTCACTGAGAATGCTTCATGGTTCTTCTGACCCATTCTTTGAGCAAATTCAAGTTACATTTTTTTTAATAGAAAATAAATTAGTTATTGATCAAATTAATGAGTACAACGAGGAAAAGATACAAAAGATACACCATATCTATCCTCCATGTAGATGTTCCAAAGAGTTTAGAGAATCTATTATCCCAAACATGAAATGAACCATAAAAATGTCCTAAACTTGCAAGATAATCAACTACTCTATTAACATGTATAAAAATTAATATGTCTAAACTCAATCTCATCAAAGTTCCCTTCTATGTTCCAAATATCATGAATTTGCATCTAGCAAACTCTAAGGCTGCGTTTGGTTTGAGTGAATGAAATGGAGAGGGAATGGAATAGGAGAGGAAATGAAATGATAGGAATGGGAATAGTCATTCATTCCATTATTTGGTAAGGGGTAGGAATGGAATGGAAAAGATTAGATAGACCCATTTTTATGATTTCATTCCTTAAAAGGATGGGAATAACCATTCTTCCTGGTTTGGAAAGGAATGGCTATTCTCTCGTTGGAGGGAATAGACCCCCACAAAAGAATGACCATTCCATTCTGTTGAGTTACCAAACAATCACTTTTTTTTTTTCTTTTTTTTTGGGCTAATGGAATCACTATTCCATTCCCTCCTTCATTCCCTCGCAAAATACACAACCTAAGTGTATTGATATTTCCTTAGATAGATCTGTATAATAATTTGTAAGTCACCTTCAACTCAAACCTTGTTAAAGCGTTTCTATGATACAATCCATTCCAAAGAGTTATACACTCTGCAACTAAGACTAAGGTCTTAAAAATGTCAAATGTTGAAAACCATTATAAGCTTTCCTTCCTCGTTCTTGAGCACAACGCCACCTACAATAGATTTTTTGGAATATTTCTTTGAGCCATCAAAATTCAACTTCACCAACCCTAAGGGTGCATTTGGTTGAGGGGTTTGATGCCTAAGAAAGAGGTTTCATTCTCCTTTCCAATGTTTGGTTCAACACATACCCGGGAACGTGGCATTCCCACTATCCCACACTTTCCCACTTAAACACCAATTTTCATTCCCACATCAGGCGTGGGTTTCATTCCCAATACTCGGGCATCCTCTTTACAACAAATAAAAATACCAACCGTGCCCCTCTACCTTACAAACAATATTTTCTTATTTCAGTTGTGTCCTTTCCCTTACGCCCTAAAAACGTGAACCCCAACGAAGTGATGAGTGTTTGGATTTGTGTGCGATTTGGGTATGAAGGTTACGGTTGTGGGTTTGATTCACTAATCTAGGTTTTGAGCTTCTTCTTCTTCTTCTTCTTCTTCTTTCTTTCTTTCTTTCTTTCTTTCTTCTTCTTTTTTTTTTTTTTTTTTTTTTGATGAAAATGGGGTCTTGGTCAAATGAGGAAGGGGGTTAGGTGTTGACGATGGTGGCGTGACTGGGTGGTGGGTTTGACGCTGTGATAGAGGATTAGGATGTGTAGGTGTGAGGGACGGTGAAGGCGATGGTCAACGAGGATCGACGACAACGATGATTGGGGTTGTGAGATGGTTGGAGTTTGTCCGTCACTGTTGGTTGGACGATAGTCTCTAGTGGTGGCGCACTGTTGAAAATGAAGGTTAGGGCCTTAATGGAATGGAGTTTTAACTACCAAATAGAGTGTTGGGGTCTTGATTAGCAAGGATGTTGGGTTTGAAGGTTCGATTGGTGATATGGTTTGAGGATTGTGACTTGCCGGCGAGAGGAAGACCAAATTCCAGGCGAGAATAATGGGTTGTTGGCAAATAGAAGATGGTGGGGGTTGGTTGTGATGAAAAAGATGGTAGTGCTTTTTTTTTTTTTTTTGGTCCACTGTCATAACTATTGTGAGTGATTTAGTCAACTATATCATATAATAGTCAACAAAATCACACAATTTATGGCTATTTAAGTTCATTTTTGTTAGATTTCATCTTCTTCTTCTTCTTCTTCTTTTTTTTTTTTTCTTTTTTTTTTCTTTTTCTAACTCTATTTTACAGCCATTCATCCACCATGGTTAAGAAAACCCAGAAATTGGTCCAAGCAAGATGGGTATTAGGTACAGATCATAGGTAGTATGGGAATTTATTCAATTTGGGAATCAGTTTCCTAACCCAACCAAATGTGGGAAGGGGAATGTAAGAAGGAATCCTACTTTCCATTACTGCGAACCAACGTGGGAATGGGTATCAATACCAAGCATTCCCATTACTAAGTAATGCCCCATTCCCAAAACTCACATTCCCAACCCATAAACAAAACACACCCTAAGTGAAAGGTTCCAAACAAAATTACTTGCACATTTTCATTGCCTCTAGTTAAATCCTTATTTGAAATACCTGTCGAATTACTTAAAATTTATTATGCCGACAGATTTCATTAAAGAAAATAGTAGCAATCCTTTATCTTTACAATGGGTTATGGGTGTAAAATGGGCTAAACTAAGCAACTCTTTATGTGGGTTGGATTGGGCTTGGGCTTAGCCTAGTTGGGCTTTTGTATTATTTAAGTTAGGCTCAAGCTAGGCCAAAGAAAAAAACCTAAGCCCGAACCTGATCTCGGGCTTAAGATTAACATATTTCGAGCTTACGTTGGGTCTCGAGTTGGACCTAATTCGAGCTAACTTCTTCTTTATAGTTTTTTTATTAAATAACATTGAAACTCTATAAAGTTTATATACGTAAAATGTTTATAAATTATAAAGACATTTGCAAACATTATATTAATGTTTATATGATTTAATAACCTTTATTATTTATAATAAGACAATTGCAAATGGATTATTGGTTAAAATATATTCATTCTATTAAATGGAGAAAAAAAATAGAAGACATAAATATAATTGTTGGGTGTTGTTTCGTGTTTGTTTGTAGCATTTGTAAATTCTATTTCATTATTTTTTCAAATCTCATGTGAATCAATCAATAAATATAACCCATATAGTCATATGATAATAGTGTATTATTTACTATAGAATAAGCTAACTTCAAGCTGGGCTACAATTCCCAAGTCCAATCCTGCCCATCTTGAAGAATGTGTAAGGAATTAGTGTGGACAAAAACTACGATGCGAAACATAATGAATAACAAAAACATAATACAATTCCTTAAAGCCCATGAATTTGATTATGGTTCATACAAAACATAAAACCCTAACTAAAAGAAGAGTTAGAACACTTATAGTTGATTCAAGTCTTCAAACTCCAAATTTTGAATTTCTGGATAGTAATGAATAATCCTTGAATAAACAGCTACGAGCAGCACAAGTGCATTGCCTCCACGGTATCCACACCAAGCAAAAGTCTCTAAGTTTCCTTCTAGTTCTCCTTAGGTTTTGCTAGAATAGGAGAAGAAGAAGAGAGAGAGAGAGAAAGAGAGAGGCTTCCTCTAGGGTTCGACTAAGAGAGAAGAGAGAGTGAATGTGTGTTATATGCAAGGCACATGCTAGTGTGCCTTATATAGCACACTCATAGGGCCGGTTATGGGGAATCCCACCTTATGTGGGATTTGTGACTTCTTATAATTGCATTCCAACCCCTATAATTTACATCTAATGCAAGTAAGGCCCTAAAGAACTATTCTTATATACTCTTGCCCTTTCTCTCACAACTTTAATGTGAGGACCCTAATGTAATTTTACTAGGCCGAGCAATCGAGGGGCCAAGTTGTAAGAACCCGAGGTTTGATTCATAAGAATATTGGGTTGGATTGTGTTAAGGTATGTTTTGGTGAGCTACGTAACTCCTTGTTGTGTATTCGGAGTGTTATAGTTGACTATAACCTTAATAGTTGACTATAACAAACAAAATAGCTCTTTTTGTGCATGTTGAGTGTTATAGTCGACTATAACAACTTATAGTCGACTATAACAAACAGAATGTCGCAGTATTGTTTATTGGGGAGTTATAGTCGACTATAACTCTACTATAATTCATTATAGTCGACTATAACACACGGGATTTTTGCTGAAAGCCAAGATATTTATAGGGCGAAAAGCCTATTTTACCCCTCCCTTATGTTTCCTATAAAACCCACCTTCTAGAGGGTTCTCACCCATTTTCTCAGCCGATAGAAAGGGAGAGAGGAAGAGAGAGAGAAAAATTTGGGAGAGGTTGACGATGGCTCACCGGAGCGCCGAAGCTCCAATCCGACGCCGGCAAGCACGGATCTTGTATTTCTTGGTCGATCTACGCGTCTATGGCATGGAGTTTGCATTTTCTTCACCTATTTTGAGGTATGGGACATTTTCTCAATTTAAACCATTGATGCATGGGGGTTTTTGGGTTCAAATCATGTAAAAACACATGTATTTGGCATTCTTTGCATAAATATCATGCATGTGGGCATATTTTATGGGTTTTGATAAATTTTAGAAAATCTAGGGTTTTGTATTATACCCTATTTGGTTATATGCATGTTATGTTTCAAACCCTCATATGATTTGGGGTATAATGGGTTGATTTTGATAACCTATTGGGTTAAATGTTTTTAATTAAATATTGGGGGTTATTTTTATATAAATGTATTTGAAATCATTATTTTGAAAAATGGTTGGGAAATGATTACCATGATTTATGGAGTTATTTCATACGGTTTTCAAGGAACAAACCTATTATGTGGTTTTGGAAAATTTATATGTAATTTTCCAGTTTATGTGGAAACTATGAAATTGGTAAATGAAAAGATAAATGGTGATGATATGGATATGGTGATGAGGGCTACTGGAGACAGGATTACTGCGGTCCCAAAGGAACGGGACGTCTTGCCGTGTCTTCCTATCCTTTAGTCCTGAGCTATGTGCCCAAATAGAGGTTACTGCGGTCTCATGTAGGGATGTCTTACCGTGTTTCCTTTTGAGGTTACTGCGGTCCCAGATAGGGATGTCTTGCCGTGTTTCCTCTTATTCTGCGCGTGAGGGCCCCGCATGACCTGGGAAGGATTTATATATCAGTTTAAAAGACTGATGTTATGGATTGCCAGATATGGCGGATGATGAGTATTGGCTTGTAAGGCCATGATATGATATCAAAAAAATGATGGTTAATTCATTTGTAAAATGATGATTTTGATAACAAATAACTTGAGTTATTTCTTACCTCTTTAAAAAGAAAAAGGGGTGTTGGTATTTAATGATTTAACTTCCGCAATTATTTCTTTATACTTGTATCAGTTTTATTCACTGAACAATTATATTGCAAACTAATCAATGGTTTTGCAGGGCTTTGGAAAAGTATATAAATTATGGTTTTTTATTAAAACATTGGGTTATTATGAGAAATGTTTCCTACTGAGCGAATAGCTCATACCCCTGTAGACACCCCATTTTGTACCGGTTGTCATCTTAAGTCCCGTGGCCCCGATGATGAGTTTAGTGTGATTATTTACGGATTATCTTTGAAGAATTAGTGCGAATCACAGCATGAGATTTTTGGTTAAAATGAAAGGAAAATTATTTTATTAAATTAGCCATTTTTATCATGCCACTAACACGTGTACGTATGTGATGAATGTGTGTACGCACATACGGTACATGTGCATGCGTGTTAGCGGTCACTCTCCTAATTTTTATAAAAGACAATTTCCCTTTCCTTTTCAGATTAGAAGTCTTTTATTATTATAAAATACTTTTTGATTATTCTCCAAAGAGACCTAGTCTAGGAAGGAAAGGAAACTCCAGATTTCAGCTATAATTACTCTTTTAATGCCTTAGAGATAGGGGGAGGAGAAGAGGGTTTAAAGAGAGTGAAATTCGTCATAATTCAGGAGCAGATTTTCTGAAACCAGCAATCGTATTTTAATCATAACTTTTTCATCTGAAGTCGGAATTTGATGAAATTGGTCTTCTTAGAAAGATAATTCAATTCTCTACAACTTTGTATTTCACGAGTTTTGTCCAATTCCAACGTTTTGATACCCAAAAACGCGATTGAACTTTCTGCTGTTGCAAAGTGACGGAAATCACTTTTCGTTTCTCCTGTTCTCTTTTGTTTTCAATTTCTTTTCAAAGTTGAGTGAGTTTTGATCTCGTTGCTGTGATTACACTTTGAAGAAGAGGAGGATTCGTGTTGATTTGATTCAATCCAAAGACCTGAGGGGCCACGAACAAGCATAAAGTTGGTAAATTTAGTTTAACTTAGCTTTTGATTCTAGTTCTTCTTTTATTTTATTTTATTTTATTTTTCTGTCTAAAGCATGATTAGCATGATTTAGGTTTAGTTTATATTCATGTTCATATTTATTTTCTGTATATTTTATTGTATTAAGGATGCATGATGTAGACTGATATGTGAGTTCTGTGATTTTGCGTGAAATGCCTATTAGGTGCGTACGCATATATCAGTGGTGCGTACGCACCAATCAGTGATGCGTACGCACCTTACCTCGGCAGACAGTTTCTCTCTTTACTGTATTTATTATGATAGTTAATTAATTTGCATGGTCATTTCTTTATGTTTGTTTTATATCTCTTGTTTCCATCATATCATCATGATTTGCGTGCTGCTGTGGTTGAATGAATAGGGTCAATTTTGATTAGACATTAAATTAATTAAAGCCATTAATCATGTGTGGGGGCCGGTTTCGACCGGGCGTGGCTGGGTGCCTAACACCTTCCCAGCTGCATACCCTAGCTCCGAACTCGAATCTCTGGTTATGACGAGCTAGACCCTGCTAGGGTTCACTCGTTCCCATTATTGGGTGGCGACTCCTCTCCGTGTTAGTCCTTTGAGGCTAATGCGTATTCTCGAGCTATGTGGTGCAGGGCGTGGCGCTCACAGTGGCGACTCCACTGGGGATAGAGAGCTAGATTCCGTATAGTGATTTATGGCTTTACTTAATTTAAATTGTTTAATTGGAAAAGACCAAAATTGCACACACGCGCACTACCACCCATTACCCTCGATGACAGTCTGATGAAAGGTACCGGGTCCCATTCGGGCCTATGGTTACTGGAAGTTGGCATCATCAACCCACAGCCTATGCCACTAGCCTGTAATAAGCTAGTGAGTACGTTAACGGGCCACTCTTTGAGTGCCCTAGCTTGGGTGACCCTTGAAGGAGAAGTACCCCATTAACCAACACCACTAGTTACCCCACCAACCTTTGCATAGCCCTGTTTGAATGTGTGTCACTTTGCATGTCATATTGCATTTGCATATTAAGCCCATAATGTTTGGACTTAGGGGCAAGGCCCATCATTGTCTATTCTCTTTTTCAAGTCTAGGCCCAATTGAGAAATGAGGTGTGTGATTTTGTAATTGGGTCCAAGCCCAAAAAAAAAAAAAAAAAAAAAAATCAAAAAAAAAAAAAAATCAAAAAAAAAAAAATCAAAAAAATCAAAAATCAAAGAAATCAAAAAGAAAATATGGGCTTGGATCCAAATGAGAGTGGAAGAATGTGTGGATATTGTAATGGGCCTAGATGCGAAAAACGAATAGACTTTGGTTGGTTGAACCCAGTGTGATACCCTTGGCTTCATGTGTCCTTAATCTGATTCTATGTTGGGCTTTCTCTCATGGTTTTAGGTCCATCTCTTTTTCCTAAGGGCATCTCATTTATTAGAGTCTTTCAGTTTAGGGGTATGAGGGTTAGTTGAGTCTTCTTTCTTTATGTGTGGTCTTGTTGTTGGTCCATCTTAGGGGCATTAGGCCCATTCATTCTAGAGTTTACACTTTTTCTTTTTTTAGTGTTGCATGTTGTTACCATATCTCTTGTCTAGGTTTTTTGTTAGGAATCTATGTCCACTTTCATTTTTCCTTTTAGGTCTTTGAGTCTTGGTCTAAGTGTGTCTAGGTTCCTTTTTTTGGTTTAATTCTCTAGTCTTTGTTGGGCTTTATTCTAGAGGCATGTTTGGATGGAAATTGATGTGAAATCATTATGGATAATCATGGTAAGTGGCTCTTATATGGATAGACATATTCTTTGCAGGGATAATCAATCATTGCTTCTAAAGAGAATCCTACACAACCAACTTGGGTCCGTAATCCGTCTGGGAGGTTAGAAAAAGTAGAAGTTACCCAAACTGTTGCAATGGCTACTGAACAAGATTTGGTGAAGAGATTGGAAGAGATGATGGCAAAGATGATGGAAAGATCAATGGCACCTGTTTTAGAAAGACTCCAAAAGATTGAAGTTAGCCAGGGTAAACAAGCAACTAAAGAAGAAGACAAAGTTGAGGTGGAGGACGAAGATTTTATCTTTAGTACAGAAGACAAGGAGGACTACTATAAGAAGAAAGAAGCTGAATCTAAGAAGAAGGAAGCTGAAACCAAAAAGAAGGGAAAGGAGGTGCAAGACATTTCTGCTGAGGTGGAAAAGATGAAGACTATTTTGAGGAAGTCTCAAGGTATTGAAGAGTACATGTTAGACATGGATGAATTATGTCCATTCCCTAACGTCCAACTACCCCCAAAATTCAAAATGCCTAAGATGGATGTGTTTGATGGGACTGGTAATCCTCGCAATCATTTGAAGCAGTATATTCTGGCGATGAAACCTATAGGGCTTTCTGAAGAGCAGATTGTGCATTGTTTCCCAAGGACCCTTAATGGCGATGCTATGAATTGGTACCTTTCCTTGGACATTGCAAAGACCCAAGACTGGAAGGAACTAGCAATGGAGTTCGTGCACCATTACAATTACAATGCCCAACTCGATGTAACTCTGCGAGATTTGGAGACTACAAAGCAGAAGAGTAATGAGACATTCTCTGAGTTCTTAATGAGGTGGAGGGCTAAAGCTGTTAAAATGCCCAATCGTCCAACTGAGAAGGATCAGGTGCGCATGATTGTGAAGAACCTTCTACCAGTTTTTGGAAGACCATTGATGCCTATTCCATTGAGGACCTTTGAAGACTTGTATGATGCTGGTATACAGGTTGAGGATGGCATGGATAGTGGGCTAATTGATAAGAATGATGGGAAGAAGCGCACGTATGGATTTGGCAGCTCGAGTGCAAGTAATGGCAACAAAGCTAATGAGGTTAATGCAGTTAATCCTCGTGGTGGACCTAGGGAGTTCTCTTCACTTGGTGTGTCTCTATCTACAGCCCTCCGGAATTTAGTGAAAAGAGGAAAGCTGAAACCGTTGGATCCTACTCCTATCAACAAGTCGGCACCGAACTACAATGGGAATGAGTATTGTGATTTTCACCAGAGTAATGGTCATCACACAGATAGGTGCGGTCGTCTTCGCCACACCATTCAGGATATGATCGATTCAGGGAAGCTTCCTAGGCCAGAAGAACCAAATACAGTGACGAATCCACTCCCAAACCACCACGCCATGCCACCTCCATATGCAAATGGGACGTAGTGGGTCTGAAAGTAGAGGATTGCTTAGTTTCTTTTAGTTTCCATGGCTTTAAGACATTATTTGAATAATTGGTTATTTATGGGTTGGGATAATTATTTTGGTACGATTGTTTCTTTTGATTATCAATGGATGGTTTTCATTAATTTATTGCTTGCTTTCTCAAGGGTTTGATATAGTTTGCTTTTCTAGCACATGAGTTAACATACTTGCCTTTTTAATGCATGAACTGCGAACAGTGGAAATCAAAATGAAAAGAGGCCATCATTTCTGCTATCCTTCGAAAGAAAAGAAAAATCCCTTGTTATCCCCTTTGAGCCTGAATAATTTCATTTTTGATACCCTTGTCAAGGATTACCCCCTGCACTAGGGGCAAATTTTAAAGAGATGTTTGTTTGAAAGAAAGGGTGGTGTATAAACCATTGAAATAGAAAAAATAGAAAAAAACAATTGAGAAAAAAAAAAAAAGAAGAAACATAAGAGATGAAAAGAAAAAGAAAGAAAGAAAAAAAAAAAAAAGAAGAAGAAAAAAAAAAAAAAAAAAAAATAGAGAAGAAAAAAAAAAAAAAAGAAAGAAAGAAAAGATGTAAAAGTGAAATAGCAAGTGAAGTGCCAAGTTGGAAAATAAAATGAGCATTGATGAAGTAATCCTTGACAGATAGGAACCCATTGAAATTAAATTTGAGCCTTTGTCATCCCTTCTTTCATGAGCCTAGAGCCTAAAGCCTACATTACAGTCCAAATAAAAGTCCTCTCTGATTGATTGAAGTTATTCAAGTATCGATGAACTACGTAAGGCTTGATCCCTTTTTGGGTACGTAGGCAACCTTTAGAGGTGCAGCCACATCATTGTTCATGCAAGGGGGCATGTGCAAAAGATTCATGTGTTAGAAAGTTGAACTATTGATAATTCAAATAGAAAGATTAGCACTTTATTAATGTTTACCATGTTATGAAGAAGCTTTCAAGCAGTTTAATGCCACTGGAAAGATTGTGATGGTGAAAATGATCCTTTAAAGGTGCTGATGGGTTGATTACTGATTGATGAATATCAGACTGGTCTGAATTGAATAAAAAATAAGAAAGGGAAAATGCCTGCTAGGTTGAAAACCCAAAAGGGCGGCCTAGGCAAAAGTTAGGGCTTGAAAAAAGAGAAGGAAAAGAAATGAAAATGAAAAAGTGAAAAAAGAATGATAAAAATAGAAGGAAGAACTTTGAGCAAAGGGCAAGGTGAACCCTGTGAGGATTGTGTCCTGAAGTAAAAGAACATTTCAGAGATTATCTGTTGTGATTTCATATCCTCCTTATCGTGTCTTGAGAGTCTTTTCTTCTTGTGCTTGTTCTGTGAGTCATGTTTTTGTTCATCCCTTAGATTAGGGTTTGTTCCTGTCGTTCATTCCTTGAAGTAGGGTCTGCATCCATATGCATTTGAGTGATTGGATATTTTCATGTGCATTCCCTATGAAAGGGACGAGGTCTTTCTCATGATATATTCTCTATTAATTACTTGGCTAGTTTGCTGCATTCATGGTTGTTGGGTTTGAATTCTAGATAGAATTCTTACTCGCCTTGCGAGGCGCTTTATCATCATTTTTGGATTTGAACTCTGGATAGAGTTCCTACTTGTCCAGATGGACACCTTTGGGTTTGAATTCTAGATAGAATTCTTACTCGCCTTGCGAGGCACCTTATTGCTGTTTTTAGGTTTGAACTCTAGATAGAGTTCCTATTTGTCCAGATGGACACCTTTGGGTTTGGATTCTAGATAGAATTCTTACTCGCCTTGCGAGGCACTTTATCATTGTTTTTGGGTTTGAACTCTAGATAGAGTTCCTGCCTGTCCAGATGGACACTTTTGGGTTTGAATTCTAGATAGAATTCTTACTCGCCTTGCGAGGCACCTTATTGCTGTTTTTAGGTTTGAACTCTAGATAGAGTTCCTATTTGTCCAGATGGACACCTTTGGGTTTGATTTCTAGATAGAATTCTTACTCGCCTTTAGGGGCACTTTATCACTATTTTTATGATTGATCCACAGGGAAAAGGATCTTCTATGTTTGTGACCCACAGGGAAAGAGGTCTTCTCTATTTGCTTGTGACCCATAGGAAAAGGGGTCTTCTATATTTGCTTATGATTCACAGGAAAAGGGATCTTTTATGATTGTTTGTAAATCCACAGGGAAAGGGATTATACTTTTATCCACAAGGAAATGGATAAAGTTTCTATCATTAGTGTTTTCTTATTCATTCCCCAGGAAAGGGATGAAGATTCTTGTTTATTCCCCAGGAAAGGAATAAAATTTTCATATTGATCTTTTTCAGTTGGTAGTTTTGAGAAATTACCTACTGAGTGCCCCCATCGTTTTGCATGAACTACGCTAGGTCTGATCTCTGAGGAGTACGTAGGTAGTCAACTGAGGCTGGCATGACCTTATTGCATGTGTGTGTGTGTGGACTTTAAGTTGCCAACTGGTAAATGGTTTGTCTTTTCAGGCTTTTGACTTTCGTATTGCAACGCAAAACTCAGCCAAAAGAGGGGCAACTGTAGACACCCCATTTTGTACCGGTTGTCATCTTAAGTCCCGTGGCCCCGATGATGAGTTTAGTGTGATTATTTACGGATTATCTTTGAAGAATTAGTGCGAATCACAGCATGAGATTTTTGGTTAAAATGAAAGGAAAATTATTTTATTAAATTAGCCATTTTTATCATGCCACTAACACGTGTACGTATGTGATGAATGTGTGTACGCACATACGGTACATGTGCATGCGTGTTAGCGGTCACTCTCCTAATTTTTATAAAAGACAATTTCCCTTTCCTTTTCAGATTAGAAGTCTTTTATTATTATAAAATACTTTTTGATTATTCTCCAAAGAGACCTAGTCTAGGAAGGAAAGGAAACTCCAGATTTCAGCTATAATTACTCTTTTAATGCCTTAGAGATAGGGGGAGGAGAAGAGGGTTTAAAGAGAGTGAAATTCGTCATAATTCAGGAGCAGATTTTCTGAAACCAGCAATCGTATTTTAATCATAACTTTTTCATCTGAAGTCGGAATTTGATGAAATTGGTCTTCTTAGAAAGATAATTCAATTCTCTACAACTTTGTATTTCACGAGTTTTGTCCAATTCCAACGTTTTGATACCCAAAAACGCGATTGAACTTTCTGCTGTTGCAAAGTGACGGAAATCACTTTTCGTTTCTCCTGTTCTCTTTTGTTTTCAATTTCTTTTCAAAGTTGAGTGAGTTTTGATCTCGTTGCTGTGATTACACTTTGAAGAAGAGGAGGATTCGTGTTGATTTGATTCAATCCAAAGACCTGAGGGGCCACGAACAAGCATAAAGTTGGTAAATTTAGTTTAACTTAGCTTTTGATTCTAGTTCTTCTTTTATTTTATTTTATTTTATTTTTCTGTCTAAAGCATGATTAGCATGATTTAGGTTTAGTTTATATTCATGTTCATATTTATTTTCTGTATATTTTATTGTATTAAGGATGCATGATGTAGACTGATATGTGAGTTCTGTGATTTTGCGTGAAATGCCTATTAGGTGCGTACGCATATATCAGTGGTGCGTACGCACCAATCAGTGATGCGTACGCACCTTACCTCGGCAGACAGTTTCTCTCTTTACTGTATTTATTATGATAGTTAATTAATTTGCATGGTCATTTCTTTATGTTTGTTTTATATCTCTTGTTTCCATCATATCATCATGATTTGCGTGCTGCTGTGGTTGAATGAATAGGGTCAATTTTGATTAGACATTAAATTAATTAAAGCCATTAATCATGTGTGGGGGCCGGTTTCGACCGGGCGTGGCTGGGTGCCTAACACCTTCCCAGCTGCATACCCTAGCTCCGAACTCGAATCTCTGGTTATGACGAGCTAGACCCTGCTAGGGTTCACTCGTTCCCATTATTGGGTGGCGACTCCTCTCCGTGTTAGTCCTTTGAGGCTAATGCGTATTCTCGAGCTATGTGGTGCAGGGCGTGGCGCTCACAACCCCCACAGTTTTTCTTGCAAGTCATATTTTCAAAATAAAGCTTGACCTGGGGTTGGGAAGTACATCCGCATGCATGCATTCATTTAGAAGATCATTGTATTTTATTTCAGCTTTGAGCCTAGGCATGTATTAATTTTAATTCATGGCCTGTAATAAATAAATAAGTAGTGGACATAGATGTGGATGAGACCCATGTGACTACGATACAGCCTGTAAATTTATTTATTTTGATTTATTTTGTAGATGGCTGAAAATGATTACAAATGTGTTTTCCACAGGTTTTGGGACTAGTCGATAACTTGGTATGTCCTATTTATAAACGGGACCATGTCGGATTTTCTAAAAATATTTTCAAAAGTATTATTTTTATTAAACATCCACCAAAAATTGGCTTTAAATTGATTCTCTTACTATATACTAACGGTTCCCATTTTGGGTCGTTACATTTAAAGTCCCTCTTTGCTTATTGGTGTGTAACCCATTGGGTTCATAACATCTAATAGTAGGAAATGACACTCAATGTTACATGGAGTGCCCAATGTAACACTTTCCATTAAGGTTCTAATTAGAACACCTTCCAATTTCCTAATTGATTATAACTCACTTATATCAATTAGGGCTTCTACTAACCATGAGTAACATCTAGCAATGGCTCATGGTGTGGTCTTAAATGAGGTGAATAATTATCGAATAAAGAACCCTTCAGTTATAATTTAAGGTTACAATTACATTCCTCCATCATACATAATGTCTTAAGCTAATAGAACATGGAAGTCTATCAAGTTCCTAATTCAATGCATTTATAAACCTACCTAAAATATCTGTTAGACTTAAGGTTTTCAACCAAGTGCATATCCTAGATTCTGATGATAACAAAGGATCGATGTTAGTGTTAATGGTTTAAATGTCAAGAAAATTATCAAAGTTAGGCACTCAAGCTCAAATCAATTCAAGTATAAGCTTAAAGATCAAATGACTCAAGCAGATGGACTCAAAGCTCGTGGTTAAAACATCAAAGACAATCAAACATGATGCAATAAGAGCATAAAAAGCAAGTAAAAGGCTTACAAGCACCTCAAGCCATGCAATCATCTTCAATTAAGTCATATTTAGGCTACAAGTGAGGTTTTAGGTTCCAAAATGTACATAATTGCTCATGACTTTGCTCTATTGACCTAAAAAGACCTTAGGACCTTTAATTAAACTACATTTATCAATTACTAAAGGCCTAAGTTGATGCATATTGAACCAAGTGTTGAAAACACATGAAAAATGGGCTAAAATTTGAAAAATTAGGGTTTAGTTGACTACATCACGAGTTTTGGCCTATAATTGACTACTGATATTTGTAGTCGACTATATAGTCACTTATAGTCAACTAAATCATGTGATTTTGCCCAGAAATGGCTACTGGCATTTATAGTTGACTACATGAACACTTATAGTCGACTATATCACTTGAATGGGCTATAACAGCTAGTTTTTTTAAAATCCAATAGTGCATTTATTGCCACCAAACGGCTCTTTCCTGGCATTTGATGCTTGCAACGGCCATATTAGGCCAAATGAGTATCTATACAAGCATTCAAACTCATTTAGAGTGTCCATACAAGTGTAATAAATTCTCATCCTTAGTGAAAGAGCTTTCAAGCCCTAATTCTCAAAGAGCATTCAATTAAGCAATTATTAGAAGTTTGTTGAGCATTCAAGTGTTGTATTTACTTCAAAGAGAGATTGTTTACAATAAATCAACTTCAATTTCAAGCATTGTAAGGGTTGTGTGAACTCTAATGAGACGAGAGTTTTGTCTTGAAAAGAGCTTCTCTTTGTAAAAGGTTTGATTTCCACCCTTAAAAGAGATTGTGATAGTAGATTGTGGAATCCTCAAGCGGAGCCCTTGAGGCGAAGATGTAGTCGGGAAGGCCGAACCTCGTTAAATCTTGTGTTTGCATTCTCTTACTCATTCTCCTTATTGTTTATTATTGAAATTTCTCTCATTTGCAATAATCTGAATTTTAGATTGTCATCATAATTTTATTTGGCTATAAACCCTATTCACCCCCCTTCTAAGTTTGTATACTTGGGATAACAATATCAACTCATAAGATGTACCATGAAAACCCTTTTCCATGATCATCATCATACTGTGGCCACAAATTCACATGAGTTATATTTATGAGTGTTCTTATGAGAACATTTTCTCCCTTTTACTAGAAGTGATAGATCCCTTATTAATCACATACATGCCTTCACACATGTAACAATAGAGCCAATGAATGCCCTTGCAAACCCCATAGGGATAAACACTTAGTGTTATCAAACTTTTAAAGCTTCATGCATAAGACAACTGTGATGCCTTAGGTCTAAGGATTACTTGTACCACTACAACTATGAGAAACTGATTGACAGGCAAGTAAAACTCCATTCAGTTGATCTCATGACTTTGGTCACATTCAGTGTACTTGTTTATTTATACAACAAGCACCCACATATTGGTTATAGTGTCTCCACACAAATAGTTCAGAGACTAGCTATCCTCTCAAAGAGCTAACCTAACATGTGCTAGTCCTATGGTTCATTATTGTCTATCATAATGAACCTTTAATTAGGAATGATTTAAGAGTTTAGTACAGAGATATATATACAGTCTCATAATCACAACACCTTGTAATTTCATATTCTTGACTCTAATTCTATGGACATATCATGTAAATATAAAGAACAGAATAAACATGATAGAAAAGCCCTTTTATTAAATTAATAATAAATGTAACATACAATAAATAAAATTTTATGATTGTTCTTTATTCCTAAAGCATCATCTCTATGATTGGCTGTAGGGCATACAACTAATAGAATGGGCTAGGGTTGGGCCAGGCCTAAATCAGGCTGGGCTTAGCCCAATTTTTCGGGTTAGTCTAGCATAGGCCATCCATGGGCCAATTTTATACCCCTACAATGATGATATATGGCATACTAATGCTATAATTTGGCAGAAATGCAAAAACAACACTCTCCAATGGTGTGCCATATAATGTGCTATATTTTAGTAATGTGCATAGGATTTGCCATTTGGTAACCATGCTATCAAAAGCAAATACACCACTATATTGAGTACGTGAAGGAATTGTGGTTATGCCATTTTGATATTTTGGTATTGGGGCGAGTATGCCAAAATATAACATTTTGACACTATAACATGTTAAATTATAGCACTAGCATGACAAATTTGACACATACCATTGGAGATGGTCTAAGACTTGTTAACAAAGAGCTTTATTTTCATTTTTAATGTCAAAAATTTTCTCATAGGTAACTGATCAATATACCCAAGCCCTAAGCTTTGGTTTCCTACACTTGGCATTACTGTTATATTTGATTGAAAGATTTCAATGCACGTGAACGTTAGAAAAATGTAGCATAAGAGAGTTAATTCAATTGATTAAGAGTTATTGGATAATGGAATTCTTATGTATTGGAACAATGATTCATTTTTTAGCCACCGTACGTGGTCCTAACTATCTTCGTTTTGTAGATCATGGTAAAAGATAACTCAAAATGCCTATGCTAGATAGCATGATATTACAATCCTAAAGAAAAACGCACTTCTCTTGCAAGCCACCAAAAGAAAAAAGCTACTATTGGGTAGTCGTCGTAGACGTTGGCTGTAGAAGCGTGGTGGATATATAAGCTCTAAGGCACCATCATCATGCAAGTCGGGTTTGAAGGGTGAGTTCTACCCAAAGGGTTTGTATCACAAGTCCTTATTAACCTATAAATTCATGCAGTTGATTGACTGCACAAGAAGATACCATTTGTGTTGTTTGTCGCTACCTATTCGTTATCTGCTAAAAAAGTCTCTTGCATGTTTTCGGAATGGGTAGAAACTAAATTGCATTCCCACCATTTTTCCGGGTTGCGGTGCAATGAGTGTCAAGTTAGGAAGTAGGCTCCGAGGAACCTGGTGAGGGAGAGGATCGTCTAAGTTAGCTGAGTTGTCTTCACGGTTTGGGCTGAATTGGTTTTACCTTGGGTGCCCTAGTGTTCCAACATGAGCAAATCTTTCATGATCTCACTATTTGTCGTTTAGCAATTTAACGCATCATTAAATGCATTGTACAGGTCTGATGCACGAGGATGCGCAAAATTTCATCAGATTCATCTGCCAAATGACACAACATTTACAATATTGCTTCTTTAAGTTTAAAACAAATATAAAAAAACTCAATTTTTTTTTAGTTATTAATTTGTCATTGTCACATTAATCAATAAAGAAGTGAGTGAGTTTACTTAATATGTTCACAATTTTCTATAGGAAAAATATTATTAGTAGATCTAGTCTTCATTGGTATTGATTTTTCTCTACTACCAAAAATAATAATAATTATGATGACAAATTGGCTTTGAATAAGAAGTACAACGAGGGCCATGTAAATGCATAAATTTGTGGTAGAAGCTGGTATTGTTTGTTTGTATAGCATTAAATAAACAGACCATACACAATTATATACATAACGCCAGATCGAGAAGATGTTGTGGATTACTATAGATTTTGTTTGTTGTAACTTGTAGCTCACCGTGGCGCTTGCCCCCACAATTTTCACGCTAGCTTGTATTGTCTTTTCATCTAACTTTACGTTACCAATTATAACATTGAACTTTTACCACATGAATTTCCCTTCCATTTTTACAATATCACATTTTTTAACAGCTGGCAATCGATGTGGCATTGTGGCAGTACTAATGCCACCTCATCATGCATGCTAACATGCATGTTAAACTCCAAGAATTAGAAAAGTCCAGGTCTATCCACGTGTCCAGAACCCACCTTCCAAGTGGCTAAAACAGGAAACACCACCCGTCAGAAAATTCCAAGTTGCCAACCTAAGCCTACTGTGTCCAAAGCAAAAATAACCCATAAAAAAAAATTGAAAAAGAAAAAGAAAGAAAGAAAGAAATGGAAAGGAAAGAAGGACGTTAGTTCCTTGAAATAAACGTATGTGTGGTTTGGGTTCGGACATAGGTTCGGTTGTAGACTTTTTAAGCAGATAAGCATGACCAAAACCCATTCCCATGCCTCCCCACTCCACCCACCACCCACCACTAGCTACAAAGGACCCCCTCTTTTTCTTACCTTTCTGTTTCTCTTTCTGCACTTCTCTCTCCAAAAACAAAAAAACTGGCTCTAGATGATCAAGAACCCATCGCAAGAGAAATCAAAATCATGAACAAAAGAATCATGGTTAGCATTTAATTGGGGGGTTTTGCTTTTATCCTTTGTTTCAATTCTTTCAATTGTGTTGATGAATTTGTTGGTTGCTGATATTTGAATTAGGGAGTAGGAGGTCCAGAAGAAGATGATATCGATATTGAAACAGAAGTAGAAGAAAACAAGTGGCCGTCATGGCTGCGGCCGCTTCTCCAAACAAGCTTCTTTGTTCAATGCAAGGTCCATGCTGATTCCCACAAGAGCGAATGCAATATGTATTGCTTGGACTGCATGAATGGAGCCCTCTGTTCTGTTTGCCTCGCTTCCCACAAGGACCATCGTGCTATTCAGGTTCCATCATATCAATTCTTCATCTTAGATCAATACTTCTATCTCCAACTGGCCGGAAACCATAATCAATTTATAAAGATATGCCCGAATTATGTGACACACTGCTGATTCACTGCTTCCATTTTGTTTTGTTTTTTTTTTTTTTTTTCATGGTCTATGAATAATAACCTTAATTTTGCTTTTTTGTTTTTTCACCAATGACACATGCCTTGTCGGAGCTAAACCCCGTTTGACTCCACACTGCTCGCGCCGGCATGACTGTTATTATTTCTTAATTTTTGAATAATTCATTCAATTTTTTATACAATGACCCTACATGATATAAATAATAATTATGCCCAATTATTTGGGTGTATTTATTTCCATTTTAGCTTGCTGAAAATGATGATATATAATGTTGGTATTGGTGTGCAATTTGTATTGGTGCAGATAAGGAGGTCATCATACCATGATGTGATAAGGGTATCGGAGATACAGAAATTTCTGGACATAACTGGGGTACAGACCTACATTATCAATAGTGCTAAGATTGTGTTCTTGAACGAGCGGCCTCAGCCTAGGCCTGGTAAAGGTGTCACCAACACCTGCCACGTCTGCCACCGCGGCCTCCCTGATTCCTTCACCTTCTGCTCCCTTGGTTGCAAGGTATAACCCCTTTCTTCATTTCTCTACCTTTTATTAATTTAGATCAATTAATTGTTTCCAAACAATTTCATGGCAAAAAAACAAAATGGGTGGCTTTGAATAATTTTGTTTTTTTTTTTTTTTTTCTTTAATATTTATCTTGCTCTCTCTCTCAGTCTCTCTCCTTTAATTTATTTGTTTTATTTCCTTTGGGTTGTTGGGGGTAGGGGGAGGAATTATCATTAGGAAAATGTCTGAATAAACTCTCTCGATTGAAAAACCCATGGTACAACATCTTTACCACAAGGTACCAGTACATATATATAGCACGCACAATGTACAAGTACCTCATTGCGAGCCGGCATTTTAGTTGTTTGACTTATTCATCGAATGATATACATTATTATATTAAGAAAATTAAGAAAAGTATTTATATCAGATTGCTGGGACATCCAAGAATGGAGGGAGAAAGAAGTTGAATGGTTCGGAGTCGGAGGAATCATTGAATGAGATGAGCAAGAAGAGTAAAATACAGAGCTTTACGCCGTCAACGCCGCCTCCGACAGCGGTGAATTACAGAAGTGCCAAGAGAAGGAAGGGAGTTCCCCATAGAGCTCCCATGGGAGGACTTATCATACAATACTGAGAAATGTATGTTACAACGTGTTTCAACATTCCGTACCTCTCTAGCTGCTGTACATAGCACAAAGAAAAATTATATAAAAATAAAGAAAAATAGAGATGATCGAAAAAGGTATTAATACTGAGATGGGGACTAGAGAAAGAAATTAAGAATAAATACGAGTAGTAATTATGTACGTAGGGGGTTGATGGGTAACTATAGTTTAATTTACTTAGGGCACCTTGTACGTATGTCTAAGTGTAAATATATATATATATATATATATATATATATCTTGTAGATCGAACAGAATCAGAGTGCATGTTGGTAGTGTGAAATGAATAAAAGTTGAGTTATAGTTATAGTTATATTTCTCTTTAATTTGGGAAGGTTCCATCTTCTTTATTCCTATGTATGTTTTCCTCAAAACCATGTTTCTTCTATTCCTATATATGTTTTCCTCAAAACCATGTTTCATCTTTGGTCATCTGTGGAGAGACATCATCTCTAGCTAGCTAACACCCTATGTGTGCATGTGGCAGTGGTCCATGGACATCAGAAATAGCAGATAATTACCATTCAATACAAATAATTACTAATTTACCAGTAAATGACTATTGATTTAATTGAGAATGATTACTAACTGTAATTATTTGTCCGTAACTAGACTTATCCTGTAACTCCCCCTAAAATATTAGATACTGCATTTTTCGATCATTTTATTGTTTTGTGAGCAAAAATTAATGTCCCATTAGTTACACTTATTGAATTATAGAACTTGTTAAGACACGTGTTTTAATTCTAACAATCATCGTGATGTATTCATAAAGCATTTAAAAGCTTTTGGCGCTATATAAAAAATATGTTACCCAAAAGTAAAAAACCTAAAGGCTTATGAAAAATATTTTGTTTGAATTCATATGCGCGTGTACACGTGGCATTAGCTAAGGTTATTACTATTCAAGTCAAACAAGTATAAATAATTAATGGGCCAGGCTATTGCCACCACTCAAAATACTCTAAGCCCCCCATTAATTAAATCTCCTCATATTTTACTGAAAGCACCCCCTTATCTTCCTAAAATACCCTTAAGAAAAAATTCTTTAACATTTTTCCACCCCATTCCTAACCTGTTCGGACCTATTAGTAAGAATAAAGTATATATGTTCGGACTTATTAGTAAGAACATATTATATATGTTCGGACTTAGTAGTAAGAACAAAGTATATATGTTCAGCTTTATAGAAAAGAACAATATAAAAATGTTCGGACTTTTAAAACCGAACCTTTATTATTTGTTCCGACTTATAAACACGAACACTTAAAATCCATTCACAATTACATATACGAACAATTCTCAATTGTTGTATAGTTAAGTTGTTCGATGTTTTAAAACGGAACAACACAAGTTTGTTCGTACTATTATAGGTGAACAATATCCATTTGTTCGGAGTTACATAACTGAACAACATCCATTTGTTCGGAGTTGGAAAATGGAACAAAATAACTTTGTTCGGATTTAAAAGTCAGAACGCGTTAAAAGAGTTCGGTATTACAAAAATGAACATTGTAAACATGTTCGGAGTCGAAAAACCGAACAAAACGAAATTCAGCATACGAAAAACTGAAGTTAATTAAATTCGTTAAAAAGTGTATAAATAATTACCTTTTGATTGCTAATATCATTTCTATCAATGTTTTTCTTGTCCATTATTCAATATAACATGAGAAACACTAATTTGGATTTGGTGTCAAGGTTGTTAGGGTTTGTAAGAGCATAAAGTTTATAGATGGTGGAATGTTTTTGAAGTTAGGGGTGGAGTGGGGTGGGGATAGGAAATTTTTAAAGTTTTTAAGTAGACATGTCCTTATTAGTAAATTTACATTTAGATATAAAGAATTTCATAAATTATTCAAATATTGGGGGGCTTAGAGTATTTTGAGTGATGGCAATAGCCTGGTCCATAATTAATTTGTACAAACGGTCTTTCGTGGTAACCTTCCAAGGTACTAGTGAACTTTCATTTGTTTTTCTTAGTTGGATCTAGTTTCAACATCCATTGCATGGCTATTCAAACATGTTGGAATACTGTAGTACAATCAGGGGCGGACCCAACAATTTCTTCTTGGAGGGATTAAAGTAAACTTTTTAACCATAATTTTTAATTCACAAGTCATGGTAAATTTTTTTACAATATTTAATTCATATTATTTGCAATTGCAAAAGTTACCATAAATGTCACTTTTTTAGACTTTACCAACTTTATGTCTAAATTTTTGAAATAAAATATGAAAAAATGGGCATGAGTATAAATTATATATGAAATAAACAATCATTTGGAGGGGCCATTGATATAATTTTTAAAAAATAAATTACCTCATATTCAAATAAATATATAGAGTATTTTCAATCTTAGGGGGTGCCATGGCCCCCCAAAGGCAAATGGAGTTTCCCCACCGGTGGTGCAAGTATGGGTGAGATGTGAATTATGGGTTCAAATTCTATTATTGACCCATAAAAATATATAATTTTAAATTGATGAGATCAAACTCAGCACGTTAGTTTATTGGATGAAAGAATTCGCTCATGACTCACACCACAAAAATTATGTTCATTTATCCCATCTCCAAAAACGGTGGCCCAAGCATACAAAGTAAATATTATAACCCCTTCGTTTCTCAAAGATAGACCATGTTTTACAAAACACGCAGTTTACGAAAGACATCATTTCATTGACTTATCATTTATTAAACTCTATTTTTTCAAAAATATCATCTCCTACTTTTTATTAGGTTTTGTGTTGAAAATAATTATTGAAATAACAAAGAGTAGTATAGGAAGTTCAACAAAAAAAAAAAAAAAAGGTGGGGGAGATTTGATTTTTCAAAATGAAAAAATATTTTGGGACAAAAAAGTAACAAATACGTTCTATCTTTGTAGGACGGAAGGAATAAGAATTTATTTCTTTATTTATTTATTTATGTTTGGGTGGACAGCTAAGTATGTGAATGCGTGAAATTTTTTAGGCCCCAACTTGTTTATAGTCATTTTTCCACAAGAATTTTAGATTTTACTTAATTAAAGAGTTCAATGAGTTTTTCGGCTCTTTCCTTTTTTTCTTATTTAACATAGTAATTAAACATATCAGTGTATCATTCTCTTTGATAGCTGATATGGAGTTACCATGTTATCAAAACATATATTCTAAGAGTGTGTGGATATGGAAATCAACTGTCACATTTTAAGAGGAAAAGTAGCTGAAAAAAATAATTAACTAGCAGAGTATCCTTCTTCATTAAAAGAGACGTGTATAAATTCACACCAAAAAAAAGGAAACGAGTATGAATGAGGGGTCCATGCAATTCATGGGGAGGAGAAGCTAAGGCACAGCATAAACCACTCTGTTCTATAGCAAAAATACATCTTTACCGAAATGTTTTTATTAATGAGTTGAATCCTAGCTGAAGAATAATTGATGGTACCTACTTAGGATTGTCTGTCTGGAGAAAGCTAGCATGGTAACCCCTGTGAAGTTACTCTAAAAAATTCAATGATTTTTTTTTCATATAATGCCTAATTTGCTATAGGAAGGCTCTGGCAAAATAGTAACTAGATTATAGTCCAAAGTCAAATCCAAGGAAATCGACTACTCAATGTGGTAAGTGAGTTTTAAGTATTTGCCTTTCTTTTCTGCCCGACTTATCGAGATCCAAATTTAGAATCCATCATATAACTCGTTAATGAAAACTTTTGTAACTCGATCAAAAAAAAAAAAAACTTTAAGTCATTTCATTATCATAAAAAGATTTAGAATCCATCATATAATGTATCCATTGCTCAATCTGATATGATAATAGCATCTAACTTTAACCGGATTTGATCACATTTATGATTGTGGAAAACCTTAATTAATATATTTCAAAGTATTCAAGGAAACTGCTGACACAGGATGGTCAATTCATTAAATCATGCCTATTATTTCATAAACTTGATTTGCTAAGATGATCGAATCAAATTTATTACACTTTTCCATGCTAAGATGGATTGACAACCAAAATGCAACAGACCATGCACTAACACGCTTCGAATTCACCATTCAACCTAAACCAAAGATTCCATCTGTGTGGAATCTAAAGTGTGCAGACGTCATGTCTTACTTCATGTTTCAATTTCTCATAAATTTACATGTCTTCATCTACAGCTTATTAATCCACTAATCATATAAAATATTGATGATACAATAATGGTTCCATTTGGGATTCAAGGCAGGATTTATATCTGATCCATATATAAAGATTATTGCATTTGATTAGATATATTGTTCGAATCTAATATATAAATGCTTCCAATAATTTGACCAAATCCAATAAAATTTATCCGTGAAGAAAATGTAAATTCTATCCAAAATCCCAAATGCAATCTTTTTTTTTTTTTTTTTTTGGGTGCAAAATGAATTCATTTTTGATATATAAATAGTCATCTGCTTATGAGGTATGCAAACCTTCTAAATTAGGGGTGTTAATGGTTTTGGTTAAAACCGAGAACCAAACCGAACCGGGCGGTTTGGTTTGGTTTTTTTGTCATTAGGTTTGGTTATGGTTTTAATTTTAAAAAACCGAACTTAATTGGTTTGGTTTTGGTTTTCAGTTTTAAAAAACCGAACCAAACCGAAAAACCGAAAAAACCGAAAAATATAATATATATATATATATATATATAAACTTAAAGTTTGTAAATTCCCAATTCTAATAAGGGTAAAATAGGTAATGGGCTTGTTTTTGTTGATTTTAAGTTTCTTATTGTTTTCCCTTTTTTAGATTGGCATGTATTAAACTAGCTATTAATGTTGTGTGTATTAATGTTTTGTGTGATATTAACATATTAATATATGTCAATATGTTTCTATTTTAATACAATGTTTGTTTTTTTTAGTTGCTAATGTAATGCTTTTATTAAAAATGTTTTTATTTGGAGTTTGGCACATCATTTTTTTCATTTTCAATTATTTGTTGTTACTTGATAGGTTAAAACCGAAACCGAACCGAACCAAACCGAAATATAATGGTTTGGTTTGGTTTGGTTTTTTTATAATATGGTTTGGTTTTGGTTTGGGAGGAACAAAACCGAAGTATAATGGTTTGGTTTGAAATCTCCCATAAAACCGAACCAAATCGAACCATTAACACCCCTATTCTAAATAGGGGCGGAGCCAGTAAGACCTTAGAAGGGTCGGTTGCTTGCTGAAGTTTTTATTTTTAATATTTTGCTCTTATAATTTTTTACTATTTATAGTTTTAACCCTTATTAAAAATTTTTGGCCCTTCTCAAAAAATTTTAGCCCCTTTATATTTAGTTTTTATTATTTTTTTAATATAAATTTCATCATTTTATCCCTATTTAAAATTTATTTTTTAGCCCATATTTTCTTGTTTTCATAATTTTTCTTTTTTCATTCACTCATTGTAATTATTTATATATAGAACAATGTTATATAACTCAAACTTTTTGTCCAAATCAATTTGCCCAAATAGCTAATGACCCTTTAGTATGGTGGCATGTCCTCTCCCAATAGGGGTGTGGGGTTTGTAGAGGTCTCGATTTCAATTTAACGTAGATGCATGTGTGGGTGTGTGTTTACCTATCATTTGGCAAAAAAAAAAAAAAAATCATCCAAATAATTTTGCAACCACCACATTAATTCATTACAGAAAGTTATTCTTTTCATAAAAGTTTTGATTGATTAGCCAAGTTGCCACCTCATTTGGGTAAAAAAATTTGGCTCTTTATCATTATATATTTTTCTTCTAATAGTTTATCGATAAGAAAAACTTGTCATTAATTCAAAAATTCTATTGTTTTGTGGTTGTGAAGAATGAAAAAAAAAATGTAAAAAAATTACTCTACATAATCATTTTAAGTTAGGATAAAAATATAAAAATCAATCAAAGTTTGGCCCTCCTCAACCAAATTCCTAGCTCCGCCACTGCCTCTAAACTCTACTTGTTACTTGAAGTTTACAAAGTCAACCGTTGAATTAGATCTGTTTCACAAGAAGTTTATACATATATGCAAAAAAATCGAGTTAATCTGAGATTAATGGTGGTTGCTTCATCTATTAACATCCAAAATCAATGATTGTCATTGATTAAAAAATATAAGTTTTAGAATGAATAGCAATAAATCTCAGATCAATTTGATTTTTGACATACATTACTTACATGATAATGCTATTTAATCCAATAGTTGATTTCACAAAATACAAGTGACTAGTATAGTTTTAGAGAATGACCTAGTTCAAAATTACATTAAGTTAACATCAAATGAAAAAGACTAAATATATATGGGGTTCTAATCAAGTGTGAGAATTCCTAAAAGTCTGGGATAGATCATACGACGCAAAGTTGTGTGTGATGTTCATGCGCATATGTGACTACCATGCACAATTTCACACAATGTGATCAAGTTTGAAACATTCTAGACCTAATCAATTATATATATATATATATATATAGAATCTTGATCAAGTCAGAAGATATTGATATAAGTTATATCAGTACTATTTATTGAGAGTTGTATTTGTGTATTAGCTCAATGTACCCCATAATATACTAATAATCTCATATAGGTGTTGATATAAGTTATATCAATACGTGTTTACCTGATCATATCTATCTATATATATATATATATATATATATATATATAGGGTTGATCATATACGAGATATCTTGAACTATTCTGTTCGATTACGATCGTCTATAGATGACATGCGAATATTCACGCGTGTGCATATGTCGCTCACGGATGATTGTAATCGTATAGGATATCTCACACATAATCAAAGCCATATATATATATATATATATATATAGATAGATAGCGAAAGAGAGAGGGTATGTACTAAAAAATAAAAAAAAAATTATTCGATCATACTTTCTCATGACCTTTTGGGACTCTCTTGCCTCTCACCGTGGGAGTGCGAGAGGCGCACACAAAGAGATCCAATATAATGCCTAAAAATCCCTTCTTTAATAGAAGCGGTTCGTAAATCAAGTATACTCTTCTTCTTCTTCCATTCCTCCCTTTCTTTTTTTTTTTTCTTTTTTATTTTTTATTTTTTTTTATTTGGACTTTTCCTCGTCTGCAAGGAAAATAGAGTATACTATTCAATGGAATTTGGCATGCAGACAAAGTCCAAGTTTAGGCATCCCTTGGAAGAGGAAGGGTGAGTCAGAGAGGTGGTCCTCTGTGGAAGCTAACGATGTGACACGTTGTTGTATCCTTTTTACCGGTAATACCGGTAAGCTTAATCCTTTAATTTTCCATTCACTTGGTGATAGTGACGGTGCATACACGCCGCCTTAGAAAATGTCGATCATGTCAGTTTCGTGATGAATCAACCATGATGCCACGTCTCCATTATGCTCCAATAATTGTTGTTCCGCCATTTTGAGCCGTCCAACCCCATCCTGCTCATTTCTTGTGTCCTACCCCCTCTTCAAAAACTTATATAACTGACGTACTGCAAATTTTATGCCAATATAATGTGCTTCTGACTTTTAGGATATTTTTGTCTCATAGAATTATTATACGGTCCAAAAAGATAAACAAATATAATATTCACCTTTTTTTTCTCAGTGGTCATCAAATTTGGATGTGGATCTTTGAATGTGATGGGTTGAGGGTCTTTTTATCTTAATGTGATGTGGATCCCCTCTTCCTTTTTCCCTTTTCTTTTTTTCCTTTTTGGGGGGGGGGGGGGGGGGGGTTTTGTTTTACAATTGATTCTTGTATCATGAGAATTAATTTAAGCTTAATAGATTGAGATTTCTCTCCTTCGGCAAGGAAAAAAAAAAATTCATTTCACGCTTGCAATAAAGATTGTAAAAAATTATGTGAATTTATTTCATGTCTCTATTTGGTATGAAAATTTGATAAAAAGTTGAGAAAAGCTACTTCTAGCTATGCGTCTCAATGTGTGTTCACGTCCAACAACCTCTTTCCATTTTAGGAGATAATAACATGGATCCTAAGAAATTCACTTCATTGTTGTATAAAACATTTTTAAATGATTTAAACTTTCAAGTGCAAAATTTAATCACAAAATATTACGTATTTTGATCACTCTTGTTGACCAAAATTTAGTGTTCTTTCCAATCCAGCTGTTTAATTAAAATTTTCTATCAATTTGACATACATTACTAAATCCATTTGAACATATTTTTTATTTTTATTTTTTTGCCAGAAACGATAAAATTTATTAGAATAAGAAGAATTTAATGCATTACATGAGGACAATCCTCCAATAGATCTGGTATCAACCAGCTTGGGGGTTCTTCAACCCAAACATCTTGCTCAGCAAGACTAATGGCAAACTTTGCCAGAGTATCAACCACCCTATTACAAGTTCTGGGTACTGCACAAAACCTCACAACCTCCAATTGCCTGGCCAAAAAAACACAATCATCACAAATGATCTCAATATCACTCTGCATAGCCTTCTTTTTGTTGATGCAATCCACAATATTTTGTGCATCTCCTTCTAAGAACAGCCCTGTCATACCCAACTCAGAACAGAAAGATATGCCAGTTCTCATGGCCTCTGCCTCGACCATCTGAGCACTAGCCGAATACAGCACCGGTTTCGCCAATCCTGCCATGAAGGAGCTATTATCATCCCTGACAACGACACCAATGCCCCCACGCTTACTATTCATATTCCACGCCCCATCAACATTAATTTTGAATTTGCTAGCATTTGGGGGTTGCCATCTCATAGGATCCAGCCGGCGAGTTCCTTGAAAACTATGCTGCCTTGGCTCCCGTTCCTTCAATTGAGATAGAGCTCCTCTAAATTCTGCAATATCCATCACAACTTTCTCCACTATAACAATAGGATCCCAGCATATATTATTAAAAACTCGGTCATTACGTGCTTTCCAAATTCGCCATAGGACCTGCGCTGCCACACCTTGTAGGTCCTTCGCCTTTGAATTATCTTTCCATTTTTCGACAATTAACTTCCACCACTGCATAAACGAGGAGGCACTTGATGCATTAGTATCAAGCTGAAGGGCACTGCAAAACCAAACTATTCTCGCGAATTGATACTTAGTAAACAAATGAAGAACTGTCTCTATTTCCTCCTTACAAAAAGAGCAGAGACCCTCGGCCAAAGGGATTCTTTTCTTCAATTCCGCACCCACTGGTAGAGCATTGTTAATACACTTCCACAAAAAGTGTTTAATCTTGTCTGGAATTTTTAGTCTCCATAAAGCAGACCAAAAGCTTTTATGCTCATCCCGATTGCTAGTTTCGCCATCACTTTGTTGGAGTAGTAAACCATTGCGTAGCAACAGTCTTGCTGTTTGATATCCTGATTTAACTGAGTACTTCCCATCTTTTGTGTAATACCAGATCACCTTATCTTGTAAGCCCCGCCACGAAATTGGTAAACTGAAAACTAGAGAAGAATCAGATTCTGAGAGCAGTTGACGTACTTTAATATTATCCCAATTCTTCCTGTCGTCATCCATAAGCTCTGCAACTCGTAAATCTGGGTTCACATCTACTGAAGTAGCTGGGTGGACTTTGAAAGTGATAGGCCTTGGTAGCCACTGGTCTTTCCATACTCTGATTTTTTGTCCATTTCCAACTCGCCATCGATACCTAGCTTCAACGATTCGTCGACCTTCAAGAATACTTCGCCATGCCCAGGAAGGATTATTCCCTAATTTTGCTTTAAGGACTGTAGTTCGATGGTAATATCGCCCCTTCAGAATTTTGGCCAGCATGCTAGTTGGCTGTGTTAATAATCTCCATCCCTGTTTCGCCAGCATTGCAAGATTGAAGCAAAATAAGTCCCGAAATCCAATCCCTCCTTCTACTTTTTTCTCTGTCAATCTACTCCAACTAGCCCAATGGATTTTGCGCTTCTCTTGGTTTTGACCCCACCAAAATTTAGTTAAGTCTGCATTAATATCTTTACACAAACTCTTGGGAAGTTTAAAACAAGACATTGCATAATTGGGGATAGCAAGAGCTACAGATTTAAGAAGTACCTCTTTTCCTGTCGGTGATAAAAGTTTTTCTGCCCACCCTTCTATCTTAGCATCCACTCTTTCCCAAATCGAAGCAAATAACCCCTTTTTCGAGTGCCCAATAATAGCTGGTAACCCAAGGTATTTATCTGTTCCACCAATCTTCTTTATTCCCAAATTATGTGCCATAATTTTCCGAAACCTTTGGGGGGTGTTTTTGCTGAAAAATACTGATGACTTTTGTATATTAACCTGTTGACCTGAAGCCTCTTCATATACCCTCAAAATTTCTTTAATTCTGTAACAATCCTCAAAACTTGCTCGGCTGAAGATGATGGAGTCATCTGCAAAGAACAGATGACTGATAGATAGGCATTGACGACTAATGCATACTCCTTTCAGATGGCCTTCTTTCTCAGCTTTACGGATGAGTGCTGTAAATCCTTCAGCACAAATAAGGAATAAGTAAGGGGAGAGGGGATCCCCTTGGCACAGCCCTCTAGTAGGCCTGACATAGCCTCTTTGCTCTCCATTTATGAGGAAAGAATAGGACACTGTAGTAATGCACTCCATTATCCATTGCACCCATTAGACATTGAAACCAAGCTTTTCCATCATATCCCGCAAGAAAGACCATTCGACTCGATCATAGGCTTTGCTCATATCCAATTTAATCGCCATACTATACTGTTTCCCCTGTCTTCGATTTTTTAACGAATGCAACAATTCATGAGCTAAAATAACATTGTCATAAATGAGTCTCCTAGGAACAAATGCGCTCTGAGTTTCACTAATTACCCCATCAAGAACAAGCCTCATCCTATTAGCTAACATCTTTGCAATGATCTTATAAGAGACATTACAAAGGCTAATTGGACGAAGTTGGTTCATATTCATAGGGCATTTAGTTTTTGGGATCAAAGCAACATTTGTGAAATTTATTGCTCGAAGAAGTCTACCACTATGAAAAAAACTTTGGACAGCACTTACAATATCAGGGCCAATTATGTGCCAATAATTTTGGAAAAAAGAAGCGGACATACCATCAGGTCCTGGGCATTTATTTGGTGCGATTTAGGAAAGCTGCAGTTTTAATCTCCTCTGTGGTAAACCTTCGAGTAAGCTGTAGGTTCATTTCCTAGGTCACCATTTGGTCCACTTCTTGTAAAATTGATTCAGCCTTGTTTGGGTTATTGCTAGTGAATATAGAGGTGAAGTGCTGCACAATGATATCCTCAACATCCCTCCCATTGTCCTTCCAAACGCCAAATCTGTCTTCTAGTCCCATAATCCTATTGTGACACCGTCTTTGTACTGTTCTTGCATGAAAAAATCCTGTGTTTTTGTCACCACTTTGGAGCCACTGCACTCTAGCTTTTGTTTTCCAATATTGTTCCTCCTCTTCACATGCTTTATTGAGAGCCCCTTCCAATTGGACACATTTCTCCTTATCAAACGGATGTTCTGCATATGCTTTGGCCAACTCTTCATGATAGTGTTGAATCTGTTGTCTCGAGTTTAAATTCTACCCTCTTTGCCATTTAAGTAGGTTTAAACGACAATCCTTAATTTTTTGATGCACCCTAAACCATCGAGAGCCCCTATGGTTAC
The DNA here is from genome assembly GCA_039720395.1 of Liquidambar formosana. NCBI lineage: Eukaryota > Viridiplantae > Streptophyta > Magnoliopsida > Saxifragales > Altingiaceae > Liquidambar > Liquidambar formosana. The sequence continues at coordinate 25,268,384 of CM077832.1, forward strand.
AGCCCCATGCTTTCCTCACTTCATCCTCACATTGCTGAATATTCGCCCATCTAGGATCAAATTTAAATTGGCCCTTGGTCTTACCTTGATTCATGTTGGAGTTAAGTAACAGCAGACAATGATCTGATCCTACAGGTGTTAGATGATGTAGGACTGCGTTCGGGTAGCGTATTCGCCAGTGATAACTAGCTAGTGCTCGGTCCAATCTTTCTCGTACATTAGCACGCCCATCTCTTCTATTATTCCATGTAAACGAATACCCGACATAGCCCAAATCCATCAGCCCATTGTGCTGAATAAACTGCCTGAAGCTCCTAAATGTCCACTCCTCCCTATCTGGTCCTCCATATTTTTCCTCATTGGAGATAATATCATTAAAATCCCCTATGAGTATCCACTCCTCATTACTTGTCTCCATTTCGTTGCTAATCTAATCCCACAACTTCCTTCTTTCAATATTATCCGTGCTTGCATACACACAGCATATTATTGATACTTGACCTCTCTGCCCTTCCATAACTTCAAGTAGGAACATATTCATACTGGAATGTACTATCTTAATGTTTAAACTTTGCCTCCATAAGATGCATAATCCCCCCGCACGCCCATTCGATGCTACAATTTTGATATGCTCAAAACCCATTTGCCTGCTCACACACTCACCTTTAACACCTTTATCTTTTGTCTCCATCAGGAACACCAATTCTGGGGAATAGAGTTTACATAACTCCTTCAAAGTATGGATTGTCAAGGGATTCCCCATACCCTGACAATTCCAGCTCAAAAGCTTCATTGATTAACTTGGGACCGCTTTAGGCCAGCTTCCTCCACCTCTTCATCAATTAGATCAAATCCACTTCCATGGTTTTACATTTCTTAGCTTCCGTGCTGCTGTGTTCTGTCTCATGGCTACCTTCCACTCTTATAATTCCCCGTTTGAGGCCTACCAGTTGCTTCCCAACTTCATCTGTTGTTTTCATACTTTTGGATTTAATACTAGAATGAGAACCACGGGCTTGCCTTTTAACCTTGGCCTTACTTACCAATGTATGTGTAATAGTTGATTGTTGGGCCCCCATACTGCTCTCTATTATTGACATATCTTGCCTTCGGCCTGGCCCACTATGAATTCGGTCCAGCTCACCTTTATTGCTCCCAGCACTTACCCTTTGCCCTAGCATGATACTCCCTTGTGTTTCAGGCATGGTGATCGGCTGATTACTGGCCACACTCTTCTTTGCCAGCTGCTCTTTCCTTACTTCTAGTAATTGAAAGTTCCCATTTTTGCTAACCACTAGGTTTTCTGGCTCCAACGTTGACCTCATTTCCACACTATTACATCTAAGTCTCGCCCCTTTTCCTTCAACTCGTTGATTTTCCGGATTTGACTCCCAATTCATAATCCCAAAACCTACCCCTTTTGTAGTGATTTTTGGTGAATCTGCCTCCGTGAGTGCCGTGAGTGTCTCGTTGTGCTACCCTTCTTCAGATTCATCCATGATTCGCTGCATTGAAGTCGTCATATTCCCATGACTTGACTTGGGGTATCCTCCAATTGGCCTGTAACAATCTCCAGTCATGCCAAATTCACCATTTGTAACGGGATTTGATTGAGATATGGTTTGGCCCCCACCTATCCCAACATTCCATGTGGCCTTACCATTCTCAGCTTGTCCCTGTTCGTCAACCATGGTGGTTGCCATCGCCGGCGATCGGCTCCTTACATTCGCTGGCCGCGAGATCTGAGTGGAGCACTGCTGAACACCAAACCCTTGGTGCCGTCCAATGTTAACAGCATTGGTGTCCCCTTTTTCCCGAATGACAGGTGCCTTTGTCTTCATTACCACCGCCTTTAACCAAGAGCCATACTGGGCTTCCTTTAGTTGGCCCATCTGATTATCTTGGAATTTATTGTAGCATGCTTTTTCATCATGTCCCACCTTACCACAGTAATAGCAAAACAGTGGCAATTTCTCATATTTGAAGTCAACCCATACTCTCTCCCCATTGTGTAGCAGGATCCTACCTCCCCGTCGTAATGGTTTTGCTATTGGGACATTAACTCGAACTCGGAGGAATTTCCCTTGTTCTTCATTAGACTCCCTCCCATCTACTTCAATTAATTCTCCAATCCTCTGCCCAATTTCCTCTCCTACCTTTTTCCCCTTGCAATCAAATGGCAATCCCCATACTTGAATCCAAAACGCTGCATAAGTGAATTGGACATTGCGCGCATGCATTCCTTCCTTCCACCGTTGTAACAACAGTATATTATTATCAAAATTCCACGGTCCGCCATCCAAAATTCTCTACATCTGAAACTCATTCGAAAACTTAAAGTGGAAGAGATTATCTCCCACTTCTAAAATCTTAACCTCCTCTCCTACTCCCCAAGCGAGTCTGATGGTTGTTCTTGCTGCTCTCTTATTAAAAGCTTTCTCTGTTAAAACCTTTCCCAAGAGACTAAATTTACAATCCTCAAGTTTATCTCTGGTTGAATCGTTAATTGTAAAAAGATCATCTTCTTCCTCTGCCATAAGCAAAAACCGATTAAGGCCATCAACAATCTCGTTCTCCATTGTTATCTCGTCTATGTTATCACGTTACCCTCTACCTCCACCAAACATGAATGTTTAGGAAGGAAGTCACTCGCCAGGCGAGAGAGAAAACTCCTACCGAGAGGAGATATACTATTACCGATTAGATTAGATAGAGGTTAGGAATATGAACTTTCCAAACTATAACTTCGTTATGGGAGGTGGTCCTTTAGCGCGTTGGAATGGGGCTCAGTCCATCTCCGAACATATTTTTTATTGACTTATACCAATTACATAAACTCAATGTCAATAAAATAATGATGTTAGGCCTGACTTGAAATGATTGTTTTTAAAGGCTTGTTTGGTTGTCTAATTTGAAATTAAATAATTCAAGGAATTTTATATAGTATTGAAGGCACACTCCACCATCTTGAATTAATAAATTTAAGAAAATAATGGATACCATCACAAATAAGAGTGGAAATTCAAAATAGTAGCATTTCATGAAATCTTTAAAATTGATTCTACAATACCAACTATAGTGATAACTCTAACATATTTTAAAATATTATAATTTAAGGTGGTAGATTTATGCTTTTAACCTTATGTAAAATTTCTTAAATTGTTTAATTTCGAATTGGACAACCAAACAAGCCCTAAAATAGTTAAAATATAAGAGAGATCATGAGAAGAAGAATGGGCACCCTAACAAAAATAACATTTCTCTTTTAGCAATTGCCTTTTTAGAAAATAACAAGAGTATGTAGTTTCTAGTGAGATTTTATGTTTCTTAATAAAAGAATATTAAAAAAATAAAAACAGAAACCAAAAACTAGGACATGCACCTAACGCACATCTACTGTACATGCAACTAACAATATTGTAGAATTATAGGTGTGGGTGAAAAATTCCATCTGTAGGGCTCTTCTAGAATTTTTCTCCTTCTTCAAAGTGATGTTGACTGAGCTGGAGAGTCACGATCTACTTCTGGTTCTTCCTACACATGGGTTGGTTGGGTTGGTTTGGGAATTGTAAAAGGCTCTCTAGCTAATGCTCAAGTCAAGATAGGCCCAAAAAGAGGAAGAGAGATTTTCTTAAATTAGATGTGCATACATTTGCGGGTTATTGATGATCTTATTTATATATCATATTGAGGTTTTAAAGGTTTCTAGGGATGGGACAAATGTCATCATCCCTACAATTCCCTCCTCTCCACTCTTATCTGATTGGTCTTATCCTTTTGTAACGTTAGTCCTTTAAAACACATGGAAGCGGTTTTGAAAATCTGGGTAGTTGTAGGTAATAGTAGGACATTGCATCATATTGCCTGCAATCGTCACAGTTATCGATATTTGCATTCATATGGGTTGTTTAGAGTTTGTCCGCTATTTTAAAATATTCTTCTAAGCTTATGTGGCAAGAGATTTGCATGGCTTGTTCCGTAGTAGTATACTTCTCGCTCATTTGAGTGTCGTGCTCTTTGCTTATCTATTTTAGTATCCATACTCTGAGCTGTGCTATTATCCTGTACTCTTGTCCATGCCAAAGAGCCGTACGTGCTCTTGGTCATGCCGAGGAGTCATTCTTGTGGTCACGCTTTCAACCATGGTCTTTTGTTGGTAATCAATTGGCATTTAAGGCTGATTCGAGCTATTGTTTCGCTATATCTGTCCTCCTTAGCTCGGACCTATCCATGCTATTTTGGCCTAGCTTCATGATCAAGCTTTTGTCGTTCCTTCATTAATGCTTAAGTTACTGCATGCCTCTTCGTTCTCCCATGTGACTGTTATAGCTACTGCTATAGCTACAGTTATCATATCAAACGTCTAACAGCTGTAATTATTATTCCTCATAAATACCCTATTTGTTGAGCGGCCCTAAAGGACTGGCACTCAACCTAAGAAATTTACAAATAGAAACTGACTTTTGGCCGGCCTCTTGGGTTGCACGGACAATCGGCATCTTCAACAGCTTCTCCAAACTACCCGACTCTAATAAATAGATTTTAGAGCCATTGCATACAATTCAGCTATGGAGGCAAATTTTGTGACATATATATATATTTTGGCTAAAAAGGCTGCTTACTCATGTTGCTCTCAAGTTTTTGTTTTTTTTGGATAAGCTTTCTCTTGTTCATGATCAATTGTATAAGGACTGTTTGGGGCCACCTTCTGTTCGTTTGGTGGATGAGGATTTATCCTCTTGTTTTGTACTCTTTCTTAATTAATAAATAGTCACATGTGTTGTGTCCCCCAAAAAAAAAAAAAAAAAAAAAACAGAGAGAAGCGGGGCGGGCGGGGGGGGGGGGGGGGGGGGGGGGGGGGGTGTGGAGGTGGTGGTCCTTGCTGCCGTCGTCTTTGATTATATGGGGATGCTTTATCGTGCTCCATGCATCCATCACATTTAGAACACATGATTCACCACTTAATTATATACAAATATTGATAATACATTATTAAATTATCAATTATTCGGGATATTCATCTCAAATTAATCCAAATAAGTGCATAACGAAAACATATATAGCTAATATTATGATTTAATAGTTCATGGGTCTCCTACCAAAAAATCAAAATAATAATAATAATAATAATGGTTATTGATCATTCACGAATATTGAGAATTAATCTCTCGATTAATCTGTAAATTTGTAAATATGCAACAAAAAAAGGAAAAAAACGAAGAAGCAGCAGCACAAGTAAATGAGTAATCAATGAGAAATTGTCTGTAAATTTGCTTTATTTCCAATTTATTCAGAAAGAACGGTGGTAACTCAGTATCCTTTGCCCATCTGGGTCCAATAATAGATCTTATTTGGCAGGTTGCCTATTTTCCCATATTGTTACACACCTTTGTTCCAACTTTATCCTCTGCTCTATTAAAAAATTTATGCACTTATCACCTCAGTGGGGTCCTTCGCATTGTATCTGAGATATGATGTATGTCATCCAATATATGGTTTCTTTATTAACTCTGTTTTGTTCCTTCTTTCTTTTGGTCCACTTGCTCCACCTTAACCAAAACTTGGGTCACTTGGGATAGGGTTGGGTCCCACCTTTGATGAACCTTGCCTAAGCTATGATGTCAATTAGTTTACCATCGCCTATTATTGATATATCATACTATCTACAAATATCTCTATAATAAATTCAAGTAGGCTACAAGGCTCATCTGAGCTTACACATAGAAAACCCACAATAATTTCTTGACCCACTTTGATTGGCTAATACTTTGTTAGGTCAACCACATCACCAACTTAGCTATACCAAATGGGAATTTTACACTGTTAACCATTACCATTAGAAGTATTTGAATGAACCCAAAAAAAAAAAAAAAAAAAAAATTTATCCTTGGAGAAAATTTTTTCCTAGATGAAGTTAGATTCTTTGTTCTACTTGCTCTCCTATACCTTCTCATGAATTCCTAGTTGGATGAAAGAGTTGAATTGCTAAAATTATCCAATTATTTCAGTGTGTATATATATATATATATATATATATATATATATTAAATAGTGGCTAAGAATTGTCGACCAGAAAAAAAAAAAAAAATACACAAATAGTCGCTAAGAATTGTGACTTCGCCTACCAAACCAAAAAAAAAAAAAAAAAAAAATGGATCCATGCCTTTGCTATGTTTGGATAAGGAATTTTTAGGTAGAATTTACTTTTGAGATAGAATTTGTAAAATTTTTATAAAGATTTTGTCCATCTCATCCTTATAAAAATTTTACAAATTCCATCTCAAAAGCAAATTCCACCTAGAAATTCCTTATGCAAACATTAGGGGTGTTAATGGTTTAGGTTATAACTGAGAACCAAATCAAACCAAACCGACCAGTTTGGTTTGGTTTTTTTGTCATTAGGTTTGGTTTTGGTTCTAACTTTAGAAAACTGAACTAAATTGGTTTGGTTTTGGTTTTCATTTTTAAAAAACCAAACCAAACCGAAAAAATTGAAAAATATATGCTATCTATCTATCTATATATATATATATATATCAAACTTAAAGTTTGTAAATTTCCTATTCTAATAAGGGCATAATAGGACATAGATTTAAAATAGTACAAAACTTTAAGTCTCTTAGCTTCAGCCTCGTCTCATTTTAAGTTTCTTATTGTTTTTCTTTTTTTAGATTGTCATGTATTAAATTAGCTATTAATGTTGTGTGAGATATTTGATTGACATATGTCAAAATGTTTCCATTTTGATATAATGTTTAATGTTTTTTTTAGTTGCTAATGTAATGTTTTGATTTGGAGTTTGGTATATCATATTTTTAATTTTCAATTATTTGTTGCCTTGATAGGTTAAAACCAAAACCGAATCGAACCAAACCAAAATTTTGGTTTGGTTTGATTTGGTTTTTTTCATAATATGGTTTGGTTTTGGTTTGGTAAGAACAAAACCAAAGTATAATAATTTGGTTTGAAATCTATCTTAAAACCAAACTAAACCGAACCATTAACACCCTACCAAACATAGCGTAAGGAACTTATATCTATGAAGGAGGCGGCAAAAGAATTTTAAATCCAACGTACGGCCGAATGGATTTTTTGGAGACTTTGTCTCGAATTCCATATTTCTTTCTATTTTATGAGACAAACATTTGTTTAGAGTTTTCTTCTTATAATAATAATAATAATAATAATAGGAGTTGTTATTCTGTTGAAGTAATGAATTAGTGTGAAACTAGGTAAGAAGTAGTGGCAGAGTCAGGGGGGTCTTTGGGGGCACGTGCCCCCATTGGCTCAATCAATTTCTTCTTCTTCTTCTTCTTCTTTTTTTTTTTTTTTTTTTTTTTTTTTTGGGATAAATTACTATTTGATAACCACTTCTTGACATAATATTATTTTTTTAGAATTGCATTGGAAAATGATTACCAAAAAGTAATTTTTTCAAAGAAAAGAAAGGTTCTCTAGATCTTTTAGTTCCCACTTCATAAAATTATAGCACATTACCCTCATTGGAAATAACTCTTGACTCCGTCCTTGGTAAGAAGACTTTAGCCATAGGCTTACAGGCATATCCAAGTTCAGATTGTGATTTGTCCCCTCTCAGAGAAGGCACATTTATATTATTAGGCAAAATATTTGGCATGCCCCAAGTGAGAATGAGCTATTATTACTAATTCAGCACTGACGTACTCTTGTGAGAACTATAATCTCCAAAGATTTGTGAATATGATTCTTTGGATGCATGGCTGTAATACGAGTAAAATTGAACAAGGTTTTATTTGTCCTTTAGTTTAAACTTTGAACATGGATCTTGGCATATATTCTTGCATGTTAAGGTTCATACTTTCCTAGATTTCAGCATAATTTTGTGGGATTTGAAAATCCATGCCTCTATAGCTTATACTGTTAAATTAGTGGGTCAAGCCAGCTGGAGTATGGTATATGATCGACGTAATAAATAATGTACTAAAAAAACATCTAATTTGTTGGTCTAAGTATTTAATTGAGTAACTATGCATCATGGGTATTTCACTTCACGAATCATATATGTTGGGAATTGACCCAAATCACTGGAGGCGTTTGGTTCAAGTTTTAGTACTTTGGAGAGATGTAGGTTCAAGGCAACTTCCTCGATCTTGACATAAGACAACATTAATTACATGGATTGCTACTTATTCTAGCTTCTGTTACATAAAATCCCACAATTTTGGTGACAGGATCTTGAATATAAAAATTGAGGATGACGAAAAGAGAAGGAACAATGGGATTAATTACTTCAATGAGCCAACATGTTGATTAACCAACATTTAAGCTAGTTTTCTTCAAATTGGATAGACAGAATGGTTAGCTGTGTGGAACAGGCCGGCTAGCTAGGCACGTACACCATGGAAATCATAGAGTAGGTTTCTGTTTACCTCTTGCTCCATTTGTAGGTCAGTAGGGATTTGTGGTTATGAAGTTGTATCCATTAATTACCACCGCACGTACAGGATGTTGTTTATCTCTCTCTCTCTCTCTCTCTCTCTCTCTATTATATAGTTGATTTTGAAGGCCTGGGAATTGAAAACATGCTTGCCGTAAGACGTGCTGATTAGTGATTATCACACTTGTAATGAACTGTGCCTTCATCATGTTGGTTTGCCGTGCATTAATCGATTGATTTCTCTTGTAATTCACCATCATATAAATTCGCAACTGGCCAGGATTAAAGACCTAAATGAATTAAAGTAGCTTAATTGTTGCCACTGGATGTACTAATGGCGTGAATATATGTTGCTGCAATCATCCCTAATTCACAGTGTAGCATCATGAAAGTGCATGTACGTGCCAAATACTGCCAATGGCCGGCCTTGTTGTAATGATACTCTACACGCAGAAAATATTTGTCTTTGAGATCTAAACTATTGGTATATGTCTAGTGATAGCACCATCTCCTACACACTTGGATGCTTTTGAATTTCCGTTGAGAGTAACGATCTCCAGATTTGTGTTCCTTCCCTTGCTCGGGTCTCTCGTCTCATATAGGACTTATATCCCTCACAATTAAATGCATGAAAAGGCAGCACCTTTAATCTTTAACCCTAAATTTGTGTAGCTATAAATGAAGCTAGGTATTTGTGAAGCTATTGAATTATGTGACAGATTATATATATGGGCCACACTGAAGTGCCCTTTGCACCCTTGACTTGACCTTTCTGAGTCTTCATACCTATACTTTTAAAGGTAGACTGAGTACGTGGTATAATTCTGAACCATTCAAAGGGTGGACTCTTTTTCCTTGGATCATTAACCTATAATGTGGACCATTAGAAAAAGAACCATATGTCTATCTTTAAGCTAATTACTAAATCCTGTAAGCCTTGTTTATATAAATTAAATTTTATAAAAAGTGAGCAGCTCTACACCGCTACATCATATATAGGAAATGGGAACAAAAGGGATGAAAGTTAATAAAGCTAGAAAAGCTCGCTACAACTAGGGTTGACAAAGTCCAACATGACCCATGGACACCACTCGAATCCGCCAACACGAAATACATGGGATTGGGCTTACCTTGATCATTTTTGGGTCATAAAGAATCATGTCTATCCACCTAATCCTTATGATAAACAAGTTGTTTTCAGGTCAACCTATCTAATCCGCTTGACTCGAATTGAATCGTCTAATAATCATATATCATATTGACACTATTATGTCCTGATACCTATTCAACTTGCATATGACCCATGTTTATTTGTATAGCTATATTATATATATAAGATAGCGGTCAAGTAAGAATGTATTGATGTAACTTATATCAACACCCGCAGTGGGGATTGTACTTATGCATTGGTGGGTTATAGGGTATATTGAACCAATGCATGGAATACAACCTCTAATGCATGATACTAGTATAGCTTATATTAGCACGTGTTGACTTGACCGGGACTATATATATATATATATATATATATATATATATATATAGAATGATGATCAGGTAAGCACGTGCTGATATAACTTATATCAACACCCGTATTGGGGGTTGTACTCTGCATTGGTAGGTTATAGGGTATATTGTACTAAGGCACGGGATACAACCTCTAATGCATGACACTAGTATAACTTATATTAGCATGTATTGATTTGATTGGGACTATATATATATCAAGAGAGAGAGAGAGAGAGAGAGAGAGAGAGAGAGTCCCCTTCTTATAAGGTTAACCCAACCTAACTTTAGATTAGGTCACATTCCAAAACTCTATTTATGATTTTTATTTTCAAAACCAACCGTTGGATTAGATCTATTTTATGTGAAGATCATTCATACCAAAAATGAAGTTGATCCGAGATTAAGAACTACTTCATTCATAAATGTTCAAAATGAGCGATTGTCATTGATTAAAAAATGTAATTTTTGGATCGAATAACAATCAGTCTCAGATCAACTTGATTTTTGGTATGCATCACCTATATGATAAGGTTATCTAATTCAACGGTTAGTTTTGTAAAATATGAATCACATGTATAGTTTTAGAGGATGACCGAACGCAAAATTATGTTAGGTTAACATCATAAGAAGGGGACTATATATATATATAGAGAGAGATATATACTTATTTATTTTTGTATATATGGAGTATGTATTTATATTTTTAAGTACTTGATGTCCACTATAGTGTATGTGCACATATGATCAGGTCATAAACAAGTCACATATACATGTCAATCTAAACACGACTTGATTATTAAACAAGTTGCATGGATCATTTCATTTTACCTGTTGAATAAGCGGACCGTATTCAGGTTTGTAGAATTGACATGATTAATAAGCGGGTGTTCAGGTTCATGCGTATACTCGAATACCTGTTTCTTGACATGAGACGAACACGACCGGTCAACACAAATTGCCACCCATAGCTACAACATGTATTTGACGAGCTCCCCTCTATTTCCAAAGGTTTATGCACCAATCATTATTTAATGTTCTCTCATTCAACAGTACTTATACCAAAAAATTAATTGATTTTGACCTATGCATGTAACCCATCTTAGAGCTATGATGCACCCGATTAGGGGTGTCTAGTGTACCAACCTAGTTGGGATGCTATTTCACCATTTGATGCTCTAGCTCTTTTGAGGGGAGAGGGGGGGTGGGGATTGAAAGAGCCCATCGGAAGAGGGGTTGAGGGCACTCTAATATATAAATCATTGGATTTTTTAGAGTAACTTCACTGTGGTTGTCCATGCTAGCTTTCTGCAGACAGCCAGTCCTTAGTAGGTACAATCAATTTTTTAGAGTAACTCAATGGACGGACTGGAGTTAAAATGGTGTTTGCATTGACTGCCAACATTTGGTTGTTTTCAATCATTAAAAGAGTAAAAGAGGTATTTACAAATATTGTCCTTTTTTTATAAAAAATAAAATGTCCGAATTTCAGACCATGTTCATGCAAGTGAACTGAATGTTGGGTACCACTACGATAGTTACTAGCCTTGTATTTAACTGTTTTGTGATGTATTAAGTTGACAGCACCACAGATATTAGTCAAGCAAGCAATCGTTTGCTCATTTACAAATAGTTAATGGCTGGAAGCATAAATCACTCAAACTGACTATATGTGTATTTCTACAAATACTCCATTGTTAATTTATTTTTCAACACTAAACACTTGACATTTGTGGCAAGAATTTGTCAAGTTGCCCTTAAAAGTCAATTTTGCCTCCAACCACCATTCAGTTTTCTATTGAATCATGAGTTTGTTGGAAAGTTTATTAATGGGGGCTAATGGAGTCAATGCTGCCATGTATCAATTCAATCAAGTGGTATCACTCGACCATTTATTTTAAAATTTTAAATAATAATTTTTTTGCAAGCAATAAAAAATTAAAAAAAAAAAAAAAAAAAAAGAGGTGGAGCTTGTGCGGCTTAGGTTCTTCTGTCGCTTGGAAAGGGATAGGGGGGGAAAAAAACATATGCATTGCATATGGAACAGGTGATGTGTTTTGAATGATTTGTTTGTACGAGTCGAATATAAAAATAAAAAACAAAAAAAATGTTAGTATGCTTGTATGTGCAGCCTTAGGTGGATCACAAATCTGAAAGCCTGGGTGATCAATTCCTGGTTAATTGTTGATGTTCTAGAGATCAGAAAGGCGATTTCTTTTGAATGACAATTCATCTAATAATACAAAAGTGGGATTACAAAACCAGTTGAAGCTCAAACTCTGGAACAAAGATGGACTCGGGCATTCAAATGGCAAAAGCCCCACCCAATAGTGTACAGAAATACAGATAATAACACGTACTAATTCCAATATTGGAAGCCTCTTCCGTGTCCGTGTCCCTGTGAAATAATAACTGTTGTGCATGATGCCTTAAACTGCATTTATTTAAAATAACTTCATGTGAAAGCACTGCCGGAGCTACAGTCAAGCGAGTCTCATTCAATGTCATCAATCCAGTCCCCGTATATCCTACTGATCTTGTCTGGCCCTTTCCATTTCTGAAGGGGCCTTTGGCTCAACCTCTGGGTCACACCAGAAGTCCTTTGTGAAGGAACTCCAACTCCCATGTGATAAACATCCATATGAGGGACTGAAAGGTTTGATGCCACCACTGTATCTGTTGTTGTCTTTGAAGACACCCCACCCTGCTTCAGGTCTGAAGGAGCTGAAGAAGAGTCTCTACCTTCCATCTCCAAAAGCCCTCCACCGTATTTGTGCAGTTCTGATACATAGACAAATGAGAGCAGAGTTACAAAGAACGGGAAAGGAAAATACCCATTTTTGGGGGTGGGGGCCAAAAAAAAAATAAAAAATAAAAAAAATGCCGTCATTCTAAGGGAGCAGAATTTTAATTTGAATAGAACTTCGAAAACCTTGACGCACTTTCTTCCAAACACTGCCGGAGGCACCAGAATATGAAGGGTACTGCTGACCTAATAGCAAGTGGACACCTCTCCAGTAGGAAAAATTCAAGCCAACACCATGATTATGAAAGCACCAAATTTAATGCTCATCTCCACAGTCAATACAGAGTTCAGCTTCCTGCATTGCACCTTAAGACGAGCTATCTGATCCTCAGCATGATTATTCCCAATTGAGCACCTCATCTGCCCCACTCATTAACCCCTAATTTTTTATGAAGTGAACAATCCTCTAAATGTAAATATTTATTTACTGATTTATTTTTATTCTAAACAACCATGAAGTTTTGGATCTAGGATGCCTTAATTAAGAAAATTGCATTGTTATTGGAAGTGCCCAAGTAAGCAGCCTCCATGTTTGAGTATGCATCATGTTGAGTTCATATGTTCAAGAATGACTAAACCAACTTCAGATGCCAATTGCAGTCAAAGAATAAAAAAAATGTGCGCTGTATCAGGTTTCAGCCAGCCAATACCTCAGCTAAATCATTGTGCATGAAGCTTTATCAAAAAAAAAAATAATTGTGCATGAAGCCTGATATGTATGCTTTTTCAAGCGCATGCATGGTGTTCACCAAAAGCAATGCCTTGCAGTGGAAGCTGACTACAGTAATATCAGCATACTCAAATCTGGACCAGGGAGGCCAAATCACCTAGGCATTGTCAGACACCTTAACTCCATTGACTGATATTTGGGAAAGGAAACAAGGCATCCCTCAGGACCAACAAGTCATCTAGTAGTTGTTAGAAGCAACGAAAAATTCTCAAACTAGCAGTATGGGCAATGGGTTTAATAAAGCAGATTAATCTATCAATAATCCTAAATAGACAAACTTCAATATGAAAGAAATGCAATTGGTGTTCATAGATATTTTGGGGAGAAGAAATCATAGAAAGTCCTTCCGGAAGATCAAGAGAAGTATGAGAAAATATTCACAAGAACAAAATTTTGTTCCCAGGAAAAGACAATAATTGGAATGGGTTGAGCCGTTGAGGAAATACAAACAATGCAAAAAAATTTAGGTGCAACAGCTTTTTTTTTTTTTTTTTTTTTTTTTTTAAAAAAAGGTGCAAAAAAATATTGCGATTTAAAATAGCATTAGGTGAAACAACAATTGGCATAATCAGTGGTTATGTCCCGCAACGACTAAAGACAGCACTCAAGTAGGTTTTGGGAAATATGGGCAAATAAATTTCAGAATCCCTGTTGGTAAGAATATCTATAAGAAGCTGCCAAAATAATCATGAAGGAAAAGTGAGTAGAGTTTATCATTGACGCATGGACAGCATTTCAAAGAGAAGAACTGAGTCCCAGGGTATGGTTCCTGTATAATGCTGCAACAGCAAACACACTTACCAAACAGTGATGGCACACTTACCAAAAAGTGGATTAAATAAGAGGTAAACTGTTCACTGTAAATCTGCACTGACACTGCATCGTAGGTCACTGGTTCTGTATATACATACCAACAAAGGTAGTCACATCTAGTAACCTCTTAACTGGGTCAAACATGAGGCAAATGAACTTTTTGAGATGCACATAGAAGTTAAGACTACACTACATGCAAAGATCATGGGGTGTGTAAATTGTAAGCCCATCTAGTAATTCTCGAAACCCAACTCAACAAAGCCTTCAAAGTACAAATAACTACATCTTACTGCACGAATCCATTATTTCCATTCAACTCTATTAAGTCCATAGACACTATTAACGCACTTTTTTTTTTTTTTTCTTTTTATGAAGCATATACACTCTTAACTCATTAGTTGATTTCTCTCTCTCTCTCTCTCTCTCTCTCACCATCTCTTTTTTTTTTTTTTTTTTGCTAAGACAATAATTCTTTTCTCACTCCCTCAACACACATCCCTTTTACCTTCCTCCTGTCCTTATGATGCCTTAGAGTTGAATCTTACTCTACCAGTCTTACTTACCTATGAATCATTCAAATTCGCTGAACACAACTATCCCAGACAAATTTCCCTCATATTGTTCTCAATTAGAGCTACCTGTAGCTTCTCACAAATGCATTCATTCCTTATTCTAGATTTCCTAGTATTGCAATCCATCCATCTCAACATCCTAATTTCAGCTATACTAATTTCATTGATATGTTGTTTCTTGACATTCAACATTCTACACCATAAAGCATTGTTAGCCTTACAACCCCATTATAATATTTTACCTTGGACTTCATAAGAATTCAACAATCGCACAACAAACAAGAAATATTTTTGCTCAATGATTCCCTTCTAATCCTATGGGCCATGTCCGCTTCAATCCCTTTTTTGTTTTTTTTTTTTTGACTAAGTAAATATGTATAATAAAACAAAAGGGCTTAATCATGTACATGAGAGTTATACAAGTGCGAAGCACAAACACCCCTGCACTATCAGTGGGCATCGGCAAAAAGAACAAAAGAACACTCCCAGCTAAAACTTAAGGGAGTCAACAAAATGAATGAGAGGGTTACATTCTCCCCTATAGCAAAAATACCACCAAAAAATAAAAAATAAAAAATAAAAAAAAATAAATAAAACACCCCTGCGCTTCAATCTCATTATTATAAATGATAACAACCTTTTCCCAAATATCACTAGTAATACAAGTACATTGTGATTGGAAATTGACTTCTCTCCCTATTCTTCTCACACTAACTACCACTCCACAGCAAATGTCTTGAACCGGTGACCCTTTTCATTCAAAAACCCTATTGTATGCTTCCTATAAGTCTATAAAACCATAAAAATTTCTTTCTTCTATCTTACCCTTTACATCAATCACCTCACTAACAAATACCTACTATTGTCAATCCCCTCAGCAAGGTAAAAAATTAATAAAATAAAATTGGAATTTGCACTACCCTTGGTTCATAGTCAGTCTGAGCTCAATCACTGTCTCTCCAAATTTCACAGTACCACTCGTATGTTTGGTACTATGATAGTTTAGATTTATGAATATCACCTTAGTCTGCTATAAATTTATAATACAAAGTCTTTATGATCTCATTTAAGATGTAAAACAACCAGACTACATCATGATCGCCATATCTTTCAAGCCCCTATGAAAATACCATCTAGTCTTAAAGCTTTTCACACTTCCATAACTTGCAAAAATTCATAAACTCCATTTCCCTAATTCTTTGAAAGTACCTAAAATTTAGTCATCATTTTTAACATTGGTCGAATTATCACATTCTAAAAATATTCAAGCTCCTTGTGAAACTTAAACAAGTCTAGGGTATCACCAACACCACCAGAATTTACCACTGAACCTGATCCTCTAAAAACATCCCTTAATCCTACATTATTGCCAACCCAAAATGTCTAACAACATTCTTTAACACTACAAATTGTTTAATCCTCATTCCACCACCAAATTTCTTTAGACGATAGATAAATCCCTTTAAGATTTTTCAATGACCTCCTTTGATATAATCACTCATCTTATTTCAGAAACATTGGTTTCTAATTTAAATCCCACTTTCCTTCTTTTACAAATTTATCTTTAAGTAGTACCATTTTTTCTCCCTTTCAAATTCTAGATCCCAGACACTATACACTCGAATTAACTTCTACCACACGATCCTTTGGGTTATAAACATTTTTTCACAAACTTGAAAAATTAACAGTTTTAATGCAGCCGTCAACCCCTAGTATATGGAAAAGGCATTGTTGAGTCAAGCTTCACCATGATGAAAAAATGATTACACAAATGACCTATTCTCAAAAAATACATATATTTAAGGGGAAATTAATGAGAAGTCCATATGCAAGGGACTTATGAAGGCAAAAGTCGTCCTAAATTTCTTATCCAGCCACAAGTCCAAAAATGGGGTTGGAACATTAACATTTTATTGTAAATTATATTTATATTTTCTTTTAATGGCAGATTTGCCCTATTGACTATAATGGTAAGAAGTCCCATAATGTTATGGCATCTATTTTGGGTTTTGCTCCATGATACATGGTATTTGAGAAGATTTTGTATCTGAAAAATATTACCCACTATTCAAATTTGAATTTTGAGAAGATATCATGGAGCAAGATAACGTTTTATAGTTTGTGCTTTAAAAATTTTTTATTGAGTTTTCTATGTAACCCAATTGAATTATAAGCAAAATATATAGTTACATGTTTGGAAAAAGCTCAGTTGATAATTATCCAGTAACACGAATGCTTGGAAAACACATTAAAAAATGTTTATGTTTCCAAATTTAAAACAATTATGCGTAACTAATTTCAACACTTGTCATTTTTGGTTTATCAAAAGCAACTGTGTATAGATGTAAATATGTAATTGTTTTCAATACTTTCATTTACTATTTAAATTTGAAATTGTCTTAATAACCTGTCATAAACAATCACATGTAACTATTATCAAAACAGAAAACACTTACATGTAACTATTAACAAAAACCTATAACAATTACATATAACTGTTACCAAAACAGTTGCATGTAAATAATAACATTATATTCACAAAATATATGCAACATTTTTCATTCATGTAATTGGTTTACAACCCAGAAAATATCTTCACACAGATATATTAACAATTTGAACACCAAAATATATGCATAATTTTTTATTCATGTAACTGCTCGCAAATTTTGGATATTTTATAACCCAAATTGTCTCCTTAATTTATGAGCACAATTTTGTGAGATATTTTAACCAAAATTCTCTCCTTAATTTATGAGCCAAAGACAGTTGTACAGGATACATGTTTCTTTGTGAGCACTACTGGGGCGTTTTTGTCAAATGGATATTTGGTGGACTTCATGCAATGTAAGTTTTTTTAGACTTTTGCCTATATAAGTCCCATTTTAAGGACTTGTGGCCAAATCCCCCTATATTTAATTTGAATTTTAAGCTGGAAGTGGCTCAAAAGGTTAACCCTTCTACATTCGGTAGCTAAAATTCATCTTTTCTTGAAGGTTCAAGCTTCCATAGAGGATGGATTTTTCTACAATGTGTCAACCGCTTACACAACACCCCCCACCCCCCCAACCAAAAAAAAAAAAAAAAAGACCCCTCCAGCCCCTCTCCCTCTTCTTCCTCCAACCTCTCTAAAAGTAAAGAGGAACAAACAAACAAACAAACAAACAAATAAACTTGGCTCTATCATATTAAGAGCAGACTAAGACTACCCTTTGATTCATCAATAGACTGCAAAAGGTCAACTCTGGCTATTTTATTGAACTTCATATTTGTACTATCTGAAAAAAATCACCCTATAATTTATAGACTAAAACATTTTATTGTTAGATACTTAGATCTCTGTTAAGTTTTAAAACCTAAAAGCCTAAACTACTAGGTGGAGGGCCCAAACAAGTATATGAAGCTATATCAAAGTCAATATTTAGACAATGTAGGATGTGGGACTTCCCACCACTCTCCCTCACATGCAGGCCTAACAAGCGAACAGGCCTGCACACAAACAACAAAGACAGGCTCACAAACAAAACGGGCCAAGAATAATAGGCTCTAATACCGTGTGATAACGATAGTATCAGGGTTGTGTTCATCAACCCAAATCCTTAAATATTGTATTCATTCAAAAAGTAAATTGAGTACATGAAAAGACAAAATTACCCTACTCACTTAAACTCATACATCTCATAACACTCCCCCTCAAGTTAGAGAATATATATCATATAGCCCCAACTTGGAACATAGAAATTCTAAGTGAGCTCTAGATAGAGACTTAGTAAAGATATCGACAAGTTGATCCTAAGTAGTAAAATGAGGGGTCACAATTAAGCCATTCTCTACATTTTCACGAACAAGACAACAGTCCCCTACAATATGCTTTGTCCTCTCATGAAATACTAGGGTTGAGGTATTATGAATAACAACTTGATTGTCACATAACATCTTCATAGACAATGAAACCTCAACCATGATGTAGCCAACCATCGTTTGACCACCCGCAACCCTCTGGGATCCTTCTCCAGCCTCCAATGACCCTTCCCCAGCCTATTATGATCTTCTCCAATCTCTTACGACCTTCTCCAGCCATCAACGACCTACAACCTACTCCCAGCATCCTGCAATAGCACCATAACCCCTCCTAAAGCACCATAACCCTTCTGCCTTTTGTCAAGTAGCACCACAGCCATGCCATTAAGCTTCAACAGAGCCCCTTCTTCACCAGAGCAACCTCTTCTTCACCTAACAAGTTTTGTTGGCTCCCTAGGGTGCTGAATCACCCTAATGACCTTTCTTTGATTCTCCTATACTTATGACCGGCCCATGTCTATGGAGTAGTCATCAAGCCTGTCAACATATTGTTTAGGATTCAAAATGCTCAATTCTTTGCCTTTGTGATGCTTTGAACCTATTTTGAGCATATTGTTGTTGTTTTTGCATTTTTTTAAATTATTTATTGGGCCAGCACCTTGTTTTGATCACTGTGTATCATGGATTCTAAGGAGAGTGTGAATCATAGCTCTCTCTTTTTTTATCAACAACAAAGAGAAGATTCTATTAAGAAAACAACAAAGTACAAAAGGAAGATTGTGTCCTCACACAATAAAAAAAAATAGACTAAAAGAAAACTACTACAAAATACAAACCGACTTCCAATCTTGCTTAATCATAAACAATGGAATTCCGACAAAGTCCTTAGAAGCCGAAGCCCAAAAAGACGCTAAAAAATAGACACGCTCCCATAACCCATCCTCCATCTCAAATTTATCCTAAAAAACTCTAGCATTCCTTTCTAACCAAATCACCCAAAACATGGCCATGATAGCACACCTCCAAAGAGTAAATACCCTCTTACTCTACCCAAAGCCACTAATGTCTATCTCAAACATACTAGTGCATGACCCCGGGAAACCAAGTTACCCAACACACCCCAGCCCTTTGAAAAAGCAACTACCAAAGTCCCTTAGCCACTTGGCAATGGAGAAAGAGATGATTCGCATTTTCTTCCTCCATCTTGCACATGATACACCATTGAGGAGAAAAAAAAAAAAAGGGTCTCTTCCTTTGCAATAAATCATTGGTATTAATTTTCTTAGGAGGAACGGACCAAGCAAGCACTGGTACTTTCAAAGGCACTTTTGCTTTCTAAATCATCAAATGGGGAAGAAAATCTGGAATATTACAATTTTCAATCAAAGCACCAAAGATTTACAAGAAAAAACTCCTGAAGGATCCACTTTCCATATCCTCTTGTTGGGAACACCCTGTCTCAAAGACACCCCATTAAGCAAAGACAACAAAGAATACAGCTCATCACATTCACAATTATTGAGATTTTGAAAAAATTTCAAGTCCCAAGCAAGAGGGAAAGAGCTGGAGGAAACAAAAAAAAAAAATCAATGGGAGCATTATGAGCTAGAGATAAATTATACAAACGAGGGAAACGAGTAGAAAACGAAACATATCTTCCCAAAAACGGACTGCACTCCGACAACCCACAAGATTAATATATTCCAAGAAATGGTACAAACACTGAGAGATGAACTTCCATGGACTTCTGGCTGACACCCTATTGCCCAACTTGGCATCCCACCCATTCTCATGCATTCCATATTTGCTCTTAATGACAGCATGCCAAAGATAATCACGTTCAATGGAAATCTCCAAAGCCACTTGCTAGTGAGAGCAATGTTCCTTTCAACTAGGTTTCCCAAAGCCAAACCACCCTTATGTCTAGGACTACACACAATATCCCACTTGACTAAATGATCTTTTTTCCCCTCCCCACTTCTTTCCCATAAGAAATCTCTCATCATTTTTTCCAACCAATTAGTCACCTTGACAGGCATCCTAAAGATGGACATATAATAAATAGTAATACTAGATAAAATTGATTGAATTAAAACCAACCTCCCCCCTTTTGAAATCAATGCCCTTTTCCATCCATCCAACCTTTTCCCTACTCTTTCTACCACTGGCTCCCAAAAAAATCAGCAATAGGATTACCCCCTAAAGGAAGACCTGAACACTTCAACGGCCAACCACCAATACCACAACCTAACAAATCTGCTAGTCTCCTAATCTTATTCTGATCAGAATTAAGACTAATAATAGCACTCTTACCCATGTTCACCTTCAAATCAGACACTGACTCACAATTTTGCAAAATAGAATGCAGATTCAAAAACTTCCCCTCATCCCCAGATACAAAGAACAAAGTATCATCCACAAACTATAAATGGGAGACCAAAACCTCATTATCTCTACCAATCTCAAAGCCTTCAACTAAATACACCTCCTTGGCTATGTCCATAAGTCTACTCAACACATCAACAACTAAAATGAATAAAAAAGGGGACAAGGGGTCCCCTTGTCTCAAAACCCTACAAACTTTAAAGCTATCCCCAAGCTTTCCATTAATTATTACGGAAAAATTAGTAGAACTCAAGCATTCATGCATCCATTTCCTCCACCTAACCTCAAAAACCTTCTTTTCCAACACAAAGTCAAATGGTCACAAGCCTTTCAAAATCAATCTTAAATAAAATTCCTTCTTTTCTTACACATCCACTACCTTATTAGCCACTAAAACCACATCTAAAATCTGATGGCCCTCTACAAAAGCACATTGTGCACTTGAAACCGTCTTACAAAGAATCCCTCTCAACCTTCCAGACAAAACCTTAGCCAAAATCTTACATAAAGAGGAAACCAAACAGATAGGCCTAAAATCCTTTATCCTGCATGAACTTTCTCTTTTGGGGAATAAGACAAATAAAAGAAGCATTGGTGCAAGAGTTCACAATCCCACTTTCAAAAAATTCTAAGAAAACCTTCATTAAATCATCCTTGATTACCTCCCAACAATCTTGGAAAATAGCCATGGTATAACCATCTAGACCCGACGATTTATCCCCACAACAATAAAAGACCGCCTCTTTAACCTCTGTAAAAACAAACGGCCTTTCCAACCAAGAAGCACTCTCCCCATTAATGGGACACCAATCCAAACCCTCCAACACCGGATGCTCAACCCCATCAAATGAGTAAAGATAAGCAAAGAACCTATAAATCTCACTAGAAATACGGCCCTCTTCCTCGATAATCTCCCCATCCCCAATTTCCAATCTTCCAACAATATTCCTTTTCCTTTTCCCATTTGCCATTCTATGAAAAAAATGTGTTATTATCACCCTCCTTCAACCACTTCACTCTCGCTTTTTGGCACCATGAAATTTATTCCCTAAATACTACCTCTTCCAATTTCTCTTTAAGCTCCCTCCTCTCCTTCCTCAACAATTCACTCAAAAGGCCTCCTTCTAAATGATCCAACTCATCAATCCTTTTTAAAATCGAAAACTTCAGCTCCCTAACATTACCAAAAATCCCCGTATTCCAAGACTTAATCTTTTGCTTTACCAACTTCAACTTTTGCATAAACTTGAAACCCACAGAACACTCACTCCACCACTCCTTAAAATTCCTTCTAAACATATGATAATCTAACCACATATTCTCAAATCTAAACGGCATTGGACCCCACTTAAACCGTCCGCTTTCTAACATAATGGGACAATGATTTGAAACCACTCTAGGAAGAGCCTCTTGCCTGACATTTGGGAATAAATCCTCCCAACCCAAAGAAAATAAAAACCGATCAATTCTATCACACCAAATTCTCTTGAAGGTTGGACCAAGTAAAATTGGCATTTAACAATGGTAAGTCCCTCAATTGACACTCTCTAATGAAAAAATCAAAATATCTCATACTCCTAGTAACCCTTGAGCCATT
Source organism: Liquidambar formosana (assembly GCA_039720395.1). Lineage (NCBI taxonomy): Eukaryota > Viridiplantae > Streptophyta > Magnoliopsida > Saxifragales > Altingiaceae > Liquidambar > Liquidambar formosana. The sequence goes on from CM077832.1 coordinate 25,291,010, forward strand.
CAATTTTCTAAAGACAATCTTATTACATTAAAGTCTCCTCCTAAACACCAATTAGGATTGCAAACCTTGCAAGTTGAACAACAACTCCCACAACTCACCTCTAAATCTAGGAATATTTGGACCATAGATCCTCGACAGCCACCATTCATTACTATCCATTCCTCTAAATCTAACCAAAACTGTAAAGCTACCAATAACCACTTCCACTCCTTCCACTATCCTCTCATCCCACATTATCAAGATTCCACCCGACCTACCACATGATGGTAAAAAAGCCCACAATCTATGCCTAGCACCCCAAACACTCTTCACCACCCTCCTATCAACTACCTCTAGTTTAGTTTCCTGGAGGATTACTATATCTGGACTCAACTTGCCTAAGACATCCTTAATCACACCTCTCTCTCTACCAGACCCAAGACCTCTAATGTTCCAAATTAAAATCTTCATTTAAAACCACTTCTGCCCCTATCCTTCATCCTTACATTACTCCTCTCATAATTAACCCTAGATTGTAAATTCTTTAGCTCTCAAGCACCCCTATTGACACTCATGTTTCTCATCTTACTTCCTTCTATCCCTGCCTATAAACTCTTTTTTCCTTTGCCTCTTTTTCTAACCAATGACAAGTTCATTTTATTCAAAAACTCTTTCAATTTCTCCCAACCTGCTTCATCCATCGTAAAAGAGACAACTCCACTCAACTCACTTCTCGTCCCCAAATTTTCTCCCAATTACATCAAAATGGTTGAAATGCAGTAATTATACACATTGGGCCAGGAGGTTGAGGTTTTCTTACTTGGGTGAAAGAAATTTCAATATTTGAGAGACATTCCTCCAACGAGACTACGTCTACTAATAAATTGTATGCCGATGGACGGGTTAAGGATGCTCATATTTGAAGTAGCTTATGAAATAGCAAGAAGCCCAAAATTAGTTGTAGTTTAGTTTTTCTGTCCACTGCCAAATTTGTGTGGGAACCGACAAGGGAATTGTATTCCGAAACCAATATTCTCTCTCGGATTTATAAGCTTCATTTGAAATATTTTTCAATTGGCTTACATGACTGTTCTTCTGTAGAGGATTATTATACCAAGTTTAAGACCATTTTCGATGTTAAGCCATGCATAGGTAGTGTGAATGTATACATGTAGCTTGATTCCTCTGGTCTCTACCATCGTCCTTTAATTTAATCAAATCTCATATTCTAGATAATAAAGAGTTTCCTACTTTGAGTGAGGTTTTCAGTCAGCTTCGACAAACATCCTTACCTGATTTTGCAAGGGATGGTGGCAATTTTTGGTGGGACCCATGGAAGCCATGGTCGTGGAGGCCAAAGTACAAGTCGTGGTCCCCTAAAGAGTACTCATTGTGGTGGTGACAACCACACTATTGATTTTCAACTTTTGTTGGAAGTTTCAAGGTAAGCCGTCTGCCAATTAGATTAGCACTCCTATTGCTCCAATCTCTCGTCTAATCATGTGATTTCCATTTTAGAGAATGAGTATCTTCGTCTATTATCTGCTCACTGCTCAACCCAGCTACTCTTGTGTGCACAACTTTGCTTCCTCGTCCACTACTACTTTTGCCTAGACAGGTACTCCTATAGCTTTTCTCACATCTCGTCGTTCATGGTTCATTAACTCACAGGCCACAAATCATATGACTAGCACCTCAGATATTTAGGTTTGTAAATTAGGATTAAGGTTAGACACAAGAGAGAGGAGAAAACGAGAGAAGGGAGAGAAGAAGAAGATACGTAAAAAAGGTTTAGGGTGTGTTGGTCTACACTTCATTTATATATATATGAGAGATAACACAAAGTACAAAACTACCCTTAAGTAAATAAAGGAATAACAAAATAATAGCTTAATAATAACATTCCCCCTCAAGCTGGAGCATACAAATCAAACATGCCCAGATTGAAAGACAACTACTGAAAAGAAGGACAAGCAACAGGCTTTGTGAGAATATCAACAAGCTGATCACCCGACCGAACATACGAAGTAATAAGCCCCTATCGAAACAACAAATCCCGAATAAAGCGACAATCCACTTCAATATGCTTAGCGCGCTCATGAAAGACAATATTATTGGGAATAAAAATAGAATCCTAATTGTTACAATACATCTCCAAAGGAACAGAAACATCAATACCAAGGTCATGAAGGAGAGCACGAACCCACAACATCTCAAAAGCCATATGAGCCATAGCTCGATACTCAACTTCAGCACCAGAACGAGAAACAACATTTTGCTTTTTACTTTTCCAAGCAACCAAATTTCCACCTACAAAGGTACAATAACCGGAAGTAGATCACCAATCAGAACGAGAACCAACCAAATCGGCATCACTAAATCCAATGACAGATAAAGAAGCAAAAAGTTTGTATAATAGACCTCGACCAGAGGAACCCTTCAGATAATGGAGAATACAACACAACATCAAAATGAGGTTATCGAGGAACATGCATGTATTGACTAACTACGCCAACAACATAAGTGATGTTAGGACAAGTAACAGTGAGATAGATTAACTTCCCAACCAACCTATGATATCAACCAACATCAACAAACAGAGCACCCTATTTACCATCAAGTTGAATAGACAACTCCATAGGAGTATCCACAAGCCAGGAACCTAAGAGACTTGTCTCAAATAAAAGGTCAAGAACACAATTCCGTCGGGAAAGATAAATACCCTGAGACAACCGAGCAACCTCAATCCCAAGAAAATACCGAAGGGTACCTAAGTCCTTAATATGAAAATATTAGCCCAAATAATGTTTCAAATCAGCAATATCAGCTGAATCACTCCCAGAGATGATAATATCATCCACATAAACAATTAGAACAATGGTGCTAGTAGAGGAATGACGAATAAAAACTGAATGATCAGAATTAGAACGCTAAAAGCCATACTTAAGAACAACAGCACTGAATCGATCAAACCAAGCTCGAGGAGACTGTTTTAGACTATACAAGGCCTTCTTTAGTTGACAGAGAAGAAGTGCATTCCCAGTAACAACATATCCTAGCAGTTGTGAAGAACGCTCATTTCCTCATCCGTAGCTTGTTTCCATCTAGAAGAAGCTCATAAGATGAGGGAACAAAAATAGAAGACAGAACTAGCAAAGGACTGCAAACAAGATGGAAAGACAATTATAAGATAAGAAATGAGAAATAAGGTGTTGTGTACAAGTCCTTTTACCTCGGTGTAGAACAATACGTAAATCATTTGTGCTCGAGGAAGAAGGAGGCAACACAGGATCCTCAAATTGAGAAGCGATAGGAATAGGGCCATAAAAAACAATACGCCTATCTTGAGAACGAAAGGCTAGAAGGAGCTGAGGAATCAGAGAAGTTACCACAGTCGGAGACATGGGCATCGGAAGAGTAGGAGATGGAAGAAAATGTTCCCCTTCACAAGAAATGAGATCATAAAACAAACTGTAACCCTGTAACCCTGTGAGGAAAAGAATGAGATAAACTCAAAAAATGTGACATCGACACTCACAAAGTATCAATGAAAATAAAAAATGTGACGACAATAGCCTTTCTGAGTACGAGAGTACCCAAGGAAGAGACATTTTCAAGCCCGGGGAGATAATTTATCCTGATCCAAATCTAGCACATGAACAAAAGCAACACAACCAAACACCCGAAGAGTGAGGGAGAAAGGAGACTTTATCGGGATATATAAGAGAGAAAGGGGACTTATGATTCAAAACAGTAGAAGGCATTCTATTAATGAGATAATAGGCAATTAAAACAACATCGCCCCAAAAATGTTTAGGCACCTTCATGGCTTCATATTGAACATTAAGGTGCGAGCAACATCAAGTAAATGGCAATGTTTCCACTCAACCACACCATTTTCTTGAGAAGTATGAGAACAACTAGTCTAATGAATAATACCTTTATCAAGGCAAAACAAATTCATAACTGGTCTAAGTATACTCAAATGCATTTACAAATCGAAAGATCTTAATACGTTAATTAAATTAAACAAAAATTTCATTGTAAAATTGAAGAACAATTTTAGGCAATTCAGACCTCTCTTTCATTAGAAACAACCATGTCATTCGGGAATAATCATCAACAAAATAACAAAAACCACTCAAAGTAGTAGTTCGAGACGAACCCCAGATATCTGTATGGACCAAAAAAAAAAGGACTCAGACTAAAGATCATGGTTACTAGTTACTACTAGGAAAAGAACTACAGTGGTTCTTCCCTAGCTGACATACCTCACACTCTAACTTAGATATAGGACTTAATAAAGGAATAGCTATCATTAGTTTAGCCAAAGATGGATGACCCAAGCAAAAGTGCCACTGAAGAGGAGAAATTGTAGCAGACTAGGCGGATGAATTGAGAGATAGAGATTCACTGAGATCCAAAAAGTATAGACCGTCGTTCTCATGCCCCGAACCAATCTTCTTCTTGGTCTTGAGGTCCTGAAAAAGACATAGAGGAGGAGTGAAAAGAATTTCACACTATAAGGCTTTTGTCAACTGACTAACAAAAAGTAAATTAAAAGGAAAATCAGTAAAATAAAGACTAGAAGGTAAAGAGAGAATTGGTAGGATGGAGAACACCTTGTCCATGAATGTGTTGAGAAGAGCCATCAGCTAACACAATATTATGGTTAATAGGTGCTAAATTAAAGAAACAAGATGATAAACCAGATATATTTTTGTTAGCACCGGAATCAATGATCCACGAAGAGGGAGAGGCTACTACACATGCAATATTACCTTAATTAACTAAGGCAGCAGTAGCGGAGGAAGAAGACAATATAGAAGGAAGTGTAGTGTGCAAGTGCTAGACTAGAAACTCGCCAAGCTGAGTACTGAGCATATCACGATAGATGTGGCTGTGACTGTACCATAGCTTGAGACTGTGCTACGCCATCACTGACTTAATTCACATAATTCAACTTACCATATTTCTGAAAACAATAAGGTTCAATGTGATTTGTACCCCCACAATAATCACACTTCCTATCACCATGTCCACTAGCACGACCACTACTACAAGAACCACCACGAAAATTACGACGACCCAAGAAACTACCACGAAATCCTCCACGTCTTCCACTCTTAGAGACCAAGGCAATAGTCTTTGAAGAAGTAAAGAAGTAACAGTGGAACTAGTCAAAGTAGAATGTTGTCCTAGGGAAGAACGCAATAGCTAGGAACAGGCATTAGCAGCTGTAGGTAAGGTCTCACTTGCAAGGATCTGATCTTTAAATCCATGAAAATCACAATCCAAACCAGATAACAAGCAAGCAATCAAAAACTCCTCCCATTGCTACTTTTGCTTCTCTAAATCAGTGGTAAAGGGCCTATGCTACAATATTGATCCCACAAATTCTTAAGAGTGCTATAATACTCAATTAAAGGTTTCCCAAACTGTCTAGTAGTGAAAATTTTCTTATAGAGCTCATAGACACGAGAAATATGACTGTTGAGAAAACGAATCTAAAATTAAGTCCCAAATTTTCTTGGAGAAGTTACAAAATTCAACTATGGTAGCAATATGGGTTTCCATACTATGCCATAGTAATCCCATAACAATAGAGTCCTCACACATCCAACCTTCATAAGTTGGATCACTAGCACTAGGAGGATTGTCGGTCAAAAACTTCAACTTTTGTTGTCCACGTAAATAAACTCTTACAGCATGTGCCCAAGTCATGTAATTCAAACCATTAAACTTTTTTGAAGTGATAGACTTAGGCAAATTATTATTAACATTAAAAACTATGAGTTTTCCTTCAATCTTGGTGCTGGATTTCTCTTTTGCCATCTTCAAAACAAGGGTTAAACAACAAAACTAGATTTGAAAACACCAAACAAATCCTTAAATTGGTCAAAGGAACAATATCAGCCTTCAGACCACAAGAATATCAACAAACAGAAGTTAACGGACACAAACAGCCTTGACAAACACCAACTCAGATCAAAACCAGCCTTCACAAACAGCCAATCTTCAAATCTAACCTTCACACACAACAAATCAGGTCAAAAAAAGGTTCACAACCTCATGAGCCAAATTGTTGTCCCTTTGAATCACACTAAAAATCAAATAACATATGTCCGAAGGTCAAAACCACATCAAAACTTCACAAGGATCACCTAATCGGCACCCAAGAACACTACCCCAAGCAATAGATTCGAGACAAAATCCCAAAAACTAGGGTTTCAAAAAAATCGCACCAAAAACTAAAAAATATAAGGAAAATTGAAAAACCATACCAAACGATCTTGGATTGCAACAAACTCCACCAGAAAATTCCCCTAGGTGAGTCAACCAGATTCAGAGGGGCAACTAACCCTACTAACGTCAGCATCTACCTTGATAATGTTAACATGTCTATCCTTGTTCTCTTGATGTGTTCTTCTTCTATGTCTTCAGATTTATCACGCAAGGATTGATTATACCACTCTGATACCAAGTTAGGTTTGTAAATTAGGGTTAAGGTTAGATACTAGAGAGAGGAGAGAGAGAGAAAGGAGAGAAGAAGATACGTAAAAAAGGTTGAGGGTGTCTTGTTCTACCCTTCACCTCTAACATATTATTTCTATATATATATGAGAGATAACACAAAGTACAAAACTACCCTTAAGTAAATAAAGGAATAACAAAATAATAGCTTAATAACTCTAACAAATATGTAGACACCCCATTTTGTACCCGTCGTCATCTTAAGTCTCGGGGTCTCGATGATGAGGTTTATTATTCGTTTTGACAAAATGCAAGGTGGTCCCGAACAAACTGACAAAGTCACAAACTCACAGCAAAGATCCCAAATCTTTAGCCAAACTGCATCAAACCATGATGCGTACGCACTTATCATGGGTGCGGACGCATCCCATGTGTACGCATCCACTTGGGATGCGTACACACCCCCTTTATTTATATGGAAAGTTCCGCTTTGGTATTTCTTTTTCTCCAAGCCTACCCACTAATATGGAAAACTCTGTTTTGGTATGATTTTGGCCAGCAATCCGGGATGACTCCCAGAAACCGTAATGAACCCCTATATATTCATAACTATAGGTTTAGGTCAGTGGGACAGAATACCTAATATTGAGAGCCACCATATACTCGACACAAAAAAACCCTAAACTAAGGGTGGAAGCTGTGATTTTGGAGGATTCGAAGGACTATCTTGCTGATTCAAGGCGCATAAACCTGAAGGTAACAAAGCAATTTTCTTCTTTTGGATTTTTTGGTATTGTCATCATAGCATGATTTTATATTAAATCCGTTTTAATATAATTGCATGTGTAATAATAAGAACATAGAAGCATGAACCTTATCAAAAAAGAACATAGAAGCATGAAGCGGGAGCGGGGGCGGCGCCTAGGGCAAGAGCGGGATCGGGAGCGGGGGCTGGGGCGGGGAAGTAGGGGAACATAGAAGAGTCAAAGGTTTGGGCGTATAGGAAGTGTCTGTGGAAAAACATATATATATATATGGAGAGAGTTACCTCAATATGATATTTTGTGGGATGAAATTCTAGAAAAAGGTGCAGAAAAGTTTACTTTTGAGAAGCCACACTAATGTAGAGAAAGAGAGAGCATGGTTTTACCTTTTTTTGTTATTCATTTCTTGAGGAAAAGAATTGAGTAAACTAAGCATTAATTTGATATGATTTAATAGAAATCCTATCATTATTAAAAACATTTTTCATTTTAGTTAAAGTTGAGAAGAGTTTAGTTTTGGGGTGGAGGGGTCATGCCTTCTCCCCTCCATCACAAGTTTCTGTCTTACTTAGAATCGAGATTCTTGAGAGAGAGAATCGAGGTTCTTACAAGGTTCTAACTTGGGAGCGTGGAACCGTGATTCCAAAGCAAGAGTGGCACCCTTGATAGAAGGTTCCTGCTTCTAAGAATAAGAGTATTCGTTCTTATTAGTTACATGCAAATATGAGTATATTTTAATTATATTTTTTATATATAATATCATGCATATTTAAGATTAATAGAATTTTCAATTTGTTTTGTTATTCGATAATTATGTGTTAGCTATTTGATCATATGTGCTTGCCAATCGCATTTTTGCTTGTCAATGGTGGGAGTGTACATAAGCTTGGCGAACAAACTCTTTGTCTCCAGATTTTATTATGTTTATTCTTCCTATTAAATACGCATCAATTGATAAGTGAGAGATTAACACTGTTTCTATCTGGATTTGATATTTAATGCCAACAGGTTGCGTACGCATCCCCCTTTAGGCAAACAAACAGATTGCCTTTTTGTCTATTTTTAGATTGTCTTTTATTTCTTTAAATATGCATGAGTTGACGAATGAGTCTGATACTGTTCTGCTATAAATCCCTAGTACATGCCAACAGGTTGCGTATGCAACCATCTTAGTTGCGTACACACCCTACCTCTGGTAGACAGATTCACTTGTTTGATTATTCTTTATGTTCTTGATTGGTTGATATCTAGTTGACTTCTATATGTTCTGTTGTGAATTCTCTCTTTATTTTATTTTATTTTATTTATTATTTAATTATTGTTGCGTATCATTATTTATTCACATGATTAAGGTTGAACTCAATTGAATACTTTATTAATTAAAGCCAATAAGTATGTGTGGAGGCTAGTTTTGACCGCATTACTGGGTACCTTACACCTTCCCAGTGATGTACCCTAGCTTCGAACCGAGATATTCTCTGGTTATGAAGAGTTAGACCCTGCTAGGGGTCAATTAGTTCCCATAGCTAAATTGGGTAGCGACTCCTCACCGTGCTAACCCTAGTTGGTTAGTTAGCATACTTCTGAGCCGCGTGGTTTAGGACGTGGTGCTCACGAGATATATTATCTCATATGAAACAATCTAGCTCTCTACGATGTGTTACTTTGGCAGATGGATCAACCTCCCCTATTTTTAGCTTGGGCACTGCTAATCTTAACTCCAACTTTCCTTTGATTTCAGTTTTGCATGTGCCTAAATTTTCTTTTTGTCTTATGCCTACAAGCTAAGAAACACTCACACTCCAAAAAATCTGGAAATGCAGTGTCCAACACGTATCATACACAACACTTGCCAGACACTTCTACTTCCCTTGTCAAACATGCTTGGAAAGTGTGTTATTTTTAATTCTTTTTTTTTTACCCAACATAGTCAAGACACGGCTTCGACACTTAGCCAACATGTGCAGGACACCCCTACGATGACACCCCTACGATGCAACAGGGAAGTCTTTTTGCATATTTTGATAATTGGAATTAGACAATAGATGACGATGAATTTTTTCTTTGATGTTTTGTGTGGAAAATGGAACAATGCTCGTAGTTAAATGTCATTGTTACAACTTAATAACTCATTATGACTTATGGAATTATGGGTGTCTTACTTGTTTATATAATTACAGAGTATATCTTTTATTTCCTCATACATTTTAATTCTTTTTTGATGTGTATAATGGAACTATCAATTATATATGTATATAAATTATAAATATTTATTTATTTATTACCGTGACCCTTACGTGTCATGTTTTAGGTTTTTTTAAGATTTGCTGTACCGGTGTGTCATTGTCGTGTCGTACCCGTGTCCGTGTCCGTGCTTCTTAGCCTACAAGTAAGATTAAGAAGTCCCTTAATTGCTCTGATACCATGTTAAGTTTCCATCCTAAAAGCCTAAGTCATTAGGTAGAGGGCCTAAATAAGTAGATGAAGCTATGTCAAAGTCAATATTTAGACAACATGAGATGTGGGACTTCCCGACAATCTCCTACAACCTTTCACATCATAGCCAAAGCTTGGCCTAACAGAAAGTGAAATTTTTTAGGGACAAATTGTAACATTTCCTTGTGTCATTGTAGGATTTTTTGAGATGGCATATGTCAAACTTTCCTGACCAATCTTGATCAATATCTCTATTAAAGAAAACTAGCATGGTTCTATAATGCAGTTCAATGGTCAACCATAATTTTTAACAACTCCCTCTTAAACCATGTCAACGTGAACACCTCTCTCAATTGATAGAGCACAATGCTGGCCATTACATTCTACAAATTTCTAGATGTTCTGTCATAGCTAGAATTTGCAAATCCCATCATGATCCCGCCAACCCCCACACCTGACAAGTGGATGCAAATGGGTTTGGATACAAATTATGGACCCACTTGAACTAATGACAAGGCCTTGAGCTCCAAATGCACCTTCTTCACTTAGAGGGATAGCTACCTCTAAATCTTCTTTGTCCAATACCTTTAGGGAAAAATCTGACTCATTATCTGATTAAAAAATCTACCTAATTATCCAGGCACTCATTCTGTAGTGCACATATCCATTTCACTCGAACACTGAATGGTTAACAAATCCAAAAATTGAAATTTTAAAACCCTGCTACCATGTGAGTGTGGAGCTGTAGACTATAACAATATTTATTTGGGATTGATACCACTGGTAGATTTCCTACACAGTTTGTCTTCAATCATTACGGCAATCTGGTGTATTTCTTCTCAAAAGTCAAATTGCAGAAATATCATCTTATATACAATTTAAGGTTGCAATCTTTGATCAATGGATAATATCTTATCAGTCTCAAGTATGAAAACCCATATAACGAGAGTGTATAATTTTCAGGTCTACTCATTAACCAACTCATTATTTCAATTTATCAAGTGACGATTTTGAATATATTGTTGCTGCATATCATTGGGATAATATAACCCTAAATTTATTCTTCATCCTGGCCAAGTTATAAAAACACCACTGTAAGAAATTTGCGAGGAAGAGAGAGAAATTGAGAGAAAGTGAAAGAAATCTGCAATCCTTAATAGAAAACAGAGAGCAATTGCTCTACGAATCAATTACAAAGTATATTCTGCTTAAAAACTTATTCTAAAAGCTTCTACAACCTATTTATAAGGAATAAAGCTGTAAAATAGCATAACTATCCCTTAGCTAAGTCTCTATATACAAGTAAACCAACAAACAAATGCTTGAAACACTAAACTATTGTGAGTAGCTGCTGGAAAGGAAAAAACAGCGTCCTTAACAGTTCCCTTGACAATCCATTTGAGCACATCAAGACTCCCACTCTTAAAGAAACTTGCCCTCAAGTTACAGCTGGAAAATAGGGTCGCAAATGCTTCACATTGAACACATTAGAAATGTTAAAGTGAGGCAGCAACTCCACTTGGTAGGCATTGTCATTAAGCTTGCGCAAAATCTTGCAAGGACCCATTTTTGATCATTCAACTTCATATAAGTCCCAGTTGGATGTCGTTCCTTACTTAAAACCACCCATACAAGATCCCCGGCCTGGAAAAGTTCTCTTTTATGCACATCAGCAGCTATTTTATAGGTAGCATTAGACTCCTCTATTTTGGCTTGAATTTGAACGTGAAGTTCCTTCATAAAAGCTGCCATATCCTCTGCCTCAGCATTAGTCTTCTTGGAAAGTGGTAGAGGAGCCAAATCAAGGACACTATAAGGCTTGGAACCATAGACAAGCTCAAAAGGAGAAGTATGAATAGTCTGATTGAGAGAAGAATTGAAAGCAAATTCAGCCAATGGAAGAATGTGTTCCCATCCTCTAGGATTTTCACCAATCAAACACCTCAACAAATTTCCAAGGCTTCTATTAACAACTTCAGTTTGCCCATCAGTTTGGGGATGAAATGAAGTAGTAAAGCTCAACTAGGTTCCACAAGTCACCACAAAGTTCTTCAAAAATGAGCAAGAAACTTAGCATCTTTGTTAGACACAATAGAAGTAGGTATCCCATGCAACTTGTAGACTTCTCTAATGAAAGAGTAGCAGCATGAGATGCATCCATTGCCTTTCAACATGGAATAAAATGTGCCATCTTGGAGAATCGATCAACAACCACCATAATCGAATCATTCTTCCTTTGGGTTGGTGGAAGACCTAGTGCAAAATCCATACTAATGCATTTCCAAGGGCTAGTAGGTACAAGAAGTGGCAAATACAGCCCTGCATTAGTGGCTGTGCCCTTACTCTTTTGGCAAACCTAGCACCTTTGAACATGCCTAATAACATCTTAATTCATTCCCGGCCAAAAGTAGTCTTGTTGAAGCAATTCTATAGTCTTTTTCTCACCAAAATTACCCAAATTATGTTGTTCAACAAGCAACTTCTCTCTAAGAGAGCATTGAGGCACCCACAACCTCAATCCTTTGAAGAGAAACCCATCTTTTAACAAAAACTCAGTCTTGGCAGCTTGCTGTCCCCTTTGTAAAGCATGGAGAATCTTCCCAAAATAAGGATCCTCATCATAATGCGCCTTGAATTCATCAAAACCAGCTACCGTTTTTCGCATCTCAAGCAAGAGATTAACCCTTCTACTCAACCCATCGGCTACTTTATTAAGAACACTGGACTTATGTCTCAAAGAGAAATCAAATTGTTGGAGATAGCTCACCCACTTGGCATGCCTCATATTAAGATGTGGTTGATTGTTGATGTGCTTAAGAGCTTCATGATCAGTGTTGAGAATAAACTCGTTGTAGGCCAAATAATAACTCCAATGCTTGATAGCTTGAACAATGGCATAGAACTTCAAGTCATAAGTGGAATACTTGAGTTTGGCACCATTCAACTTCTCACTAAAGAAAGCAATTGGTTGTCCTTCTTGACTAAGGACTCCAATTCCCACACCCGATGCATCACAATCAAGCTCAAACACCTTGTCAAAATTAGGCAATGATAGAATAGGAGCTTCCTTCCATCAACTTCTTCTTCAAGAATTGGAAACTCTCTTGGGCTGCCAAAGTCCATTCAAAGACTTTTTTCTTGAGACAATCGGTGAGAAGAGCGGCTAAGGTGCTGAAATTTTTTATAAACCTTCTATAGAAAGTAGCAAGACCATGAAAACTCCTCACTTCTTGCATACTAGAAGGTGTAGGCCAATCCACAATTGCTTAGACCTTACTTTCATCCATAAGCACTCCATTTGAGGACACAACATACCCCAAAAACACCACCTTGTCAACCCCAAAACTACATTTCTTTAAGTTGCCATAGAACTTTTCTCTTCTCAAAATGTCAAACACTAGTTTGAGGTGTTTCAAATGGTCTTCAAAACAGCAGCTATAAATCAAAATATCATCAAGATAAACCAACACACACTCCCAAAAGTGGTTGTAACATTTGGGTCATAACCCACATGAAGGTACTAGGAGCGTTAGTGAGCCCAAATGGTATGACAAGCCATTCAAAGAGCCCGTTGTGTGTCTTGAAAGCAGTTTTCCATTCATCTCCCGGACGGATACGAATTTGGTGATAGCCACTTCTAAGATCAATCTTAGAAAACATTGTTGGAAATATACCACATCCCACATTGGTTAATTATAAATCTTGACATGGCTTCATATACCCGTTTGGGCTTTGTAATTCATATACCTGTTTGGGCCCTCCACTTACAAGCTTAGGCTTTTAAGTTGGAAACTTAACATGGTATCAAAGCAGAGCATGTTGTTCCTGGGCCCATTACATTCGTGAGTCCATCTTTGTTGTCCACGTGACAAGCCATTTGAATCTTGTTAGGCTTGCATGTGAGGGGGAGTCTTGGGAAGTAACACATCCCACATTGATTAAATATTGAGTTAAACATGTCTTCATATACCTGTTTGGGCCTTCTACTTATAAGCTTAGACTTGTAAGTTGGAAACTTAACATGGTATCAAGGTGTGTCGTTCTTGGGCCGTCCATTTGTAAGCCCATCTTTATTGTCCACGTGACAAGCCTATTTCTATCTTGTTAGGCCTACACATAAGGGGGAGTGTTGGAAATATACCACATCCCACATTGGTTAATTATAAATCTTGACATGGTTTCATATGCATGTTTGGGCCCTCCACTTACAAGCTTAGGCTTTTAAGTTGGAAACTTAACAAACACCTTTGCACCAACTAAACAATCCAACATATCATCCAATCTTGGAATTGGAAAGCGGTACTTAATGGTAATCTTATTAATTGCTCTACTATCCACACACATCCTCCAAGAACCATCAATCTTTGGAGTCCAAAGAGCGGGAACGGCACATGGACTAACACTAGCCCGAATATAGTCTTTATCAAGAAGCTCCTCAACCTGTTTTTGTAGTTCTTTCTCTTTTGGTGTCATTCTATAGGTTGCCTTGTTTGGAAGTGCTGAACTAGACACCAAATCAATACAATGTTGGATATCCTGCATTGGAGGCAACTCAGGAGGCAACTCTTGAGGAAACACATCAGAATATTGCTCCATTAACTCTCCAACAGCACTAGAATCAACATTTTCAGCAACTTTTTCTTGTGGAATTAAAGCAAACACACAGCCACTTTCTAGGCTTTCTTGAATAAATGATGCAGGACAAACTCAAAACATGTAAAAAAAGAGAAAGAAGCAAGAAGCAAGAACCCTGGGAGTCGGCACCTAGGGGTGTTTGGAGTCGGAACCAAACATTGGAAAAATCCAATTTTAATTCATTATAAGCTGCCCAAACTAAAGAGTTATTGGAGCCTTTATATAAAGGTTCAATTACATCAAATATGGTAAAAACTTAACCCTAAAGTCTAGGAATTTAAAAGGCAACAATTTATTATTCTAAAAATAAAACTAAATAGTAATAGTAAACCCTTGCTCTTCAAGTCATGTTGAACCATGTGCATGTTGTCCCCATCAACTCTCCCGAGGTGGGAGAAACTCGACCTTGAGTTTCATCTTGAGTAGAGATATTAAACACGACCTTTCTAGCAAGACAAATACTTAGAATAAATCAGCTGCTTCAAAACTTTGTGAAAAATAGCAGCTTCAAAGTGTGAAACTTGACAGATACTTCTCAATTTATCAAAGAACGTGGTCAAGTGAGAATCACAGTGTAGCTCGAAACTGTCGACACCAAGAAAATCTATAATCTAGATCTTGAGTAAATTGGATTGACAAACACCACATTTTGACAAGTTGGCTTTCTCAGGATGAGATTCTTGCACAACAATTTCTTTAACACCCAAATTATCAGCAATGGGTGTAAGATCCACGCCCAAGTCTTTTGTTACCTCCTCAAATTCTTCGGAGACTGGAACAATTTCTTGCGCCATAGATTCATTTAATTCCTTCTGAATCTCTAGAGAAATAGCATTTGCAGCACATGAATAGTTAACTACAAGTAGAGGCTCAACACACAAATTGTCAACTTCAATGACAACTTCAATACTCAAGTTCAAACCTCCTATAGCTGGCACAAGTTCATGGAATGAATCACCCTCTTGTTCCATAGGTTTAGGCTCATCAATTATTGCTTTCTCAGAATTGGAGCTCATGTCCAAAGAAATAGTAGGAGGGAGAACTTGTGGAGGAGTCCACTTGTTTTTACTGCATGTTAGACTATTGGCTTGGATAGGACTTACACCAGAACTTTCTCTACAAATAGAAGCAACGATTGGAGCATAATCATCTAAAACAAAGCCCAAAGATTGCACTGCTTTCATAAGATGGGGCTTCAATTTATCAGCACAATTTGTGAGGACTTGTTCTCCTAATTTCCAAAATAGAGATCCAACAATCCCATTCATCTTCGGTACACAATCCAAGAGAGGATATAGAAGCTCCTTTAAGATGTCATTGCTTTCCTCTAAAACCATAGTCATGATTGTTCCATGTTGAGAAATATACCATGAGGGCAATTAAATTGAGCAACTGTCAGAAACTGTTGGAACATCTCAATAAGCAGCTTATTACACCCAAGACTTAACATCTTTCGGCATAACTTGGTCCTTGCAACATTATTAAGGATGAAAAAAGATGTGTAATAACATTTATACTCGGGCGATAATGTACCAAATGCTGCAACTATGATTTGAAAAACTTCCTTCATCTGCTCGTCATTGTAAGGAGGAGTTGGTGCAGTTATCCTCAAAATCTCACAGATGCATGACGCAACTGAAACTCTCATGTCGGCATTCGGATGCCTCAAAAGCCTAGGAGATATCAGTGCTTTCATTAAAGGCCAAAGTGCATCTTGCATGAACCGAGATGGGAATGGTCCTACTTTTGATTAGTTGTATATAAGCTTATCAAGTAGATAACAAAGCTCACTAATATAATAGGGAGGAATTATAAGTTTTCTCCCAACATCTATGAGTAGCTTTTCAAGTTGGTATTCTGAAGTAATCACAAAAACAAATCAGCTAAAGAATAGGAATTAAGTATTCTGGATTAGGATAACCTAGACCGGAATAGTTTGATTTGGGGTTAGGATAACCCTGTCCATGATTTTTTACCACTAAAATAGCCTCTCCTCGGTTGGAATAGCCTAAATTGGATTGAAGATAATCCTGCCTGAAATTGGAGTATGATACTCCTGGATTGACATATCTTGGATTAGAACAACCTGTCTTGATATAAGAATAACCCTATCCAAGGTTGCAGCTCCTTATCCGCAACTGGAATGGACTAAGCTTGCAACCAAACGACTCGTATTCCCTTTTTGTTTTAAAACCAAAGCTTCCTGGAAGCTTCTAAAAAACGATACACATGAGGGAGGGAGAACCAAGGGTCGACAGCGAAGGCAAGGGTCATCAGCAACGACGACGGCGACGGCGACGCGACAGCGGCGGCTCAATCACATAAGGCCAACGATGAATCGACGACGAGAGCTCATGGAGAAGGCTTGTCGGGGCTTGCGAGCACGCGAGTAAGAGTCCCAAGGTGCGGAGTTGCTCCGATGGTGGCTGTCTGGGTGTTCTCTGACAGCGATGGCATCTGACGATGGTTGTAGAAGACTCAGATGGCGGTGTTGGTGGTTGGCAGCGACGCCGTGGACTCAAACGACGGCTCTGGTGCTGCTGGGAGGTCTGATGGTGCTTGTAAAGTAAGGGTTGGTTTTCCAACAATGCCATTGATGTGACAGTGGGCTTCCAGCGATGGTGGCCTCTGACAGCAACAAAAGAGGTCGTCGGCGATGGGGGATGTCGATGGTGGTGTCGATTAAGGTGTTTTATATGGGTTCACAGTGGGGGTTCGAAGGATTTGGGGTTTGAGTTCACAGTGGGTTTTGATTCGTTGGGGTTTTATGGATGGGTTTCAAGGGATTTGGGGTTTAGGTTCACAATGGGTTTTGATTTTGATTGATTGGTTGATGCGATGCTAGGGGTTAATGGTTTGGGTTTGTTGGCTGGTTCGTGAGGGTACTTGATTGTATTTGAGAGAGGTATTGGAGTTCTGGATCAGTAGTTAGTCTTGGTGTGGGTTTGATTTGGGCTTCTGATTTGTTATACGATGTTATTCGTGGTGATTGGGGCTGATAGTGAAGGGGTTGTATAGGAGGAGTTTTGGGTGTGGTTGGGATTTTGGTTGGGGTCTATGTATGAAGGGTTTTGGATGAGATTGGGATTTCCTTTATGATCGAAGGTGATGCATTGACAGGCTATGTTGGGATGTTATGGGTTGTAGTGGTGATGCAAATTGGTGTGACTGTGGTGATGAATCGACCGGGACTTCGGGTTTGGCAGTGAAGCTGTGGCAGTGGCGATGGCGAGAAGCACCTAACAATCAGAGACTTGCTTGAGGGATGTGCATGATCGAAGTTTGTTCTGATACCAAGCTGATGCAAGATAACCTCAAACATGAAAAAGAGAGAAAGAAGTAGAGAAAGAAGCTAGAAAAGAAGCAAGAAGAAGCAAGAAAGAAGCAAAACCCTAGGAGTCGACACCTAGGGGTGTTTGGAGTCGACACCAAACGTTGGAAAAAAAATCTAATTTTAATTCATAATAAGCTACAAATTAAAGAGTTATTGGAGCCTTTATATAGAGGTCTAATTACATCAAATATGGTAAAACTTAACCCTAAAGTCTAGGAATTTAAAAGGCAACAATTTATTATTCTAAAAATAAAACAAAATAATTATGGTAAACCCTTGGTCTTCAAGTTAATAGGCCAAGCTGGGCCATTCTGTTGAACCATGTGCATGCTGTCCCCATCAACTCTCTTAGGGTGGGAGAAACTCGACCTCGAATTTGAGTTTGGATGGAGATACTAAATTCGCCCTTCCCAAATAAACTTGAATAGGCCAACCGCTTGAGTCGTTGAATTAATTCAACTTCAAAGTGTGCAACCCGAATTAAGATCTCAATTTAGCAAAGAACTCGAGCAAATAGCGGTCACATGTTAACTCAAAATTTTCAACACCAAGAAAATCTATGATTTGGACCTCGAGTAGATTGGACAGACAAGCAACAAATTTTGACAGACAAGCAATAAATTCGAGTTGTTCTCTTTTAAGATGTCATCGCTTTCCTCTAAAACCATGGTCATGATTGCTTCCATATTGAGAAATATACTATCAGGACAATTAAATTGAGCAACTGTCAGAAACTGTTGGAACATCTCAATAAGCAGCTTGTTACACCCAAGCCTTAACATCTTTAGGCATAACTTGGTCCTTGCAACATTATTAAGGATGGAAAAAGATGTGTGATAACATTTGTACTCAAGCGATAATGTACCGAATGCTGCAATTATGATTTGAAAAACTTCCTTCATCTGCTCGTCATTGTAAGGAGGAGTTGGTGCAATTATCCTCAAAATCTCAGAGATGCATGACGCAACTGAAACTCTCACGTTGGCATTCGGATGCCTCAAAAGCCTAGGAGATATCAAGAGTCGACACCTAGGGGTGTTTGGAGTCGACACCAAACATTGGAAAAAAATCCAATTTTAATTCATAATAAGCTACCCAAACTAAAGAGTTATTGGAGCCTTTATATAGAGGTCCAATTACATCAAATATGGTAAAAACTTAACCCTAAAGTCTAGGAATTTAAAAGGCAACAAGTTGTTATTCTAAAAATAAAACTAAATAGTAATGGTAAACCCTTGCTCTTCAAGTTAATAGGCCAAGCTGGGCCATCCTGTCGAACCATGTGCATGTTGTCCCCATCAATAAAACTCTTGGAGGTAAGTAAAGAAGTCGTTTGAGGCTTGGAATGCACTTTCCTTCATGGGCAGCAGCGTATATTGTTGATCTCCCTTGCATAAAGTGTATGTATTCCTCTCCCCATCATGGATAGTTTGTCTATCATACTGCCAAGGCCTCCCAAGAAGAATATGGCAAGCATCCATGGGTACTACATCACACCACACTGCATCAAAATACTTCTTTCAAATGGAAAAATAAACCAAACGCTTTGTTACCCTCACTTCATTTCCCTTCTTGAACCAAGAGAGCTTATAAGGATTAGCATGCTCTTGGGTTGGAAGCTTCAATTTGTCCACCACCTCTTGTGAAACAACATTCTCACAACATCCCCCGATCAATGATCATATTACAAACCCTTCCATCAACACTACAAGTAGTATAGAAAATATTGGTTCTCAACCAATCTTCCTCGGATTCTTGCTTTGGCACTAACAAAGTCTTCTTTAACATAAGTGCCATGCCTTCTACTTCATCACAATCTCCACCAATCTCCTCATTTAAGGGCTGGTCATAAGTTGGTGGCATATCAAAACACACATTTTCATCAATTTCTTCCATCAAAAGTGCTCTATTGCACTCCCCCATGGTCTTTCTACAATCCAAGGACTTGTGACTGGGTTCTCCACACTTAAAGCACTTAAAGTTTCCACTTTGGAACTGATTTCCAGCCCCTTGACAACTTGTATTAGGCTGATTTTGAGTTGGAACAGCAGCTTTAGCAACTTTAGAAGGCTGCACATCACCCCATTGACTTCCTTTTCCAACTTGAGATGAATTACCACCTATGGTAGCTTTGGTAAGGCTGTCCAGCCCTTGAAACCCCTTGAAATTGCTGACCAGATCTAGAAACACTCCAGTTTCATTGTTTCTCCACCAACAAAGATCGGCTATAGGCTTCCGAAATGGTCCATAAAGGATGCAACACAAGGACGTCTTGGATAGAAGTCTTAAGATCACTTAGGTACCTTGCCACCATTTGTTCTTCACTTTCATTCAAATCAACCCTTGCTACTAGTTGATAGAAAGTGTCAGTGTAATCATCAACACTTCCCGTTTGCTTAAGATTGTGCAATTTCTTATAAAGAGTATGCATATAATTGAAGGGAATGTAGTGATGCTTAACTTCTTTTACATCTTGTTCCACTCTTTAATCTTGCCCTTTCCACATCGTTGGCGATGCATTTGCAGTTGTTCCCACCAAGAATCCGTTCACTCACTCACTAGAATAGATATTCAATCATTTTTAGGTATAGTCCTAAAGTATACACTGGGGGAGCTCCCCCAAACCCCCCTCTAACCCCACTCAAACTCCAAAAAAGCAAGAACTCTAACTCTATTTCAGGGCAAGGTTATTGACAAAAGAGACAGGGCAAGATTATTGATAAAACCAACTTTCCAATTTAACCTCGCAGTCTTTTTCGCCACATCACGTATAATGGGAATCGAACCCCCTCTGCTGCTGGCAGGCCAATGGAGAATGTCCTACTTCGATCCAGCAACTTGTTAGGAGTAGGAAAGCGTCTGTCAGGAACCTTTTAAAAATAAAAATAAAAATCTTAAAAAGGGAATGGAATACTGAAGTGAATGAAAGAATTCCAGGGGCCGTTCAGTGGTTCGAAAAGGGATTACTAGCTTGAATTTGCTCAGTAGAGTACTGGCTTCCTTGCCTTAATGAATGAGCTTGAAGTGCATGCTTTGTGCTTTCCTTATCCTTTCTTTTAGGAATTCCCTTCCCCCCAAGGATTCAAGATTGGTTGGTTAACCTTCCTCCCCTAGGGGTTAAGTTGGGCGTTCCACTTTTTTCTCTTCATTTTCCCCATATCATTGAATTTGAGCCCTTGCTGGAATAGGTCCTGCTGCGGGGGTATCAGGCAATTGCTCCTCAGGAGCTTCCTTGAAGCACTTCCTTGGAGGCGAATTGAAACCAACTTCACTTTCCTTTCATCCAACACTTCGTAATCATAAAAAATTCTTTCAAAAGTATTGAGCCAATCAATAAATTTTTCCGGATTAAGGCTTCCTCTAAACTCCGGAATGTCAATTTTCAGATTATACTCCAACTTGGAGTCTTGCTTTGCCACAAAAGGTCTTCTTCTTTGGTGAACCCCAAAGGGATTCTCAAAAGAAGTATCGGTGTCCTCGGACTCAAAATTCACCTCACTAGGAGGTTGGAGTCGATGAACCATCTCCGTCAAGACCTCAATTTGCCTTCTCAATTCTCCAATCTCATCTTTCTGTTGCTGGTTTTGTGGTGGATCAACTCGTCTACCCACTTGCGGCTGATTTTCATCCCCCAACTCCATGTTCATAGCATTTCCTCTGCCTCTACCTCGTCTACCTCTTCCTCTTTGAGCCATAATAACAATATGAACTCAAATAGTGGTCTGGAAATGAAGAAGATTAACCCAGACAGCAACAGAAATATAAGAATTCTGCCAACTGAGCAACAAAAGACAAGGTCGAGCAATCCAGCACCCAAACCAACTCAGATTTACAAGCCAACTCAGTCACAGAGCACAGAACTGATGTAAAACACCTGAAAACTCAGTTGTATTGAGCTCTGTTGCCACAAGCAGCCTCCAACGACAAATTAACACAGTAGATCTCAAATCAGAGTCACGATAGTAACCAGAAGAGAAGCTTCGACCTTGTGTCTTTGCCAAGTCAAGGCTTCAATTGCTGCGATTGGGTCTGACACAGCAAAGCTCGAGCACTTGCAATGGAAAATCACACCACTAGGGTGCTTCAAACTGAGTATCGACTGCAAAATTACACTCGATTGCTGCTACAAAAGCTTTGACCAGACCAATAAAATCAATCGACCAACCCTAAATCAATTGTCGACCAGAGATGGAGATAAATTACATCACTACGCCAATAAAATCAATCGACCAATCCTAGATCAATTGTCGACCAGAGATGGAGATCAATTACATCACGTACAATGCTGCAATGCTCTGAAAAAAAAATGAGAGGAGAACAGTGGTAAATCCTTCATCACTGGACTCGAATTCTACGACCATGGAGTTTTGAACAACCCTCGGCAAACCCTAGGTGTCTCGATCACAACTGAGGCTTCAAACTTCATCTCAGCAGAAAACTATGACTTTGTCACAGTGAATCGAACAAGCTCTGATACCAAATGATGACCATGCACTCATATTCCAGAGAAAATTGTAAGTTATTTGCGAGAAAGATAAATTGAGAGAAAGTGAAAGAAATCTGCAATCCTTGAGAGAAAACAGAGAGCAATTGCTCTACGAATCAATTACAAAGTATATTCTGCTGAAAAACTGATTCTAAAAGCTTCTACAACCTATTTATAACGAATAAAGCTGTAAAATGACATAACTACCCCTTAGCTAAGTTTCTACATACAAGTGAACCAACAAAAAAATGCTTGAAACACTGAACTACTGTGAGTTGCTGCTGGAAAGGAAAAAACAGCCTCCTTAACAGTTCTCTTGACAATCCATTTGAGCATATCAGGTTGGCCTTCTAGAAGCCTCGCCAGAAGCGACTAGTCGCTTCCCGAATGTTCTGTATTGAAGAATGAGTTAAGTGCAATTGAAGTATGAGTTAATTCCCTCTCCCCCATAGCAGCACTCTATTTTACTAGTACTGATGAGAAAGACGCTCGAAAAAAGATAGGTTCCTTTTTTGTTTTTCATTTCTCATCAACAAGGGCTAAATAACTCTCGAACTTCTTTCCTTGGAGAATTCTAAGTTTTAGACATCGCAGAGACTACAATATTATTGCCAAGCCCTAGTCCCATTGATTTGGTGATTTGGTCATTTGTATAATCAACATTGTGAACCTGTTTGTTAGTTCAAAGTTTTATGGAAGTAATTAGCTCTCTACCATGCTAGAAGCACAAAAGATGATTGAACGTTTTTCCAATAGGCTAGTAGACCTAAAATTTCAAATTTCTCCCAAAAGTTTTGAATGGCATCTAACTTTTGACATTGAAGTTGAACATCTATGCAGAGTTTTTTTTCATCAGTAGAACCCTTAGGAATCAGAGATTATGAGCATAATTCTCAACCAGATTTGGCACTGCAGTATGGTTCAGGAAAACTTACCCACATTGTAATGATTTGAGGCCCAAGAAAACAATGAGAGAGAGAGAGAGAGGATAATATGGTGTACCTAGGTAACTCCTAAAATTTCCAAGGCTAGTATCTCCACTTGGAGCAAAATGCTCTATTTTCAGACCTTTACATAGGCTTCACTATGTAAGTTTCCAAACCAATACACATACTTGGGAAGACTAACTAATAAATTAGCAAAACATCAAATGTACAAAATGAAAACGATAAGATCAAACAAAAAGGAAATCCACAAAAACTATTCCAAACCAAACTATAAGGCCCCGTGGGACATCAAGGATCCATTGTCTTTCACATTGCAGTTGAAGTTATAAATCCATTTTTATGAGAGCGCAGCCATCGAAGAAATTTCAAAGCTATCCACCTACCACTACAAACAATGGTAGGAGATCAGATTAACGAATTTATGAAATGATACTGTCAACTTTTTCAATTATCATTTCGATTTAGCAACTCAATTTTTAATGTAATATCAAAAAATTTCGAAATTATTCCTAAAATTTAAGGTCTGTAATAAATCCGGAGGCAATGGCCGGAGGCAGCAGCAGAAACACTTTTATCGGGGCTTAAGGTGAATGGAAACACTTTTTCAATGGGGATCTTGTAAACTATGCTGAACTATTGGGTAGGCAGGGTATCTTTGAGGGGCCTCTTGAAACTCATATATCTTACTTTGGGGAAGCCCTACCCCTTCCCCCTCTCCCGCTTGCTTCATCAGCCACTGGACTTAATGTCTACTAACACCTAGATAACTAAAAATGAGTAAGATGCATTCTCATTCATTTGAGCTTCAAAGTGGCGGGACATAATGAATGAGATCAAAATTAACCTATTCCAACACCTCAAACATATTTAGAACTTCAAAGTAGAAGTGAGTAGTTAGTTGCTTTTCCTTTTGAAGCCCCGCAATCCACATGGATTGATTGGGCAAGTAGGGATCAATAAAAGATATGGGACCCACAGCTAAAACTCTCCATTTTTCTTTTATTTTATTTTTTTTGAGGTTATAGCTTCCATATCCAACCACTCTATGGAAACTGCATCAAAGTTCAATGACAAATTCAAAAACCACAAGAGGGTAAAATAAAATAAAAAACAAAACAAAAGGAGAGCTTAGTTTAGGGATCGGAAAGGTAATAAAGATGAGTAAGACCAAACCTTATAATAAATGCTTAGAAGAAGGCTGGAAGACCATTAATGAAGCCAAACATAAAGCATATGATGTATTTTACAATATACAAGGTACAAAAAAATAGAAGACAATGAAAGAAGCACAATTCTTAAAGAAAATGTGTAAAAGGTAAAAGACATTTTAGAATTTGATTAATGAAGATACCAAGAAGCTTTGAACAAAGTAAAAATGTTGCCCTAGGGAAATACATGGACTATATGACTTTCACAAATAAATAAGTTATTGCCAAGGTGAAGAAAGAAAAGTCTCTAAACACAAATGGTACATCAGCAGATGTGGCAAAAGCATAGAAAATTTTGTTTGGCTTACTGGACTAATATATATAATTGCGAAGAGCCGAAGACTAAAAAAATGACAACTTGACTAAAATATATAATTACGAAGACTCAAAAAATGACAAAGTTTTGAATTCTTCTGAACCTGTATACAAGAACACCACAAATTACCAAAGGTTTACTTACCACTAAGTGAACAAAAAAATGTGCACTAAAATTTGAAGGAGATGTTTAGCACTAACAATTAAAATAAGAAAATAAAATTCCTTTATATTCTTGGAAACTTCATGAATAATCTGTTCATGCATAATCTTAGGGAAATATAAGGAAAAGAGAGAGAGAGAGTACAAGGAGGTGCTACTTCATGTAAAAACAGTTGATTAACAAACCTCATGAAAATGAAGTGAGAGAAGCCACAAAATAAAATAATGGGACAGTGAAACAGAACTTTCAGATGCTATATTTTGGAGCTAGAACTTTTTTGTTTACTTTCACAACATTAAAAAACATTCCACAGATGAATCTCTTGAGTAGCTCATATTTGCCTATACTGAAACTAACAGTGACATAGAAGACTTAAAAATATGGCTACCTTACTCAAGAAATTAGCCTAGAGTGGTAGAGTTTATATCTTTCTCATTAGGCAAGCAGGTAAAGAAGGAGTTCAAGAAGAGGTAGATACTCCAACCTAGTCTCCAATGCAACCCCAGAGGACCTTAACCAGCTAAGCCACCTGGTTAAAGATTGATAGATGGCTCATATACCACAGGTGGTTTTTTGGTGTATATTATTCCCAAAAGACAAGGTGTTGCAAGACAAGGCATTTGTTAACAAGATAAAACAGGGGATATGAGCAAAACTAATAAATGAAAGGGGCGAATTTTTTTTTTTTTTTTTTTTTTTTTGGCTGAGAACCCTAGGAAATGTAAGCTGATATCTAACTAGTACCTTAAATTTGGTTCAACACAACACAAGGTATACTAATCTTGTCCAAAATAAATTATGAGAAAATGCTCTAGAAGTTATGAAAAACATGATTTCAACCAAGGTGTGAATAACAACCAAGGTTTTTTGAGATGGACTTTTGGGGATTGGGTAAGGGCAAGAAGGCGAGAGTTCTTTGGAGTTGTGCTTTTTTGGCTGTGTTTTGGGTTATTTGGCTTGAGAGGAACGCAAGGATTTTTGAGGATAGAGCATCTCCTTTTGATGAGTTGTGGGATAGAGTGCATTTTTTGGGATCTTTTTGGGCTTCATCTTCAAAGGAATTCGGTGATATTCCTCTATTTTTATTAAAATCTGATTGGCGAGCTGTTTGTACTTAGTATGGGAAGTATTTTCTTGTTTATTCTTTTTTACTGTAGTAGATATTAGTTTGATAGTTAGATTCGGGTGGACTCCTAGTCCTCCCCCTTCTTTGTATCTCTCTATTTTCTTTTTACTCTAATAATACAGATTTTGTTGTTTATCAAAAATAAATAAATAAATAAATAACAACCAAGGAAACAAGTTTTTCCATTTTCTCACCTTCAATCAAACAACATCCAACAAAATATAAATATTTAATTTAACACACTTAAGAAAAACGCAATTTCTTGTAATACAAAAATGAAGCACAATAAAGAACTCCACAATGGATTTAAAGAAATCTGGCCAAGGAAGAATATAAAACATGTCTAGTAACAACATAGACAAAGGTAGGTATAGAATTAAGGTGATAGTCGCAAAGCACCTTAAAGTATTTATTCTCAGAACTAAGATGGTTATACATGGCCCAAGTTTAATTTTGATGCTCTCAGAATGGAAAACAGTACAAGTTAGTCGATGCTGCATTGTCCAATCAAAGGAAGAAAAAAATAAATAAAAACAAACTCGCATCATAACCAATAGAATTATTTCCCCAATGTTTTCCAAACAAAAAAAGGTGAATTTAACATGTCTGTACATATAAAAATTCCCTATGCTAGTATCTAATCAAAGTTTGGTTATGGATTGCCCACAATTCCTAAAGCCGAATCATCTTTTAATTTCCCACAATATCCATAAAGTTGTAAGGTTAATTCAACTACTCCCTACAACTGTGAGGACAAAAATACCAATTAACACAGCACTCTCACTTGGTATTGTTAACAGGCGCCATATGATCCAGCATTCCAGCTTAAAACTTTATAACTAAAATTTTCAGAATTACATCATGACAACCACTTGAGTTTGTAATTAATACGCTAGCAAATTCAGGTGCTAATAAGAATAAAACTGTTTCAGATGGTCACCACTTCAAATAGTTTCCTTCTCATGAAAACCATCATTTATAATATAGAAAGATGTGAAACAAGAGCACTAATCATACCTTGTAACCCATGAGCAAAATGGCACTTGCTCCCGAAGGGGCAATTCCCAGTGGTCTCCCACTTATTACAAATCCTCGTTTTCCAATTGGACGGCTTTTGGTTCTGCCCATTGCCACCATTCCCATACCCCCCACCACCACCACTACCGACCAGTCGGGCTCAAACTTATTGCCACACTTTCCCTTGCCCTCGACTGCTCGTCATGCAAAAAACTACAATTATCCCCATACGGGCACCCTTCCTCCGTATAAAATTTCTTGCAATGCCGCCCCTTATACGACCTCTGCGAGTCTCCGCGCATATCCAGAGAACTAAACGTGGGAATGGCGTGCTCCTCCCTCGGCTCCATTATCACAGTACGATCCTCTTCGTGGGCCGCCACGATTTCTTGCCAATTGGGTGGTGGACGACGGAGCTCTTCCATGCCGTGTGCGAAATTACAATTAGTAATATAGGGGCAAACCCCGGCACGGAACTTACAACACAATTTGGTCTTGAAAAACATCTTTCCAATGGCTTTCGATCGGTTATTGTTGCCAACTATAATGGAATCGCCGCCGCTGCCTTGCGAATTCCTGGATTTCTTGCTGGGGGGTTCGCTGCCAGATCGAGATTGGGATTGGGATTGCCTATTATCGTAGTTTGAATTCGAAAGGGTTTCCACATTCCAAGCTCTGTAATCATCTTCAGTCGCCCAAATTGCCTGATCAGTCAGACCCGGAACCCAATTGTCAAACCCGCCGCTCCCAGAAGCTTCCGGTACGTTTGCGCCGATGAACCCCGCTTCAGGGTTGAAATCCATGCGTGGAAGAGAATACCCAGTGACTAAAACATTCAAGAAAGGAGAAGCAGAGAGAGAAAGAAGAAGAGGGGTTGATGGAAATGTTGATAAAGCCCCTGTTTCTTGATCATGCAGGAAGGAACCCAGTAGGTAAAAATGTTTAAGAAGACAGACCCAGAGAGGTAAACCCTAAACTTTGATCAAACGGAAGAACCCCACCAGTCAAACATGCAGAAAACACTAAGTGTTGAGAGAGAAAGAGATTGAGAGAGACTTGTAAGCTTATAGCTGTATGGTCTTCTTCAATGATAAAATGATTTTTCTGCTTCGTGCAGTTCGACGAGAGAGAGAAAGATTGCTTTGTGGAGTTGGATGTGTGAGAGAGTCGTTCCTCCACATGCCAGGTTCGGATGATGATGAGGTAAGAATTTTGTTAAAACCTTAGCGCACAAAAAAAAAAAAAAAAAAAGTTATAAATTGTATATTTCGCACTCGATCCAATTCTCCCACACTACTCATTCTCAGCATTATGGGAGCTTCTTCATCGGATATTTGATGTACATGTCGGCTCGGCAAGCTTCTTGTTTTGGTGTTTTGTTTTTTTAACTTGCATTGTCGTCAATCTTAAAAATATTGATCACAAGATTGTTATCTTGACATTACCTTAGTTATATTCATGTCATGTTACATTTTCCCTCTAATGATTAGTAATTTAATACTTTTACTAATTAGCGTATCTGTTTACACTACCTTTTTTTACTTTATACACACTAGATTTGTACACACATTCTTTTAAGTTAAAAAGAATGCACTTCTACTTTATAAATACAGCATAATACTTAAACTAACTTTAACCTTAACCTTAACCCCAAAAAGTTTAGTACATTTAAACTAAACATATTGTATTTGTTTAATACATTATGACTGAACAATTGCAAAAAATTTAGTTGGTATATCCCGAGGAAAATTCGCTCCAAACTATGATGGCCCTTATGTTGTGAAAAATGCGTTCTCAAGAGGAGCCCTCATACTGACAGAAATGGACGGCCAAGAGCTCTATGGCCCAGTGAACTCCGATGCAGTCCGAAGGTACTATGCCTAAGGATGAAATATGAATTCAGTCAAAAGATAGGAACTTGTGAAACCCCTTTTCTGTCATCGAGAAATTGTGATCAATGCCAAAGTCAATTCCATGAAATGAATTCCTTTGCTCAACTCAACTATACGACTGCTCCGTTCCACCAAGATTGAGGCGAGACACATTCAATTGGGAGTCCGTTGAAAAAAAAAAAAAACAAAAACAAAACAAAACAAAAAAAGAAAAAAGCGGCTCCTATGGTCTCCGCTCCAACAGTTTCAAAGCAATCAAAGGATTCCGGCAAGTCACAATGATTCTTATAAAGGGGTGACATCCAAATTCCCTTCTTCACAAAGACTGAGTACTAGAAGAAAAGTTGCTCAAAGAAAAGTGCTTGGAATCCATCATCACTTAGAATTCTTTTCCGATCATAGAATCGGGGATGGTTGAAGACCGTGACTACTTATTCATGGTTTGTTACTCACCAAAGCTCTAATGGCTGAAGTTCCCTCAAAAAAGGATAGTGGCAGGATGTCCACAGCATTGTCAGTCTGTCTAATGAGTTCAAGTTTTCAAACTAATCTATGTGAAAGTGCCCAGTGGATTCAAATGAAGCCATTGCAATTGAAAGGTAGAAATTTACACATTTATTGCTTGCAAAGTTTTCTTTTCAAAATAAAACAAAACACGCACAGCACGCACTAAAGCACACGCGCACAAAGATACAAATGCTAGTTTTGTAATAGAAAGCTACTCACAAGAAAGCCTGGCAACTACAAGGGAGAACGCATCAGGAAACAATCCCTGGATCAAACTCCACTGAATCTTTTTAGCACTTTACCAAGGAAACCGCGCTCCTTGCGTCGCTGAGTCGAAGTATCGCCAGATGATGATTCAGGCAACGCTAGTTCCTCAGCCTCAATCATCGTCTCTCATAAACCTATGCGCAATGACTCGAGCTCGGCACTCAAACGACCCTTCTCGGTCTATAGTTCGACACACTGACTCTCTAGAGACCGCTGAGCGGACAACCAACTATGACGAATGCTCTTATGACGCACCTGCTGGTTGGTAAGGAAATCTTCATATGATGGATTGACAGATAGGGATGCAGATGGTCCCGACAGCTCCAAGTTGGCTCCAAAGGCGTGTGACACCAAGGTCAGATAATCCCGAGTCACATACTGGTTCCCGAAGGATTCCTCAGCATCATACCCATAAGCTATAGGATAATGGTTTTTCCCTTTCCACATCCTCATGGCCTCTCGAGTTCTCTTCTTAGAAAAAGGAGCAAAGTCGAAAAACTAGGACGAGATGTCAACAGCTGTTGGAATGCCCTGAACTTTACCGAACTGACGAAATACTCGGTGTGGGAGAAAAGCAGACATGCCGTATAGCCCGACTAGTAGGACAAAGAACCCTGCATCACAGCTCCAGATAGCATCAAACTGGCAGAGCCAACTCATCTTCCAAGCAATCGCCTCAAAAGGGGGATAACTCAGAAACAACTCCCACTAGACAATGTCTAGGGAAGGTTGTGCCACAGTGTTGGCGTACAGATGGTCGTGAATCAAATCTTCTCAATGATAGCTACCCGCAAGGATAGTTTGGAATTGAAACAAGTGCTCTAGAACCCATACCTTGAGAAGAGCAGTGCATCCCAGAAATAGACTACTACCATCGACATTACAGCAAGTGCAGGGAGCAAATCATCTCGCTCAAGATCATCGGAATCATGGTCTTGTCCTTATCTAGTTGATCCACGATAGTACTGACTTTACTATCAACGAGACCTGGCTTGTACGCAAAGATAATCGATCCATACACTGCCAAAGCAAAGACTCGAGGACAGTTCTGCCGCCAACTCTCCTCGTCATGAGTGAATGCCGCTTCATGGTTTGCATACCCTACCGAGTGAGCGAAACGACTCATAAGGAAGTGCAGAGAACACTTAGGGGTCGTCCCAGCACCTCCTGATTTTAAAGACAAATGGTTTTGCCAAATCCTAAGCAGATCACTCAAAGCATGCTTCCCTCCTCGACCAATGGGATCAATCAAGTCATCATGACTATGGGGCAACCCCATCAACCTCCCAAGTTCCTCCAGAGTAGGAACCATTTCACAAATGCCGAATCTAAAACAAGCATGCTCCCTATTCCAATGGCTAATCAGAGCCTCCATCAGTAGGATATGTACATCTACTTCTACTAATGAAACAAGATTTCCATAAACAGAGTAGATATGACTCACCTCTTCAGAAGAGAAGTGCCACGCCCATTTCTTCAAACCCTCATAAGAGCAAGAGTAGAGTCGGGGAGTAGAAGCACTGGCCTTAGAGCCCCTAACCGAAAGAAATGAGAACTTTGGAAGACTTTGGAGTTCTAGGAGTGTTCTCTGGTATTTTTCTTTTAAATGGTATGAATGCTGGACTATCCACCGCTTCAGATTGCTTTATACAAGAAAGTACCCATTCATGCTTGCCATGCCAGCGTGAGTGGGAAAGCTTCCCACGCCTACATGGTAGGCGTGAAAAGGCTGTCATGGGCCATGGGCCCGTTCGCTAAGATAACGCGACAGTTCTTCAACCAGTAGTCAACCTACATAGCAAACAGAGCCTGTGCACTTCAACAAGGACATATCAACTCCTTCAAAGGCCCACCCGGCCTCCCTCGACAATCCAATCAGAACCACAATGGCAGCATACAACTCTAAAGCAAGAAAAAAATGACATGCAGTCACACAATTCCAGAATCACACTCAGAGGTAAACAATTTATCAATACCAAAGTTCAAACATCCAAAGGTTCAAGTAAATAGGGTGACAACATGTGCAAATGCACTCAAATACATGTCCAGAAGTACATAAAAAGGGGGAAAAAAAGAAGAAATGGGCCTCAAGCATCAGGCTCAGTCCATCAAGCGCCCTCGCCATCACTCTCGGTCTCCTCGGAGTCTCCCTCATCGCCGCTCGCCTCCCCGGCATCCTCCTCGACCTCAGGATCATCGCTGCCATCACCGATATCATCTCCATCAGCTCCATCGAGCTCAGCATCAGCGTCAGACCCTGCCTCAGCCATCGGCTTGTCCTGACCAGTCCCTGGCTCCACCAATGCCACCGTGTCAATCTCTTCTATGGCGCCAAGCACCATGGTAGCCTGAAAAGGAAAGAAAAAGAAGAAGAAAAGATCAAATGAAGCAATGATAAGCAATGATGTTAAATAAGAAGAACCACTACGGCAAATACAAACCTGAGTGTCCTTAGCAACTGGGGCAGAGTCCGGGACCATCTCCATATCAGCTGCGGCCCTCAAACTCTTGCCACTAGCCCTCGCCCTAGCCTGCCTCAGCTCCTGGAGCTCTGTTTCCACTGCCAACTGATGAAAGAATTTGATAAGCAACAGAAAAAGAATAGCAAGAAAAGTAAAAACGAAAATAAAGAAACTCATATAGCACTGTACATGGTAGACACAGTCTCGCTCCAGGACATCGAGACGGCGAGTTATCACCTCGTGTTCCACCTGGTTCACCACAATCAGGTCCGAACAGGCCCTAAGTTGTTAAGATAGAAAAATAAGTTCAAAACCATCCAATGGAAGGAGCAAGGACATGATATGGAAAGCAAAAGAGTCACAGCAACTCACTAGCCAGTGGCGCAATACGTTGCCACCGAAAGACACGCCGCCGATGGTAGGAATGGTCAGCATGATGAAACTGATGGACTGGGTAGCGAACCAAGCGTGGTAACCATCGCCGACCTCACCAAGATGCTAAGCTGCGTCCTCAATCACCCCAGGGAAGGTGTCAAGACTCCCGAATCATACCTCAGGAGGTGATAGCGGGATCCGGATCTCCCCAGTCAACTGATGGTAGGCCCGCTCACCCATGTACATCTCCTAGGAATCCCAACCCCGGACAACCGATTCCTCGCATCCACTACCTCGTCATGCCCAAAGTGCTCGCTGTCGAGGTAGGGCTGGAAAGTGGTTTGAGAAACAAAAACAGAGAAGTTAACAACTAATGGCAATGCATATAGTTCAACTATCTCAGAAATCAATAACTATAACTCACCAAGTCAATCGTAACGCACTCGAGCTGCAAGCGGGCTATCAGGAAATCATTGAAGGCCACTTGGATGTCCTGGGCGTCAGGATCCCACCGCCGCCTATAGGAGAAGGCGTCAGCAATGGCCGTCGAGGGACGGAAGGGAGGAATGTGCTCAAAAGCCCATATCTATTACAAAAACAGAACGCACATCAAAACTACTAACAAGACAAGAAATAATACAAGCATGAGCAGAACTGAAAGGGAAATAGCTTCAAAAGAACATAGAAGTACCTGAAGAAAAGGGTAAAAATGCGAGAACGAGCTAACTGCATATACGGACTTCTTCTGCATACCCTTTAGGAAGGTAGCGAAGGTGGTAAACCCCTAATTATAAGTCCCCAGCCTCTCTCGGTGCTCAATCAGCATCGCGAAGTCATAGGCGATAGTGGATATGCTGTCAGGAAAGAAACAGCTGGCGACGAAGTAGACAGACAAGCGACGGAATATGAGCTTGTTTCGGTCGTCGAAATCTGCAGCAAAGTCCTCGTACTCATCCCCGCCAGTCTGCAGATCGCTTAGCCTGATACGGGACTTCGAAGAACCCGAGGGATCAATCTCCAGCAACCGAGCCACCTCCACTAGCTTCACCTTTCGCCTCAAAAGGGGGGCCCCACTAAACCGAATCCCCGTAATCATCAGTCCAGTCCAGCAGGGTCGGTGTTAGCTCAAACTGAGGCAAATGGAGAGAGTTGGTGTCAGGAAAACACCTCTCACCCAAAGCCTGGATAAATAAACGCCTCACTCTAAAGGCGTCCATAGTCATAAAGGCTCTAAAGCCCACTTCCGCCAGCCAGCCTCAGCAAGGTCGGGTTGCCCTTCTTCGCCAATAAGATCGCCGTGTGCCAAGCACCCCTGAAAGTGAGGTTCCGGCCAATCAGACTTTGTTAAGATTCAAAAGAAAACAAGAAAAGAAACTTGTTAAGACATGTAAAAAGAAATGAACAGTAAAGCAAACAAAAATGAATGGAAGAAAGAAAATAGAAAAGCAAACAAAATCACTCACCGTCCTAATGCGAGCATACATTGAGGGATGGTCTGACAAACCCCTCAACAGCTCAGTATCAGCTACCTGAGCTCTCTCCTCAGTAGTGGGCTCCCTGTGAGCAGCCCGACCAGCAATAGTAGGCAACCGTCGCCTACGGTGCCTACCCCTAGGCGCATCCTGGCCCTCCATGATCCTAGCCAGCTCTTCCTCATCTAGCCCCATCTTAGCGCCCTCTATCTCAGGGCACAGCGCCCTTAGCCTCAACTTTAGGCTCTCTCCCTTAAGCCTCTGCCTCAGCACAGGCTGCCGCTTGCAGCCTCGTCAATCACTATACCACTCCCCATCGCTGCTTGCTCCAGCGGGGAGCCTCAACTACAATGCCCTTGCCCTTCTCAGCACTAAAAGGGCGGCGCCTAGGTGCACCACATCCAGGATTGTCTCCACCAGCTCCTCCAATAGAAGCCATATATCTGCAAAAGCGAAACCATGGAACTTAAAGCATCAGATCATAAGCAATAACAAAGTAAAAGCAGAATTGAGGAAAGAACAAAATCTACAAAGCAGGTAAGTATATGCACATATATATCATAAAGCATGTTAGAGCATGTAATAGATAGATGAGTGATAGAAAGAATAAATCAGAGACAGAAAAGAAAGAAAAACCATAAATAAACATGTCATAAAACTTTAAATCATGATCACAAGAAGGTGTTGATATGTTTTTGGGTGTTTTCATCCATGAGATCTATCGCCGCTTTCTATCTCGACTCACGATAGTCATTTCAAGCTTACATAGCTTGTTCACACCCTCGCTTGGTTCACGCGAACCATCCGCTTCCTATCTCGACTCACGAAAGTCATTCTAAGCTTACATAGCTTGTTCACACCTCCCGTTTGGTTCCCGCGAACCATTCGCTTCCTATTTTGACACTGTGAAAGTCATTCCATGCTTACTTAAGCTTTCCTACATCTCGCTTGGTTCACGCGAACCATACGCTTCCTATCTCAACTCGTGAGAGTTATTCCAAGCTTATTTAAGCTTTCCTGCATCCCGCTTGGTTCACGCGAACCATCCGCTTCCTATCACGACTCACGAGAGTCATTCCAAGCTTACATAGCTTGTTCACACCTCCCGTTTGGTTCTCGCGAAACATTTGTAAGGATTATGCCCTAGAGCCAATCATAGAGATGATTGTTTAGGGATTAGAAGCAATCAATTGATTTCATTTATATATGTCACATTTATTATTGATTTAATAAAATGGCTTATTCTATTATGTTTATATGCATCATTTATATTTACATAATATGTCCATGGAGTTAGAGTTGAGAATATGAAATTACAAAGGGTTGTAATTTTGAGACTATAGATATATCTCTGTACTAAACTCCTAAAACATTCCTAGTTAAAGGTTCACTATGATGGATAGTAATGAACCATAGGACTACCACTTGTTAGATTGACTCTATAGGAGGATAGCTAGTCTAAAGATATTTGTGTGTAGACACTACAACCAACAAGTGGGTGCCTATTATAGAATAGGTACACTGAATGTGACCAAAGATATAAGATAAACTGAATGGAGTTTTAACCTGCCTGTCAATCAGTTTCTCATTGTTATAATGGTACAAGTAATCCTTAGACCTGAGACACCATGGTTGCCTTATACATATAGCTTTTAGAAGTTTGATAACACTAAGTGCAGATCCTTATAGGGGTCTGTAAGGGTATTTATTGGCCCCATTGCTATGTGTGTGAAGGCATGTGAGTGATCAGTAAGGAATCCATCACTCTCAGGAAAAAGGGAGTGAATGTCTCATATAGCATTCATTGAATATAACTCATTAAATCCATAGGCCCATGGTAGAACGAATATGGAAAGGAGTTTCCATAAGTTCATTATTGAGTTGATATTAATGAATGAGTATAAAGTAATTGAACTAGGGACTTGACAGACTTCCATGTCCTATTAGTTCAATTGGAGACATTGTATTGATGGAAGGATGTAATTGTAACCTATAAACTATAACAGAAGGGTTCTTTGTAAATGACTATTCACCTCATTAAGGACCACACCATGAGCCATATGCTAGGTGTTACTCATGGTTAGTAGAAGCCCTAATTGATATAAAAGAGTTATAATCAATTAGGGAATTGAAAAGAGTTTCAATTAAACCCTTTAATGGAAAGTGTTCCATTGTGCACAACTTGTGCTGTTCCTACTACTTGATGATGTGAACCCAATGGGTCACACACTGATCATGCTAAGAGAGCTTGAAAGTCTATGAGAGAAAGGGCATAAGTAAATAAAAGAATTGTTCTTAAGGGGATAGTTTGTATTTGATATAAACTAAAGGGGTTATTGTGTAATTAGGAGTAATTACACAAAACCCTTTAGGGTTTGGAATCCCCCCTAGGGCCGGCCCTATTAGTGGCTTTAAATAGCCTTGTTATGATGTGATGACATCATCACATTCACAATCCCCAAGGGCTGGCCGAAATTTACTTAGAGGCTCTCTCTCTCTCTCTCTCTTCTCCACCTCTAGCAATAACAAGGAAGAAGAAGGAAAGGACTTTAAGCTCAAGCTAGGTGTGGATACCGTTGGAGGCAGTACACTTGGACTGCTCATTCATTGCTGCCCGAAGTTCAAGCTTGGAGCAAACAGGAGAAGACAAAGCTTGGAGCATAAAGGAGAAGACTTTGTTCAACTGTAAGTATCCTAATTCTCTTTGTAGTTAGGGTTTTTGTTTTGTATTATGCATAATTGGATTCATGGGTTTGGGAATCGTAGGAAAATTTTAATTCGGCCTTTGTATGTTTTCTTCCCTATTCGATTCCAAACAGTGGTATCAGAGCCATGATTATGCCTAATACAAACTGCATATGGGTTGAAATTTATGGTAAATTGATTGGTTAATAAATCTGGAATTTATGTTTATGCATTAAAGCTTGTTCTCTTTCATGGCCGAACCTAGGGTTTATGAACCCTAGGTTGTTTTCTCTTCTACTCCTCTTCTAATAAGTTTTAGAGCTGCTAGTTATTCAAGAGTTGAATAGGGATTGAGTTTGGAGAAGAAGAACAGTTTTCATGGTAGCCATGAAAAACCGTCATCTTGTTTTACATTCCGAAATCAGAATTCTTCTCCAAAATTTTTGACCCATATATGGTTAGAAAGCTCTTCGAATCAGCTTTACAACCCAATAAACGGTTTGTCGATCCGAGTTTTGTAGTGAAAGTTATGAATTTTTTACTACAGGCTGTCAGGGAAGACAATTTTGCTCGGGGATGATGCAATAGCCACAACTGTGAGTTTTTTATGGAGATCAAAGGCATGGCAATGGTTGCCACCACTTGGGTTATGTTCTAGACATGATAGGGAAAGGTTCCCAAGCATTCGGATGCATCATAATTTGATTATGATTCTAGAATAGAAGGAAGAAGGAGAAGACCACCATGTTCGAATATGGGTTTTAGAACCCTAAGGTTCTTGCTACTGTTTTGTTATGAAACTTCTGTAAAATTAATGAATAATCATTATAGGATGATGATATATGATGTATAGATCATATTCTTTGAGTTTCAAAAGAGTCTTGATGCTTAAAGAATCAAAAGGTTTGATTTCTTGGAAGAACATAGCAGGCTGTTTTTATGCAGAAAAGTCATCAATGGAGTTTCATTCATAACTTGAGTTAGGGAACTCCAAATTGCATGAAACCACTTTCATTAGTTTCCTAAGACATGTAGGATACTAGGAAAAATAATTTTTTGGCCTGAATTAATCACCTTGATAGGTTTTGAATCAGTTTGTGACCATGGATAGTATGCTGTCAACTTTTGGGCAGCCCACTGTTCTTGAATCGTTTAGAACAATTGGGGATGATTTGATCATCCAAACCACTTCAATTAGCTTAGTAATTCATGCAGGGACATGATACAAAATCTAGTTTTGTTGGTGGAGTCGAATTGATTGAGTTTTAGAAACAATTGTGACCATGGAGGTCCTCCCATGGTGGCGCCAATACTGGGTTCTTGAAACCCTAATTTGTTTTGAACAAGACAGCCCTATTGGCCACTCCACACGTGTCCATGGGCTTGGCCCACACCCTAGATTGAGCCCCCATGCATGATGGTAGCCATGGCAGCCTTGCTTAGCCTTGGCAGCCCCTGGCCTAGCCGTGGCCAAGCCATGGCAGCCTCCTGGCCAAGCCATGGCAGCCCCATGATTTTGGCGGCAAACCTAGGGTTTCTTAGGAAACCCTGATTCCCATTAATGACGTATCCCTAATTCATTTATGGCATTAATTAAAACCCTAATGAACTAATTAATTACCTTAATTAAAGTGTTTAATGATTGGTCATTAAATGACCAATCATGGTTATTAATTATTAGAGTATAATTAAGTGCATTTATGATGTCTAGGGTTTAGGGTTTAGGAAACCCTAATTTGTATTAATTAAACCCTAATTTTATTAATGCATTAATTAATAACTAAACCTAGTAATTAATGTGTCTAACCCAGGGTTAAATGATTGGTCATTAATGACCAATCATGATCATTAATGGTTTAGTAATTAATCATTGGCATTTAATAGGTTTAAGGTTTAGGGTTTTAGAAACCCTAATTGGTGCATATTAATTAGGTGTAATTAATAACCTATGTGGCATTAATTAAACCCTAATCCTAATCATTAATACCGTATAAATCTAGGGTTTGATTGATTGGTCATTAAATGACTAATCATAAGGCATTTAATGCTTTAGGGTTACGTTTAGGGTTTAGAGTTAATGCACTTAGGGTTTAGGGTTTTAGGAAACCCTAATGCACTAATTAATTAATATATTGATTTTATTTAATTTTGAAATTGATTATTTAATTAATGGTGATTAATTTTATATTGTTTTAAATGGTTTAAAACACAATTTAGGATTAAATTAAAATCTGGATTTTTTTTTAATTAAATGAAATTGTTTTGTTTAATTAATGAGACCCTAATATTTGATATTAGAGTTTAATTAGGGGACTTTAAATGTTTCAATTAATTAGATTAATTGAAATTATAAGCCTTAAATGTTAAGACTTAATTAATTCTGGAAATTATGCATATCCTAATGAGATTAGGACACATTAATAAGATTAATGAATACCAATCAATAGAGTTACCATAATGCCTATATGCTTTATTGCTTACAGTTACTTCTTTTATTATGCAATGTGATTGTATGTCTAAGAATGGATGATGATTATGGACTATACCTTTTAACCAATTGTGACTGGCCGTCTTATGAATGGGTTGTAATATTTTTCAAGAGTTGTAATTTATTTATGGTGATGTAATTATTTATTTAGGGCTTGCATGCCACCTTCTCTCTCTCTATCTTTATCATTCTCTGACGTACCCGACTGTGGACCCCAGAAAATGTAGTAAGGCCCACATGGGGGTTTGAAAAAGAAAAAGGAGTCGCCACCTCATTTTTTAAAGGAAACAAGGAAAACCCTAAAAACCATTTTTGTTTTAAAGAAAACAAAAGAATGACTCCATATTTAAAAATGGAAAGGCAAAAAGTCTTTTGAAAACCAAAGATGGTGGATTCGGAGGCTAAGTTACTGATCTGGGAAGGTTCTAGGCAAAGCCTATAAGCACCCATATCGTCCTAAACGGTCTCTTAATTTAATTGGACTAAATCAAAGTCTTAAACACATACAAAATATCAATTATCATCACAAGACAGCATGCATATCATCCATTCATTCATCCCCACAAACAGTTAAATCAAAGAAAAATAGAAAAGGGAAAAAGGAGAAAGAAAACCTAGGATACTTAGTATCCTAGAGCAGACTTGAACCTCACGAAGAGCGCCCTACGTACCATGTATGGAAATACATGGATCAAAGTCCACGTAGTTCGAAAGGGAATAGGGTTATAACCTAATAGAGGCCTATGGTAAACCCTAAGTTTCCTTTCATAGATAAAAGAGTTTCCAAAGATAAATGATTCTCAAAAGATCTTTAGAAAATATGGAATTTCAAGTAAAGATAGAAACCTTTGTTTTGAAAAGGAATTTCTGTATGAATGGAAACTTTAGAGACTTACCATGTTCCCCTATTAGGAAACAACCCTAGGAGGGAGAAAGGGAAAGTTTCAAAGAAAGGAAAGAAGGGTGAATTGAGGAACCCTCATACCCAACTTACCTTTAAGCAAAAGCAACCTGTCAAAATAACCACCCTATTGCATAGGGTAATTACTTTATTCGCAAGATTTCATCTCGCAATAGCCAAAATAACCACCCCACATTGGTGGGTAGTTGCAGCTATCATATCCCACTTTCTATGGGTTTGTACCTATCAAGCACCTGCAATTTGCATGCAAAACACACCAACAATACCAACAAACAAACGTAGTTTCTAATCAAGCAATTATCATGCTTAAACATAGGCTAACATATGCTCAAATTATCATATTAAGGACAATTGATAAATCTGGACAGAATTGAAATAAGGCTTAAAATCAACCATAAATCATGCAAACAACATGAATCATAAGCTAACTAAACCCTAAAATCAACTATATGAAGGCAAAAAATCATCATAGTTATCTAATATGCAGCACATATACAGCAACTATGAAGAAGAAACAAAGAAAAACCCTAAGCTATCATGCTATATGCAATTTTCCTAACACAAAGATGAATGAAACCCTAGAATCACACTTGTGCATAAAATCCCATGAAATAACTCTAAACCATGCAAAACAGAATATGAACAGCATTCAATCCATGCATATTAACCAATAGAATGATCCACACATGATAAAGACATAGGCTTTCACATGAAATAATGCTATTCTAAGCATAAACTCAATTTCAGCACAAGAGAAACCCTAGAATCCCAACTATGTAGTAAATCACATAGAATAACACTCTAGCATGCTAAACAGCCCATAAACATCATCCTAATCATGCATACTAACTAATAAGAGTAGCAAAACATGATAAAAACATATGCTTTAATATGCAAAAGAGTTATTTCATGTAGAAAACCAATTTCAGCACTAAGGAAACCCTAGAATCCCAAATCTGCAGTAAATCACATGGAATAACATTCTAGCATGCTAAACAGCCCATGAACATCATCCTAAACATGCATACTAGCTAATAGAAGTAGCAAAATATGATAAAAACATATGCTTTGACATGAAATCATGCTATTCTATGCAAAACCCTAACTTTAAAAGAGAGAAAAGGAGAAGGGAGGGTATACTTATGGTTGCTGCTGTAGAACTTCTTGTGGACAAGTTGAAAAGCTCTCCTTCAAGCCTCCAAGCAAAGCTCCAGCCTTCCTTCAAGCTCTCTCCTTCACTCTCTCACTTAGAATTTAGGTTAAACTACCCTAAGGATGGCTATCATAGCCTCCAAATCTCACAAATGCCTCTAAAGTGCCTCCCTCTCCAGAAATTCCCCCTTCTCCAGAAATTGCCTCCCTATTACTGAAGTATAAGGGGGTATTTTTAGGGTTTGAGGGGAAACCCTCAATGGTTGGGATTAAAACCCTAGGTATTGATCTAAGGGCTCTTAGAGGCTCCCTTGGGGCTCAAGTAGGTCAAATAGGGTTGAAAATAGGGCTAAATGGCGGCTGGAGGCGGACAAATCTGAGGAAATAGGAAAGGATCCGCTTCAGCACTCAAAAAAGGAAAGTGGCTCGAGTGACCACCTGGGACTGGGCGGCTAGCCACCTGGGCCCAGGCGGCTAGCCGCCCAGGCCTGGGTGGTCACCTGAGGCCATGTCATCTTATGCCCATTTTTGACCCCTTCGACTTCCAAATGTGTTTCCGAGCTCAAATCAACTTCGATTTTGACAAAACGAAAGCCAAAACGACTGTATTTCGAAGGGGAATGTAATTTAAGTCACTTAAGGGCAAAAACCCTTGCCATGGCTGCATGGTTAGGTCTTACAAAGGTGGTTAACCGCTATGCCTCACCATCGCTTAGCTTAGGTATGCACATAGGGTTGCACCGAATGCTTTCCAATTCGAAATTCAACCCCTCTAAACACATTTGGGGATGAAATTAAGACTAATCAAAGTCAAATGAGTAGTCATAGAGTGAAAATCATGAGCCAATTTGAGCTAACCCGAAATAGGTCTCTTAACCGACCTGAGCTATATTGAGCCATTCTAATCCCGAACCATCAATTCATCGAATTGAACCCATAAATACCTCAAATGCATCCATATGAACTCCAATTGGCAACTTGGAGATCATTTCAAGGTCAAATGGAAAGTTTGTGGCCTAAAAGACGATTATACGCCTCAAGTCACAAAAGTTCTTATTAACCCTCAAGATCAACTCCAAATCGAACCAAAATTCATACACATCAACCTCAAGACCCTAGAAACTCAATGCAAAAGACTAGACTCAAAAAGGAAACAAAAAGACACATGAAATGACAAACCCTTGCTAAGGTGGCAAAAATGGGGTGTGACAGAAGCCCCTCATTGGTGAACAAGTTTCACTTGTGAACCAATGACAAAAAGAACAACCCATTTTTGCTTGGGGAATTGATTTCATCAACACCCACTAGGGAAAAGAGAGCGATCATATTATTGAATTCTTAGAATTCATCATACACAAACACAAAGGTACTCCTCATAAGTTCTACAAAATTCTTCTCATACTGTATACCAGTTTCACTGGGGGACAAGATGAGGTATCCACAGCTTACATCGAACTACGTTCGATGAAATGTCTTCCCATACTACACCAGTTACATTGGTGAATAATACGAGGTATCCATAGCTTATACCGAATCTGCGTTCGATGAAAGGTCTTCTCATACTACACCAGTTGCACTAGTGGATAATACGAGGTATCCATAGCTTACACCGAATCTGCATTCGATGAAAGGTCTTCTCATACTATACCAGTTGCACTGGTGAATAATACGAGGTATAACTGTGCCCTCAAGGCTATCATAAAACATGAGAAAGATCGCGTCCTTCTCATATTCAAATTATCAAGGTAATCACATAACACGAGAAAGATCACATCCTTCTCATACTCAAATCATCATGGGAAAGATTGCATCTTTCAAACTATCAAGGTAAGCAC
Source organism: Liquidambar formosana (assembly GCA_039720395.1). Taxonomy (NCBI): domain Eukaryota; kingdom Viridiplantae; phylum Streptophyta; class Magnoliopsida; order Saxifragales; family Altingiaceae; genus Liquidambar; species Liquidambar formosana. Next base: position 25,333,951 of record CM077832.1, read on the forward strand.
ATATGAAACATGAGAAAGATTGCATCTTTCTTATATTGAACTTTCAAGGTGAACACATAACATGAGAAGGATTGCATCTTTCTCATATTCAAACCATCAAGGTAAACACAAATCATGGGAAAGATTGCATCTTTCAAGCCATCAAGGTAATCATGTGAAACATGAGAAAGATTGCATCTTTCTTATATTAAACTTTCAAGGTGGACACATAACATGAGAAAGATTGCATCTTTCTCATATTCAAACCATCAAGGTAAACACAAATCATGGGAAAGATTGCATCTTTCAAACTATCAAGGTAAGCACATAACATGAGAAAGATTGCATCTCTCTCTCACTAAGTTATCAAGACAAAGGTAAGCTTCTTCTTACCAACACTCAACAAGTTCACCAAGTTATCTCATATGGAGGCTATTCATGCCTCTACTCAAACACCAACTCATATAGGAGACACATTCTCCTCATGAAAGCAATCATTCACATGCATATAGGGAAAGTATTCTTATCCCAAATGACAACCAATCATAGTGATAAAGGAGAGAATTCAACCCTAATGATCAAAAATCATATGCATAGAGAAGGTTATTCAACCCTATTTGCATACTATGCCCACACAAGGGCCACCAATGCAATCCATTTCAAAACCATTTCATGCTAAACAATGTCAAGATATTCACACATTTTTCACCTCAAAATAAGCTTGAGATTTCATCTTAAGGAAGGTTCAAAGGCGCGAATAAGCGAGCAAAGGCCAAACGGGCAAAATGGGGCAAAACTAGGCAAAACAAGGCAGTGGCCTCGGGTGACCACCTAGGGCTGGGTAGCTAGCCACCTGGGCCTAGGCGGCTAGCCGCCTAGGCCTGGGTGGTCACCCGAGCCCGAAGCGGTGTTTTGCCTCTTTTTTAGGAAACTTCCTATTTTGATGGATTCCCTCCTTCCAAAACACGGATTTCTGAATTTTTTCCTATAAAAGCACATCCAAAGGGTCTCAAACCCTACTTGCATTCATTGAGAGCAAGTTATGGAAGCCCTAGACAAATTCTTAAGTGATTTTCTGAAAGTTATGAGTGCAGGAGGCAAAGAAGGAGTTCAAGCGCTACTGCTTGGATTCGCTATTCTCTTTGATGCATGTGAGGCTCGAAACCACTCTTTACTGCTGCTACATACTTTTGGGATCACCAACTTCATGTATTCCGTTTCAACTACGAAGAACTATGCCCAACAATGGAAGAATTCTGCACTTTGTATGGAGTTTCACCTGTAGGACCTTTCAGTCTTCCCTACCCCACGCTCAAGTTACTTGACTTCTTTCTCCTACTTCCTTAGGATTTCTCAACAAGGGGCTTCCATATTTGTGAAGGATCACATGGTGAATCTCATGGAGGTAGCAACTTCCTTTTTGGCTCATGATAGCAAAGGTACCTTGAATTTCAACCTTTATACTCAACACGCTCTTGCTTTTTGCTTGATTAGGTCGCTTCCTTATCTCCACGGGGACTCTCTATGTCCCTATTCAAATATGTGAACTGATTCCTTTTCTTCTCAAACATCACAACCTGATTCCGATGGTGCTAGCTGAAACCCTTAATAGCTTAAACAAAACACATGATAATCCACAAGCCCCACTAGGAGGGAGCCCCATTCTACTGCAGATGTGGCTGCTCGAAAGGCTTAACTTCTTATCTCCTACCACCATTAATCCATACAAACCTCAACATTATTGTTGCCATCGAGTTGAACTCCCTAGGTTAATTTTCTTTGAGGGAATGGTTAGGCTACTTTCAAACATTCTTGTGGCGAAACATTAAGTTGTTTGTCTTCATATGGGGATGCAAGGAACAAATTCTTCTCCGAACTTCTGGGTGTGCTATGGTCAAACTCATAGGGTTGAGATCAACTTCCTCCTATTGGACTTCAAGAATCCTTCGTCAGATGGGTGCCATGCAAACCATAACTACTTCTGTGGTATTAGATTATTCTGTTGAACCTGTGGGCCCCACAATGGTTAAGTGGGCCAAAACTAGATGGACTGACCAACTGAAACTGACTCAGATTGAAAACACCGATGGACCTTATGTCATGAGCCCTGAATACAAGACATGGTTGAAGACTAGCTTGGGTGAAAGAGAGACCATACGCAGGGAAAGAATTTATGACTTTATCAAGGACACAAGACTTGGATTTTGCAGGGAAGACATTTTGGAAGCAGTGGAAGCAGCACATGCCCATGACTTACGAAAGAAGCGAAGACTTGAAAGCAAAGAGAAGAAAGCAAACCAAGGGACTCTGAAGAAAAACAAAAGGACTTAAAGTCTTGAGAAATAGGATATCCATGGCATGTCAATAGTTCTTTATTTAACACCAATAAATTGCTATGTCAATCAATTAGTTCTAAATGAATTGCCAATAATAATTTAATTTTGAGATTTGGTGTTGTTTGGACTGCACCCAAGGTAACTTTATGGGTTGCCTACGTATCCCCATCCTTTTTTCTTTTTTTCTTTTTTTTTCCCTTCCTTTTTTCTTTTTTTTCTTTTTTTTTTTTTTAGGAATGGGGAATCAGGTCCTCGTAGTTCAAATGCCTTAACTTTTGCCTAGGCTGCCCTTATGGGTTTTCAACCTAGCAAGCCTTATATATGATACTTCTTTAATTGATCCAAATTGGTAGGACGAGCGAACTCAATTCCATCCAAATCCATGAGACGAATAGCCCCTGCTGGCAATATCTCTTTAATGACATATGGGCCACCCCAACTTGGCTTGAACTTCCCTCAGTGGATCAAAAATTGGAGCTCTGATTTCTTTTAACACCAAATTCCCTTTCTTCAAACCTCGGTCTTTGACATGTTTGTTGAATGCTCTTGCAACCCTTCGCTGATATCCCTGCACATGATACAAGGCCCTCAATCGCCTTTCATCTAGCAATGCCAACTCATTATAACGGTTCTTAACCCAATCCGCTTCTGCTATCTGACTCTCCATGGCAACCCATAGTGACGGTACCTCCAACTCAATAGGCAAAACAGCCTCCATCCCATACACTAAAGAATAGGGGGTAGCCCCTGTTGATGATCTCACGGATGTTCTATAGCCCCACAAGGCTAAGGGTAACTTCTCATGCCAATCAATGTAGGTGTCAGCTGTTTTCTGTAGTGTCTTCTTAACATTTTTGTTGGCAGCCTCCACTGCTCCATTAGTCTACGGGCGATAAGGGGAGGATAGATGGTGCACTATGTTGTATTTCTGCAAAAGCTCCTTGGTTTCTTTCTGAAAGTGCTGACCATTGTCTGAAATAATCTTATGGGGTACCCCATATCTATAAATAACATTGAGTTGTATGAACTGTGCTACCTTCTTAGCATTTAGGGTCTTGAAAGAAGCTGCCTCCACCCACTTAGTGAAGTAATCAATAGCTACCAAGATGTATTCATGCCCATTAGAGGCTTTCGGCTTAATCTGCCCAATTATATCTATTCCCTACACTGCAAATGGCCATGGCAACGACATGCTTATCAAAGGCATGGAAGGCAAGTGTTGTCCATTAGCAAAGACCTGACACTTATGACACTTCTTGACATGTGCATGGCAATCTCTCTCCATTGTAGACCAATAGTAACCCAATCTCATGATTTTCTTAGCTAGCATATAACCATTCATGTGCGGTGCTCCAACTCCTTCATGGATTTCACTAACAAGACGTTTGGCTTCTTCCTCGGTGACACATAACAGATGGACCCCATCGTATGACCTCCGGTATACCTTTCCTCCACACAAAACATAGTGACTTGCCAACCTCCTTAGTGTTCTCCTATCAACGCGGGATGCTCCTTCCGGATATTCCCTTTCCTTGATGAATTTCATGATGTCATGGTACCAAGGATGGCCATCTCTCACCTCTCCTTCTTGAATAGAGCAGCAGTACATGGGTCTTTCCCTACATTCTATCACCAATGGTTTTACATTCCCTCCATCCGGGATTTCCACCATAGAAGCTAGAGTTGCCAAAGCATCAGCGAACTGATTCTTATTTCTCGACAAATAATTAAACTCTATTTCCACAAATTCCTTAATCAAAGCTTCTAAGTAGGCATGATATAGCAGCAGCTTCTCATCACGAGTCTTCCATTCTCCCTTTATCTGGCAGATAATTAGTGCTGAATCTCCGAAAACTTCTAACTCTTTGATCCCCAATTCTAGTGTGGCTTCCAACGCAAGGATGCAAGCTTCATACTCGGCAATGTTATTGGTTGCTTCAAACCCTAACTTAACCGCCAAGGGTGTGAATGCTTCCTCAGGTGAGACTAGTAGAACTCCTATCCCATACCTTCTCTTGTTTGCAGCTCCATCAAAGTATACTTTCCAACTCTTCTTTTTGATTTTCAGGACATCCTCATCGGGGAATTGGGCATTGAATGGTTCTGATGACGCCACAGGGCAGCTAGCTAAGTAATCTGCAATGACACTTCCTTTCACTGACTTCTGCGTTACATACTTTATGTCGAATTCATTGAGAAGAATCGAACAACGAGCAGTTCTGTAGGATAAAATCGGCCTTTCTATTAAATACTTCAGCGGATCCATACGACTTATCAAGAAAACCTCATAAGACATTATATAGTGACGGAGTTTCTGAGTTGCCCACACCAAAGCCACACAAGCCTTCTCTATGGCATTGTACTTCACCTCGTAGTCTGTTATCTTCTTGCTTAGGTAATAAATGGCATTCTCCTTCTTTGAACCCTCGAGGTACTGAGCTAGCATAGCACCTGTTGTGGTTTCAGTGACCGTCAAGTATAACAACAACGGCTCACCTTGTCGCGGAAGAACTAGAATTGGTGGATTGCTCAAATACCTTTTAATGGTCTCAAAAGCTTCTTGATATTCTCAGTTCCATACCTTCGGCACACCTTTCTTGAGCAACTTAAAAATCGGTTCGCACACCATAGTCAAGTTAGCAATAAACCTGCTTATGTACTGAATTCTCCCTAGAAACCCTCGAATATGCTTTTCTGTGCTAGGCGCCTCCATCTCCACAATAGCTTTGATTTTCCCTGGATCAACCTCGATTCCTCTCTAAGTAATCATGAATCCTAATAGCTTGCCTGCAGTGACACCAAAGGCGCATTTCTGAGGATTCAAATGGAGATGATACTTCTTTGCTCGCTCTAGGAACCTTTCCAGTGCCATGAAATGTCCTTCTCGATCCACAGACTTCACGATCATGTCATCCACATACACTTCTACCTCCTTATGAATCATATCATGTAGCAAGGTTGTCGCAGCTCTCTGATAGGTAGCCCGGCATTTCTCAAACCGAATGGCATCACTTTGTAGCAATACGTTCCCTACCGTGTGATAAAGACTGTTTTCTCCATATCTTATGGCGTCATCTTTATCTGATTGTATCTGGAAAACCCATCTATAAAAGAGAGGAGCGCATGTCGTACAGTATTGTCTACCAACACATCAATGTGGGGCAAAGGAAAATCATCCTTAAGCTTGCTGCATTAAGGTCTCGAAAATCCACACACATCCTTACTTTTCCATCCTTTTTAGGCACCGGCACTATATTAGATAACCATTCTGGATACTCCACTTCCTGTAGGAACCCTGCATCGAGTTGCTTGGTTACTTCCTCCTTTACCTTCAATGCCCATTCAGGTTTTAATCTTCTCAATTTTTGCTTTACCGGCTTTTTTAGGGGATTAGTGGGGATGAAATGCTGCACAATGTCAGGATCTATGCTGGGCATGTCTTCATAAGACCATGCAAAGCCTGCTATATTGGCCTTTAAGAGGGTTATCAGCTTTTCTTTTTCAAGTGGCGAGAGGGTTATCCCAATTTTAATTATCTTTGGCAATTCATTTGTCCCTAAATTGATTGATTCCAATTCATCCATGTTAGGTTCGGTGACACCCCTTGTCCTTTGCTCAACGAGCTCCGGGGGGACGTCATTCCTAGGATCTATATCTATGCCATAAATATACATAGAAAAAAGGAAAGAAACACTGCAAGTAGACAATATAAAAGAAACACACTTCATTAAAGGAACTAACAAAAAGACACATACTTCAAGACAAAGAAGGAAACAAAATTTGGTGCCACGACTATGAAACGACTCCTAACTCCACAAAGTGGGATAGGCGGACACACTTTTTTAAAAGCAAGAAAGACTCTAACTAAGGAACCTACAAACTACTATCAGGCAGGTCATAATCTTCTTCCTCAAGGATCTCTGCAATGGAGCTATCTTCTAGGTACCAATTGCGAAGTGGCATGGTTGCAAGGTGAACTGATGAATCTTGGCAATCTTCTATTGCTGACTTTCCCAAAGTAAGAACCATATCTTGGAACATAGTAACCATAGCCTCGGTATCCATATGTTCTACCCAGTCTTCTTTCTTCCTTCCCACAAAATTGTACCAACTTGTCAAGCTCTGAGGATTCGGCCCCTCTGTAAAGTATTTGTCATAAAAATCTCTATCTGCCAAAGCTGGGTCAGAACTTGGGTAAAAAGTACAATAGCGTGATGGCTCTTCCTTTCCAAACTCTTGTACACATTCAAACCCCATGGTGAGAACCATGTCTTGGAACAAAGTGACCATGGTTTCAGAATCCATGTACTCTATCCAATCTTCTTCTTTCTTCTCCCAATAACTGTCGTTGATGGCTTCATCATCCACTATTTCAGCGGTGATTAGATACCACTCGGTGAAGAAAATCTCGAACCCTGGGATTCTGATCTTGGTTGTTGGATTGATCATAGGCTCTGAGAATCCACAGTACAGGAAGTCATCCCCCTCCTTGATAAAATAGCCATTCAGGGTCGGCCTGCATGGTGAAATCTTAAAGTCTGGCATCCTTCTTTCTGCTTTGGCCTTTCCCTTCTCCTTATTCCTCTTTGTCATTTCTGCATAGTCATTCTTGGTGGGCTCATATCCTAACCCAAAAGTGTAGGAAACCACACGGCTTTGGATAGAACGAGGAATTCCTTGTTAGCGACACCCTAGGCCCATACCTGGGAAGAAATTCATTCTACGCATTATCTCACCAACATGTAAATTACCAAGGGGACAATAGTCAAGGGGTATCAATTCTTCTTTTTCCAACTCCTTTTCTATGCATTGCACATACTCAAACCCAGACAAGGGTATTTCAACTAATTCTGGTTTTATTTCACATACTGGTACTCCTGCCATTTTCAAATCATAGTCCCCTTGAAGCGTAACAATGGCTCCCTCATGAGGGAACTTTACCTTTTGATGTAAGGATGATGGTACAGCCCTGGCAGGATGAATCCAAGGCCTTCCCAATAACAAATTAAAACATGACGGCACAACCAAGACCTGAAACTCCACTCTAAACTCCGTGGGTCCCATGATTAGAGGTAAAGTGACCACCCCAATTACTTCGCTACGAGTGTTATCATATGCCCTCACTGTTTGCCCAGATGGAGTGAAATCAGTGGGCCCCAAGCCCAAAACAGTTGTAGTTCTCAAGGGACATACATTCAGTGAAGAACCATTATCAATTAAGACCGTGGGAACCCTCTTCCCCATGGTGTCAACAGTTATATACAAAGCTTGGGAGTGGCTTGGCCCATTTTTAGGTAAGTTAGCCTCTATGAATACTATAGTGGAATTCTTCAGAGCAGGGTTTACTAGATTCACCAATCCCTTAGGAGACAAATCAACCGGAACCTATATCTGATTTAACAACTTCAACACTGTCTGTCTGTATTTGTGAGAGGCCATAAGCAAGCCCCAGATGGTGATATTGGCATTGGTCTTCTTCAACTGTCTGAGTACTTCATCCTCTTCTTCTTGCACATCATGGCGCTTATCTAACTCACCCAGTGGATTATCAGACTCCAAGTGCGGAGGCTTGAAATGGCGGCCCCCTCTTATCATGTGGTCTACTTCTTCATCACTAGCCCATATGTCATCAATTTCATTTGTGTCACCCATTAGGTCATCCCATTCAATCATGTCAATGTCCTCCATCTGTACTTCTTCAGGTATATCATCCCAACCAGTAAGAATTACGGGCTTACTTGGCAACGGATCAGGATAAAGCACATAGTAATCAAATTTCCCTGAAGGTTCTCCCAATAACCCCACTCGAGGGTCTCCTGCTTCATACCTTTCTCTCAACTGCTGTTGGATAGACCTTTTTGGCAATAGTAGGATCTTTTGGTCAATGAGGTCTTGGATGACCTTTTTCAACATAGCACAGTCCTCAGTGTCATGGCCGGGTATACCATGGTATTGGCAATATTGATGGGGTGTTTGGGGTCTTGGTTTTGGAGGGTGAGGTATGATAAGGCCTTTGTTACAGCATTAGTGAAAGGTTTGCGTTAAGGACATGGGTAATGGGGTATATTGTCTTATAGGTAGGCAAGGTTGAGACGAGTCGGCTTCAATGGCATTTATGGAGTTGGGTGAATTATGAGAGGGAAGTAGATTTTGGGTGACATTTGGGCGATTTGGTGGAGTTGGTGGTGAGATGATTTGCTTGTCAAGTAAGTCTTGGATCTCATGCCTAAGGCGATAGCAACTGGTTGGTTGAGTGGCTTTTGGCTTGGTGGAATTTGCAGTATTCATTCTCATTGTAGTTCTTGGGCAAAGGGTTTGGTGGTAGTCTTGGATCGAGAGGTTTCAAGAGGCCTCGGTTTTTTAGCTTTTCAAGCACTTTCTCAGGTGGCATATGCAACTCGGTAAATTAGCGAGGTGGGTTGGTGTCATTTAAGGAGATAGGTTGAGTGGCTTGGGTTATGGCATTGACCTCGGCGTTGTTTTTCCCTAGCAAAGTTCGGCCTGCGGCTCCTTTGGACTTCTTCTGTCTTGATTGACCCATCGGCAATAGCATCCTCAACTTGTGTACCTGCTCCGATAAGAGCCTTGAAATTAGGGAAATAGTGAGCAAAGAGGTGCTTGTGATACACCGGCAATAGGTTCTTAACCACCAACTGAATCTGATCTTCCTTATTCGGTCTATCTGCCATTTTTGAGGCCTTTTGCTTCCACCTTATAATAAAAGCGAAAAAAGTCTCATTAGCCTCTTGTTTTGTGGTCTCTATGTCCCTTCTTGTGACATCCACCTCAGTATTGTACTTGTAGTGCTCCGAGAACTCATTGCATATGTCCTCCTAAGTCCGGGTTCTATTCTCATCCAAGGCTAGGAACCACTTTAAAGCGGAAGTGGCTAAGGTTTCATGGAACATTTGAGCCAAGAGTTCATCTGTCGCTCCTCGAGGGTGCATAGCTCGCACATACATCTTCAAATGGGTCTTAGGGCAGCCTGTTCCATCAAACTTTTCTAATTCGAGCATCTTGAATTGTAGTGGAATACGAGCTTGAGGAAACAAAGATAGGGTACTTACATCCACCATGTCATCTATCCTACGGATTCCCTTTATAGTTCTCTCCAATGCTTCTTTCTTGCTAGCCAACACAGAATCTGTATCAGAAGTCTTCCCTTTACTTCCCCCTTCTAGGTTAAAAATTTCGGGTGGTTCACTTCCCTTGGGCTTAGTACTTCCTCCTTCATTTGTCTTAGTGCCTTCTCCATATTGAGTCCCATCTTCGGTGTTATCCCCTGGGGTACGACCATTATTCTGTTCGGGTTCCGACATCTTATGTTGGATATCTTGGGCCATTTTCAATGCTCTCTCGGATACATCAGTGGTGTAATCAAGCTTGGTTATGATAGCCTTCAAACAAGTCTCAACATCAAAACCCCCTTCATTAGTTCCTTCGTCGGCCATATCTGACTGGTAGGAAAGGTCAATCTTCACTAAGCGCCCTTACTGGTCACGGATCCTAAGCCAGTACGTCCTCTCACTCCTCTATAAAAGGAAACTAATCAGTCTCTCAACCTAAGGGTATGTCCTAAGCTTCTATATTTGTCTCAATGTCTTCACACCATACATACTCAATTAGTCCCCTTTAATCCAATCTCCTTTGCAAGGGTCATAGGTGAAAGGTACGTATTAAGGATATAGGGTGCAAAGGCTTTCTTTTTAAGTTTTCATTAAGCACATCACAAACACGGTCATGATATCATTACAAACAAATGTGGGTGCATAATGGTGAACCTATAGTGCCCTACAAGTCTGTTTATATGAACTAATGATAAGGGTAGGCTGGGGTCCTTCACTTGCTTGAGCAATCTTTATACCTAACCACATATGGCATCAGGAACGCCGCGTGGGTCCAGCAGTACGTGATTAACTCATTGAATATACCCAAGGGCAAGCCCAAGGGTACTTGGCAAGAGAGGTTGATAGCTTTGACCCCAATGCATGGAATCAGGAAAACCAAGGTTGAGGCTAGGCCCATCAGTGGTAAGGATACATCGAGGGACATTGATCCTAGCATGCAAGAGTTTGCACACACCATGCAATAAATGAAAGCACATAATCAAGCACATGCAATGTGATTGATTTTAATTAACATAAGAAATTAACTTAGCCTAATCAAATTATATAGAGTCTAGCCCACAAATTCCCCAGTGGAGTCGCCAGATGTGGACCTCGGAAAATGTAGTAAGGCCCACGTGGGGGTTTGAAAAAGAAAAAGGAGTCGCCACCTCATTTTTTAAAGGAAACAAGGAAAACCCTAAAAACCATTTTTGTTTTAAAGAAAACAAAAGAATGACTCCATGTTTAAAAATGGAAAGGCAAAAAGTCTTTTAGAAACCAAAGATAGTGGATTCGGAGGCTAAGTTACGATATGGGAAGGTTCTAGGCAAAGCCTATAGGCACCCATATCGCCCTAAACAGTCTCTTAATTTAATTGGGCTAAATCAAAGTCTTAAACACATACAAAATATCAATTATCATCACAAGACAGCATACATATCATCCATTCATTCATCCACACAAACAGTTAAATCAAAGAAAAATAGAAAAGGGAAAAAGGGGAAAGAAAACCTAGGATACTTAGTATCCTAGGGCGGACTTGAACCTCACGAAGAGCGCCTACATACCATGTATGGAAATACATGGATCAAAGTCCACGTAGTTCGAAAGGGAATAGGGTTATAACCTAATAGAGGCCTATGGTAAACCTTAAGTTTCCTTTCATAAATAAAAGAGCTTCCAAAGATAAATGATTCTCAAAAGATCTTTAGAAAATATGGAATTTCAAGTAAAGATAGAAACCTTTGTTTTGAAAAGAAATTTCTGCATGAATGGAAACTTTAGAGACTTACCATGTTCCCCTATTAGGAAACAACCCTAGGAGGGAGAAAGGGAAAGTTTCAAGGAAAGGAAAGAAGGGTGAATTGGGGCACCCTCATACCCAACTTACCTTTAAGCAAAAGCAACCTGTCAAAATAACCACCCTATTGCATAGGGTAATTACTTTATTCTCAAGATTTCATCTCGCAATAGCCAAAATAACCACCCCACATTAGTGGGGTAGTTGCACCTGTCATATCCCATTTTCTATGGGTTTGTACCTATCAAGCACCTGCAATTTGCATGCAAAACACACCAACAATACCAACAAACAAACCTAGTTTCTAATCAAGCAATTATGCTGCTTAAACATAGGCTAACACATGCTCAAAATATCATATTAAGGACAATTGAGAAATTTGGACAGAATTGAAATAAGGCTTAAAATCAACCATAAATCATGCAAACAACATGAATCATAAGCTAACTAAACCCTAAAATCAACTATATGAAGGCAAAAAATCATCATAGTTATCTAATATGCAGCACATATACAGCAACTATGAAGAAGAAACACAGAAACACCCTAATCTATCATGCTGTATGCAATTTTTCTAACACAAAGATGAATGAAACCCTAGAATCACACTTATGCATAAAATCCCATGAAATAACTCTAAACCATGCAAAACAGAATATGAACAGCATTCAATCCATGCATATTAACCAATAGAATGATCCACACATGATAAAGACATAGGCTTTCACATGAAATAATGCTATTCTAAGCATAAACTCAATTTCAGCACAAGAGAAACCCTAGAATCCCAACTATGTAGTAAATCACATGGAATAATACTCTAGCATGCTAAATAGCCCATAAACATCATCCTAATCATGCATACTAACTAATAAGAGTAGCAAAACATGATAAAAACATATGCTTTAATATGCAAAAGAGTTATTTCATGCAAAAAACCAATTTCAGCACTAAGGAAACCCTAGAATCCCAAATATGCAGTAAATCACATGGAATAACACTCTAGCATGCTAAACAGCCCATGAACATCATCCTAAACATGCATACTAGCTAATAGAAGTAGCAAAACATGATAAAAACATATGCTTTGACATGAAATCATGCTATTCTATGCAAAACCCTAACTTTAAAAGAGAGAAAAGGGGAAGGGAGGGTATACCTATGGTTGCTGCTGTAGAACTTCTTGTGGACAAGTTGAAAAGCTCTCCTTCAAGCCTCCAAGCAAAGCTCCAGCCTTCCTTCAAGCTCTCTCCTTCACTCTCTCACTTAGAATTTAGGTTAAACTACCCTAAGGATGGCTGTAATAGCCTCCAAGTCTCACAAATGCCTCCAAAGTGCCTCCCTCTCCAGAAATTCCCCCTTCTCCAGAAATTGCCTCCCTATTGCTGAAGTATAAGGGGGTATTTATAGGGTTTGAGGGGAAACCCTCAATGGTTGGGATTAAAACCCTAGGTATTGATCCAAGGGCTCTTAGAGGCTCCCTTGGGGCTCAAGTAGGTCAAATAAGGTTGAAAATAGGGTTAAATGGCGGCTGAAGGCGGATAAATTCGAGGAAATAGGAAGGGATCCGCTTCAGCACTCAAAAAAGGAAAGTGGCTCGGGTGACCACTTGAGGCTGGGCGGCTAGCCACCTGGGCCCAAGATGCTAGCCGCCCAGGCTTGGGTGGTCACCCGAGGCCATGTCATCTTATGCCCATTTTTGACCCCTTCGACTTCCAAATGTGTTTCTAGGCCCAAATCAACTCCGATTTTGATGAAACGAAAGCCAAAACGATCGTGTTTCAAAGGGGAATGTAATTTAAGTCACTTGAAGGCAAAAACCCTAGCCATGGCTGTATGGTTAGGTCTTACAAAGGCGGTTAACCGCTATACCTCACCATCGCTTAGCTTAGGTATACACATAGGGTTGCACCGAATGCTTTCCAATTCGAAATTCAACCCCCCTAAACACATTTGGGGATGAAATTAAGACTAATCAAAGTCAAATGAATAGTCATAGAGTGAGAATCATGAGCCAATTCGAGTTAACCCGAAATAGGTCTCTTAACCAACCTGAGCTATATTGAGCCATTCTAATCCCGAACCATCAATTCATCGAATTGAACCCATAAATACCTTAAATGCATCCATATGAACTCCAATTGGCAACTTAGAGATCATTTCAAGGTCAAATGGAAAGTTTGTGGCCTAAAAGATGATTATGCCCCTCAAGTTACAAAAGTTCTTATTAACCCTCAAGATCAACTCCAAATCGAACCAAAATTCATACACATCAACCTCAAGACCCTAGAAACTCAATGCAAAAGACTAGACTCAGAAAGGAAACAAAAAGACACATAAAATGACAAACCCTAGTTAAGGTCGCAAAAATGGGGTGTGACACCCACATTCCCCTTATGTATCCCTTTCTTTAAATTATGTAAATGTTATGTAATCGAGAGCGCACTAAGGAATATGGTGGACCCAAAGGAGCATGGTGGAGCCCAAGAAGCCTATGGTGTAGACCATCAAGCCTATGGAGGAGATTGAAGGACTTGAAAGCTTGGAGAAGACTTTTAAGAGAGCATGTTGTGTTTTGAATGAATGTTTTACGATCACCTACACGCACCTTAGACCTTGGATTCAATCAATTGGCTTGGATTGAATCTTCTTAAAGTCCATAATCATCATAGTGGGAGCTTTTAATGAGATTAATAGTGATAGCTCAAAATACAAAGATCGTTATATGTCACCTTAGAGGGATTAATATCGATAAGTGGATTTTAGATATAATGTTGTTATATTTTATTTATATGCATGAGATGTTTGTTAAATTAGTTAATTTGATGAGACCCTTAGAACACCTCTCTTTTAATATTAAGTTGGAAATGGAGAATACATTAGGGAATGGATTCTTCATTGCCTTCCATCATTAGAGGATCATCTAACGTCCCTTAATGTGGGTACCTAGCTGCAAACATGTAGGAGCTACCCATGTTAAAGACATTACTTGAAACTATCACATATAAGATATCATGGGGTGCCTAAACTGGTATATACCAAGAAACTATAATGTGAAGTATATATTTGGCGAAACATACCTATGTGAATGATGGGTTTAACTTAATTAGGGAAGTATTCCAAGAAACTATAATGTGAGGAGTATGTACCCTAGAGGCAAAATGATTGGAACTTGCTTATGAAGTAATAGACAAGGAGTTGTCTTCTTATGGTGGGTTAGAAGTTAAGAAACTATAATGTGAGGTTTCTAGATCACAGTGGGACCCCAATCCCCATTAGGAATGAGATTCCTGAATTCCATTAGAGGGTGTATGGAATTTGATAAAATAGTGGGAGGTATTATATGATTAAAGACTCGATCATTATGGATTAAAAATGAAATCTAATTCTCTATTTTAATTTTTATATGTAGTTCATAGAAATGGCTCACCTCAACCCGTTATCCAAAATATTGGACACCAACCGTTTAACTAGGCCAAATTGTCTAGATTGGCTTAGGAATCTAAAAATTGTTTTGGATTCCAAGAATCCTACCTATGCACTTCATAATCCACTTCCCATTGCTCTTGCTGAGGCTACAACTCAACAAGAGAAAGACGCTTACCGGAAGCGTATGGACAACGATCTCATGGCAAGGTGCTATATGATGGTATTTATGAGTCTCAAACTTAAGAAGCAACACGAGTCCATGGGAAGTGCTTATGAGATTTTTCTCAATATACAAGAATTGTATGGGAAAGAATTCTTACTCGAATTTAATGAAGCTACTACTTCTAAGTCTAAGCTCAAGCCCAAGGGCATGGGCGTAGGCAAGGGTAAGAGTACTCAAAGGAAGAAGAAAGGTAACAACAAGGCCAAAGGAACCTGTTTTCACTGTGGCAAGGATGGGCACTGGAAACGTAACTGCCGGGAGTATCTAGATACTCTAAAGAACCAACCTTTGGAAGGTATGGATCATGCTCTAAACTAAATGTTAGTTCTGCTTCCACTTGGGTACTTAATTCTGATGCGAATTTTGATTCCATGCAAAATCTAGTGGGAAGCAGAAGGCAGAGTAAAGGTGGATCAACCCTACAAGTGGGGATGGAGCAAACGTTGCTGCATTAGCTGTGGGGCTTGCTGCTTGACTCTACCTAATGGAGTAGTTTAGAAATAATAGTTGGCTATCTTTATATTCCAGAAGTTATTAGAAACATTAATTTTATTTCAGTTTTATCTAAACAAGGTTTTAGTTTGATTTAATAAATTTTTTCTATTTTATTAAATGAAGAGTTCATTACTTCTGGAGTTTATGTGGATGGCCTTTATTTTCTAAATTTTATTACAAATATGAATTGCAATAGAGCATGATAGGTTCTAAATTGAATGCTAATAAGCCTAAGAGAACAAGATATACATAATGATGTATATAGAAGTTTCTCTTACTTTACAACCTTTACCGATGATTCAGTCTAGCTTTGGGTGTGTATACTTAATGAAGTACAAATCTGAAACATTTGAAAGGTTTAAAGAATTCATATATGGAGTAGAGAAACAAACCAGTAAAAGTATTAAAGCTCTTCGATTAGATCGAGGAGGTGAATATTTAACCGGTTAATTTTTAGATCATCTTATTCAAATAGGCATTCTTTATAGACACCTCCTAGAACACCACAACTTGATGGTGAGTCAAAAAGGAGGAAGATGACCTTATTGGATATGGTCCGATCCATGATAAGTTACAACGACCTAATATTATCCTTTTAAGGATATGCCCTAGAAACTGCCGCCTACCTGTGAAACAGAGTTTAAACCAAGGCTATCCTTTGGAACCCATATGAGATATGAAAAGGGAAAGCACCAAGCCTTAAGCATGTTAAGGTATAGGATTGTATTGAATATGTAGAGACATATAATGCAACCAAATTGGAAATCAAGATAACTTGAATGTAGGTTTGTGGATTATCCTAAAGCGAGTTTAGGATACTAAGTCTATTCTCCTGATGAACAAAAGGTGTTTTGTTTGTTAGTTTGCAATCTTTCTTGAAAAAGAGTTTATTCAAGAAAGAGGCAACAACAGGAAAATAGAACTCAAAGAGTTGTCTAATGAGACACAAACCAACGTTGATACAATCCCTGTCCCTATTGAGACAGAACCCATTACTGTACCATGATTGTACAAAGGGTTAGTGGGAGTGTGATCACATTTATGGTCCTATAAATGGATGACATTCTACTTATTAGGAATAATGTAGAGATGTTGTCATAAGTGGAAAAAAAAAAGGTTTTTCACAGAATTTCTCCATAAAAGATTTGGGAGAAGCATCCTATATTCTAGGAATAAAGGTCTATAGAGATAGATCTTAAAAAATGCTAGGTCTCTCCCAATCAAAGTACATAGACAAGATTTTGAAAGGGTTCAAAATGCATGATTCCAAAAGAACGTCTAATTCTTGTCAGACATGGAATCAAGTTGTCTATAACTACAAGACCATATATCAATTTTGCTGTAAATATTACTAGCAGATATCAGGCAAACCCAGATAAGGAACATTGGGAAGCAGTCAAGGATATCTTTAAGTTCTTCAGAAGAACAAAAAGACCTATGCCTTGTCTATGGAGAAAGAAGCTTAGAAATGGTTGGTAGAACAGATTCAGATTTTCAATCTAACGATGATGAGAGGAGATCAACATCGAGGTATGTTCTCACCTTAAATGGTGGAGTTGTAAATTAGAGCGCATTGCTGCATGTTTGGATAAGGAAGTTCATTATTGAACTAGGATTGAACTAGGAGTGGTTCTTAACATTGAGAAGCCTATATCATTGTTTTGTGACAACAATAGGGGTAGTGCTCAAACCAAGGAACTACGGTCTCATCAAAAGTCCAAACTTTAAGCGACGATTCCAAGTGATTAGAGAGATCATTAGAAGGTTGACATATACATATAGAAGATTAATACAATGGAGAATGTAGAAGACCCCTTACTAAAGCTCTAACCCGAGTGTACTGGATCACCACCGACAGGATATGGTATGAGATACAAGGTGGATTGGCTATAGTGCAAGTGGGAGATTGTTAGGATTATGCCCAAGAGCCAATCATAGAGATGATTGTTTAGGGATTAGGAACAATCATTTGATTTCATTTATATATGTCACATTTATTAATGATTTAATAAAAGGGCTTATTCTATTATGTTTATATGCATCATTTATATTTACATAATATGTCCATGGAGTTAGAGTTGAGAATATGAAATTACAAAGGGTTGCAATTTTTTGTAATTTTGAGACTGTAGATATATCTCTGTACTAAACTCCTAAAACATTCATAGTTGAAGGTTCACTATAATGGACAGTAATAAACCATAGGACTAGCACTTGTTAGGTTGACTCTATAGGAGGATAGCTAGTCTCAAGATATTTTTGTGTAGACACTACAACCAACAAGTGGGTGCCTATTATAGAATAGGTACACTAAATGTGACCAAAGATATGAGATAAACTAAATAGATTTTTAACCTGCCTGTCAATCAGTTTCTCATTGTTATAGTGGTACAAGTAATCCTTAGACCTGAGACACCATGGTTTCCTTATACATGTAGCTTTAGAAGTTTGATAACACTAAGTGCAGATCCTTATAGGGGTCTGTAAGGGTGTTCTTTGGCCCTATTGCTATGTGTGTGAAGGTATGTGAGTGATCAATAAGGAATCCATCACTCTCAGGAAAAAGGGAGTGAATGTCTCATATAGCATTCACTGAATATAACTCATTAATCTATGGGCCCATAGTAGAACGAATATGGAAAGGAGTTTCCATAAGTTCATCATTGAGTTGATATTAATGAATGAGTATAAAGTAATTGAACTAGGGACTTGACAGACTTTCATGTCCTATTAGTTCAATTGGAGACATTGTGTTGATGGAAGGATGTAATTGTAACCTATAAACTATAACAGAAGGGTTCTTTGTAAATGACTATTCACCTCATTAAGGACCACACCATGAGCCATATGCTAGGTGTTACTCATGGTTAGTAGAAGCCCTAATTGATATAAAAGAGTTACAATCAATTAGCGAATTGAAAAGAGTTTCAATTAGACCCTTTAATGGAAAGTGTTCTATTGTGCACAACTTGTGCTGTTCCTACTACTTGATGATATGAACCCAATGGGTCACACACTTATCATGCTAAGAGAGCTTGAAAGTCTATGAGAGAAAGGACATAAGTGAATAAAAGAATTGTTCTTAAGGGGCTAGTTTGTATTTGATATAAACTACATGGGTTATTGTGTAATTAGGAGTAATTACACAAAACCCTTTAGGGTTTGGAATCCCCGCTAGGGCCGGCCCTATTAGTGGCTTTAAATAGCCTTGTTATGATGTGATGACATCATCACATTCACAATCCCCAAGGGCTAGCCGAAATTTGCTTGGAGGCTCTCTCTCTCTCTCTCTCTTTCTTCTCCACCTCTAGCAACAATAAGGAAGAAGAAGAAAAGGACTTTAAGCTCAAGCTAGGTGTGGATACCATTGGAGGCAGTACACTTGGACTTCTCATTCATTACTGCCCAGAGTTCAAGCTTGGAGCAAAAAGGAGAAGACAAAGCTTGGAGCATAAAGGAGAAGACTTTGTTCAACTGTAAGTATCCTAACTCTCTTTGTAGTTAGGGTTTCTGTTTTGTATTATGCATAATTGGATTCATGGGTTTGGGAATCGTAGGAAAATTTTAATTCCGCCTTTGTATGTTTTCCTCCCTATTCGATTCCCAACACCATTCGCTCCCTATCTCAACTCAAGAGAGTCATTCCAAGCTTATATAGCTTGTTCAAACCCTCGTTTGGTTCACGCGAACCATCCACGTCCTATCTCGACTCACGAGAGTCATTTTAAGCTTACATAGCTTGTTCACACCTTCGTTTGGTTCACGCGAACCATCCGCTTCCTATCTTGACTCATGAGAGTCATCACGAGCTTACTTAAGCTTCCCTACATCCCGTTGGTTCACGCGAACCATCTGTATCCTATATCGACTTATAAGAATCGTCCTAAGCATTACTTAAGCTTTTCCGCAGCCCTAAGTGGTTCATGTGAACCATCTACAGTCGTTTCAAGCTTACCTAAGCTCTTTACACCCCTAAGTGGTTCACTGTTAGGATTATGCATTAGAGCCAATCATGGAGATGATTGTTTAGGGATTAGGAACAATCATTTGATTTCATTTATGTATGTCACATTTATTATTGATTTAATAAAAGGGCTTATTCTATTATGTTTATATGCATCATTTATATTTACATAATATGTCCATGGAGTTAGAGTTGAGAATATGGAATTACAAAGAGTTGTAATTTTGAGACTGTAGATATATCTCTGTACTAAACTCCTAAAGCATTCCTAGTTGAAAGTTTACTATGATGGACAATAATGAACCATAGGACTAGCACTTGTTAGGTTGACTCTATAGGAGGATAGCTAGTCTCAAGCTATTTGTGTGGAGACACTACAACCAATAAGTGGGTGCCTATTACGAGAATAGGTACACTGAATGTGACCAAAGATATGAGATAAACTGAATTGAGTTTTATCCTTCCTGTCAATCAGTTTCTCATTGTTATAGTGGTACAAGTAATCCTTAGACCTGAGACACCATAGTTGTCTTATGCATGTAGCTTTAGAAGTTTGATAACACTAAGTGCAAATCCTATTCAGGGGTTTGCAAAGGTGTTCATTGGCCCTACTGCTATGTGTATGAAGGCATGTGAGTGATCAATAAAGGATCCATCACTCTCAGGAAAAAGAGAGAGAATGTCTCATATAGCATTCATAATATAACTCATTAAATCCATGGCCATGGTAGGATGAATGTGGAAAAGAGTTTCCATGAGTTCATCAATGAGTTGATATTCATGTTTGAATATAAAGTAATTAAACTAGGACTTGACAAACTTCCATGTCCTATTAGTTTAATTGGAGACATTGTGTTGAAGGAAGGATACAATTGTAACCTATAAACTATAACAGAAGGGTTCTTTGTTAGATACTTATTCACCTCATTAAGGACAACACCATGAACCATATGCTAGGTGTTATTCATGGTTAGTAGAAGCCCTAATTGATGTAAGTGAGTTATAATCAATTAGGGAATTGGAAGGAGTTCCAATTAGACCCTAAATGGAAAGAGTTCCATTGTGCAGACCTCGTGCTATTCCTACTACTTGATGATGTGAACCCAATGGGTCACACACTAATCATGCAAGAAGAGCTTTAAGGTCTATGAGAGAAAGGGCATAAATGAATAAAAGAAAAGTTCTTAAAGGCTTAGTTTGTATTTGACATAAACTAGAGGGGTTATTGTGTAATTAAGAGTAATTACACAAAACCTTTTAGGGTTAGAAATCCCCCTCATGGCCGGCCCTATAGTGTATATATAAGCCACACAATGATGTGATGACATCATACTTTGGAGGCTCCCCAAGGGCTGGCCAGAATTTCTAGCCTCCCTCTCTCTCTCTCCTCTCTTCTCCTACACTAGCAACAACAAGCAAAAGGAAGAAAGGACTTGAAGCTCTAGCTAGGTGTGGATACCGTTGGAGGCAGCACACTTGGGTTGCTCATTTATCGCTGTCCGGAATCAAAGCTTGGAGCAAAAAGGAGAAGACAAAAATTCTGTAAGTGTTCTAACCCTCTTTGTAGTTAGGGTTTGATTTTGTGTTTTGCATAGTTAGATTCATGGGATTGGGAATTGTAGGAAAAATTTTTATATTCCGCACTTCTATTTTTCCTCTTGTTCGATTCCCAACAGTGGTATCAGAGCCATGATTATGCATAATACAAAATACATATGGGCTGGTAATTATGGTGTAGTTGAATGATTCAAAAATCTGGAAAATATTTCTGCATAATTGGTTTTCCTCCATGGCTGAACCTAGGGTTTGGAACCCTAGGTCAATTCTCTTCTATTCCTCTTCTAATTGATGGTTAAGTGTAGCCATGGATGCAATAGGTTGCATAGGGTTTGAGTTTGGAGAAGAAGAATAAGGAAACTAGGGTTTTATAAAACTGTTATGAACAGTTTTCATGGTAGCCATGAAAAACCGTCATCTTGTTTTGCATGCCGAAATCAGAGTTCTTCTCCAAAATTTTGAGCCATATATGATTAGAAGGCTCTTCGAATAAGCTTTCCAACCCAACAAACGGTGCATGAAATCTAGTTCTGTAGTGAAAGTTATGAATTTTTTACTACAGGCTGTCTGGAAAGACAGTTTTGCTCGGGAATGATGCAATAGCCACAACTTTGAGTTATTGATGGAGATCAAAGGCATGGCAATGGTTGCCACCACTTGGGTTATGTTCTAGACATGGTAGGGAAAGGTTCCCAAGCATTTAGATGCATCATAATTGGATTAAGATGCAAGAACAGAAGGAAGAAGGAGAAGAACACCATGGAGGCTGAATCTGGGTTTTAGAACCCTAAGGTTCTTGCAATTAATTCTAATTAAAGCTGCTGTATTTATGATGGAAGAATATTGTAGGATCATTATATATCATGTGTATATGATTTTCTTTAAGTTTCAAAAAGGTTTTGATGGAAAAAGATTCAAGAAGTTTGAAAATTTTTCATGAACAGCATAGCAGATTTTCTCTGCAGAAAAGTCATCAATGGAGTTTTGATTAGAACTTGAGTTAGGGAACTCCAAATTGCATGAAACCAATTGCATTAGTTTTCTAAGACATGTAGGATACTGGGAAAATTCGTTTGGTAGCCTAATTCATTCATCTTGCTGGGTTTTAAATCAATTTCTGACCATGGACAGTGTGCTGTCAAATTCTGGGCAGCCTACTGTTGTTTTAATTGTTTAGAACAATTGGTGATGATTTGATCATCCAAAACTCTTCTATTAGCTTAGTATTTCATGTAGGGACATGATACAAAAGCTGGTTTCAATGGAGGAGTCGAATTGATAAGGATTTAGAAGCTAGCTATTGTGACCTTCAAGGTCTGCAACAATGGCTCCAGCAATGGGTTTTGGAAATCCTGATTGTTCTTGATGATGGCAGCCACTTCCACCACTTCTCACGTGTCCAGAGGCTTGTCCCACACACCTAGGATGTTCTCCCATGACTGGCCATGGCCTTCCACAGTCGTTGGTGGCCATGGCAGCCTAGCCAAGCTCAGGCAGCCCCCTGGTAGTGATGGCTGCATAGAGTTAAGGATGAAACCCTAATTTTGAGTTAATGATGAAACCCTAATTTCATTATGGCATTAATTAAAACCCTAATTGGAATATTAATTACCTTAATTAAGAGTTAATGATTGGTCATTAAATGACCAATCATGGTTATTAATTGTTAGGGCATAATTAATACCATTAATGATGTCTAGGGTTAGGGTTTTGATAACCCTAATTAGTGTAATTAATTAAGGGTAATAAATACCCTGTTTGGCATTAATTAAACCCTAATCCCTTTTATTAAATACCGTATGAACCTAGGGTTTTAATGATTGGTTATTAAATGACCGATCATAAGGCATTTAATGATTAGGGCTTGCATTTAGGGTTTAGGGTTATGCATTTAGGGTTTAGGGTTTTAGAAAACCCTAATACACTAATTCATCATTTAATTGATTTTATTTAATTCCCATGATAATTATTTAATTAACATTGATTAATTTTATAATGTTTCAAATGGTTTAAAATACAATTGGGGATTAAATTAAAATCTGGAAATTCTTAATTAAATGAAATTGTTTTGTTTAAATAAGGAAACCCTAATATTGGATATTAGAGTTATTTTAGGAAACTTTATATGTTTCTATTAATTTGATTAAATGAAACTAAATGTCTTAAATGTTAAGACTTTATTTAATTCTGGATATTTTTGTTTAAACCTAATAAGATTAGGATGCATTAATGAGATTAATGTAAATCATTCAAGAGAATTACCATAATGCCCATATGTTTTAATGCTTACAATTTTTCTTTACATTATGCAATGAGATTGTACGTATGTGTTTGGATGATGATTATGGACTATACCCTTTAAACCAATTGTGATTGGCTGTCTTATGAATGGGTTGTAATAATTTTTCAAGAGTTGTAATTTTATTATGGTGATGTAATTTATTATTTAGGGCTTGCATGCCGCCTTCCCTCTTTCTCTATCATTCTCTTATGTACCCCACATTCCCCTTATGTATCCATTTCTATATCTTATGTAAATGTTATGTAATCGAGAGTGCACTAAGGAGCATGGTGGACCCAAAGGAGTATGATGGAGCCCAACAAGCCAATGGTGGAGACCAATAAGCCAATGGTGGAGACCATCAAGCCAAGGGAGCAGATTGAAGGACTTGAAAGCTTAAAGAAGTTTTTAAGGAAAGCATGCATGTTACGAATGGTTTATTTTACGATCACCTACACCCACCTTAGACCTTGGATTCAATCTATTGGCTTGGATTGAATCCTCTCAAAGTCCATAATCGTCATAGTGGGAGCTTTTATTTATGAGATAATTGTATTAGCTCCAATACCATAGTTTGGTATATGTTACCTATTCAGTTAGGGACTAATATCAAAATATGGTACTTTATATATGTTGATATATAATAGCATGCGATGTATGATTTATAATAGCATAAGATGTATGATTATAAATAGCATAATTTATATGTTTAAATTTTGATACATATGATGCATGTTAATTTGATGAGACCCTTTAAAACCCCTCTTATTTAATATTAAGTTGAAAATGGAGAAGTCATTGGGGAATGAATTCTTCATTGCCTTCCATCATTATATGATCATCTAACGTCCCTTAATGTGGGTACTTGGCTGCAGACATATAGGAGTTACCCATGTTAAAGACATTACTTGAATCTATTACATATGAGATATCATGGGGTGCCTAAACTGGTATATACCAAGAAACTAACATGTGAGGTATATATTTGGCGAAACATACCTGTGTGAATGATGGGCTTAACTTAACTAGGGAAGTATTCCAAGAAACTAACATATGAGGTGTATATTCCCTAGAGGCAAAACGATTGGAACTTGCTTATGAAGCAATAGACAAAGAGTTGTCTTCTTATTGTGGGTTAGAAGCCAAGAAACTAACATGGGAGGCTTCTAGATCACAGTGGGACCCTAATCCCCATTAGGAATGAGATTCCCGAATTCCATTGGAGGGTGTATGGAATTTGATAAAATAGTGGGAGGTACCATATGAGTAAAGACCCAATCATTATGGATAAAAATGAAATCTAATTCTCTGTTTATGTAGATTACCTAATTACTCACCTCAAAACCCCTATTTCCTAATATATAGGATATTGATAGTTTGACTAAACCCGATTTCTTTGATTGACTTAGGAAATTGAGAATTGTTCTTAATTTCAAAAGATTGTTCATATGCTATTAGGCCTTTTCTTAAAGGCCCTCCATAAAACATCCTAAGAAGAAAAAGACACTATGCACAATTGGCATCTTGTTGCCATGCTATATGATAGTATTGATGACTAATGAGCTTCAGAAGCAAAATTAGTCAATGCAAATGCCTTTGATGTCCTACATCACATACAAAGGTTGTATGGTGAGTAAAATAATACTATAAAGTATAGTACTTATAAAGGACTTCTTCTAGACTAGGATGTAAGAAAAGTTGTTTATTAATAATCATTCTTTTGAAAAATGATTAATCATATAGAATAGCTTGAGAAGCTAGATGTGATTTAAAATGGAAGCATAGAGGAAATCAAGTCTTGAAAAGTCAAAGACAAAGAAATATAATTATTTTGTAGTAAACATAAGGTATTGTAAAGGGAACTTGATAAAGTATCAGTCTTCCTAGAAGAACCAAACTTTTCAAGTTTTGGTTCATGCTCTAAACTAAATTGTTGGTTAGTTCTGCTTCTTGGTTTTTGGATTCTAGTGTAATCTAAATCGAAGCAGAAAGTTAAGTAGATAATAAGTTACCTTTAAAAATTTTAATAGAGCAAGAGTTGCTAGATTAATTTTGGGAACTTATTTCTTAACTAGGTCATTTAAGATATTCTAGAAATTTGATTTCTGAATTTAAATGACTAATTAGAGTGAATGCAACGTATTCTGAGAATACAAGAGATGTAGAGACTCTCATTTAAATGTAACGATTATGACTTGGTTATGAGATGACCAAACCCATCTTTTACTTGGTGAAGTGAAAGAGTTACATTTATAATTTGACTAATACATTGTGATGTATATAGTCATGTAGAGCATGCATTCAATTATAGTAGACTCATCTTAGAATACCATAGCTCAATGGTGAATCTAAGAGAACGAATTGAACCCTATTAAAATATGGTTTGATCCATGATGAGTTTTACTAATGTATCCATCTAGGATATACCTTAAAATTGCTATATATTGATAATTTAGGGTTCACTCCAGTTTTGTCCCAATTATATCAGATATGATATGGGAAGAAATGTTGGGAATCGAACAAGAGGAAAAATAGAAGTGCGGAATATAAAAATTTTTCCTATAATTCCCAATCCTATGAATCTAACTATGCATAACACAAAATCAAACCCTAACTACAAAGAGGCTTAGAACACTTACAGAATTTTTGCCTTCTCCTTTTTGCTCCAAGCTTTGATTCTGGACAGCGGTGAATGAGCAGCCCAAGTGTGCTGCCTCCAACGGTATCCACACCTAGCTAGAGCTTCAAGTCCTTTCCTCCTTTTCCTTGTTGTTGCTAGTGTAGGATAAGAGAGGAGAGAGAGAGAGGGAGGCTTGAAATTCTGGCCAGCCCTTGGGGAGTTCAACTTATGATGATGTCACACATCATAGTGTGACTTATATAGTCCACACTAAGGAGGCTGGCCCTAGGGGGAAACCCTATCAGGGTTTTGTGCAATTTCCCTAAATTGCACAATAACCCCTATTGTTTAAATCAAATACAAACATGGCCTCAAAGAACTATTCTTTATGCACTCATACCCTTTCCATCATAGACTTAAAAGCTCATCTTGCATGATCAGTGTGTGACCCATTGGGTTCACATCATCAAGTAGTAGGAATAACACAAGATGTGCACAATGGAACTCTTTCCATTTAGGGTTTAATTGGAACTCCTTCCAATTCCCTAATTGATTATAACTCACTTATATCAATTAGGGCTTCTACTAACCATGAGTAACACCTAGCATATGGCTCATGGTGTGGTCCTTAATGAGGTGAATAGTCATTTACAAAGAACCCTTCTATTATAGTTTATAGGTTACAATTGCATCCTTCCTTCAACACAATGTCTCCAATTGAACTAATAGGACATGGAAGTCTATCAAGCCCCTAGTTCAATTACTTTATACTCATTCATAGATATCAACTCATTGATGAACTCATGAAACTCTTTTCATATTCATCCTACCATGGCCATGGATTTAATGAGTTATATTATGAATGCTATATGAGACATTCTCTCTCTTTTTCCTGAGAGTGATGGATCCCTTGTTGATCACTCACATGCCTTCATACACATAGCAGTAGGGCCAATGAACACCTTTGCAGACCCTTGAATAGGATCTGCACTTAGTGTTATCAAACTTCTAAAGCTACATGCATAAGACAACTATGGTGTCTCAGGTCTAAGGATTACTTGTACCACTATAACAATGAGAAACTGATTGACAGGCAGGATAAAACTCCATTCAGTTTATCTCATACCTTTGGTCACATTCAGTGTACCTATTCTCGTAATAGGCACCCACTTGTTGGTTGTAGTGTCTCCACACAAATAGCTTGAGACTAGCTATCCTCCTATAGAGTCAACCTAACAAGTGCTAGTCCTATGGTTCATTATTGTCCATCATAGTGAACCTTCAACTAGGAATGCTTTAGGAGTTTAGTACAGAGATATATCTGTAGTCTCAAAATTACAACTCTTTGTAATTTCATATTCTCAACTCTAACTCCATGGACACATTATGTAAATATAAATGATGCATATAAACATAATAGGATAAGCCCTTTTATTAAATCAATCATAAATGTGACATACATAAATGAAATCAAATGATTGTTCCTAATCCCTAAACAATCATCTCTATGATTGGCTCTAGGGCATAATCCTAACAATCTCCCACTTGCACTAAAGCCAATCGACCATGTATCGCATACCTATCTTCTCAAGATGTTGGTCTTAGACATAACCAATTATGTTTTAAAGCTTTAGTCAGTAGGTCTACAAAAAACTTATGTAGATAATATCTTCTGTAATGTATCTATTACCTCTTCCAATGATTCCTCTAATCACTTGGAATTGTCGCTCTATGTGTTTGGACTTTTGATGAGACCGTGATTCCTATACTTGAGATATAGACCCATTGATGTCACAAAACAAGGTGTGGGCAACTCAATGGAAGGAACAACTCCAAGTTCTAAATGAACTTATAGATCCAAACAGTTTCCTAGACAATGCAACAATTAATTCACTCTTAATAATGGAATCCACTGTATCTTTCATACAGTTCTTCCATTAAGTATTTCACCATCTAAAGTGAATATAAAATATACCCCATATGGATTATATCCAAATCCATATACCCATCTACTATGAGTTTACAATTTCCATATACAATCCAATATTCCAAATTTGAATTGACTGATAACTATTTGTAACAATTACAACATAATAGATATCAAGTTCAATACATAGTGTAGAATAAGGCTTCTTAACACTTTAAGAACCTTACTTGTGTTATCCTAGGGCACATGCCCTTGAATAATGAATTCTTATCTGAAGTAAATCAGACCTCCCTTAGAATTCTCCATGTTGAACTCCTTCAACATTTCAACTATGTTTAATGATTTGGAGATACTTAGCAATCTATATGATCTATCTCTATAGATCTTGTTGGATGCTTTTGCCAAATCTTTCATGAATTAGTTTTTCTCCAAAAACCAAAACTTTACATTAGATAACATTCATATATCATTCATAATGATTAGGATATCATCTATACTTAGGATAAAGAAAAACGATCGCACTCCCACTAACCTTTTATACACTCATGGTCCATCTATACAATGAGAGAAATCAAACAATTTGATTACTTCAACTTTATAGATGTTCTAATTATGAGAACCTTGTAGTCTATTAATAGACTTCTATAACTTACACACTTTTATGGTTTTTCACCATTTGATATAACATCTTTATATCCTTTTTGACATATCTCATATTTAAAATGTGTGTTTATAGATAACAAGATCCAAATGGATTTCAGCATAACTATTATCAAACAAGTTTCTTTATAGACAACTTTTTGCCTATGTTGAAAACATTCTTAAATAGCCAAGCCTTTTAGATCTCTACCTATCCATATTGGATTTAATAACTCTTAGTCATTTCTCGAGTTGATGTGAAACATCGTCTAGTCATAATCAATAGGATTATCTTGGTGATCTTTATCACCGAAGAACAATTCTTTTACATTCTAATAGAGATACAATATCTCTCTTATGTTAAGAAATATCCAATTTGATCTATGAAAAGATTGTAGTGTAGTTAAGGGTTTTGTCTCAACAGAGACAAGGGTTGGATCTTTGTTCGTTTGTGGCTTTACAGACAATTCTATAAATTCTTTCTACTTTTGCATCTTTCTTGAATGGACTCTTTCTCAAGAAAATCCAGCAAACATCCTAATGGACAACTTTTGTTCATTAGAGTAATAGAAATACTATCCCAACCACTTTTGGGATATACCACAATTCAACACTTACTTGACCTTATTTCCAGATTGTCTACATTATGTTTCCAGACAAACGTAGCACAAGCCCAAGCCTTAACTTCTTTAAGTTGGGTTTCTTCCCATATCATATCTGATATAATTGGGACAAAACTGGAGTGAACCCTAAATTATCAATATGTAGCAATTTTAAGGTATATCCTAGATGGATACATTAGTAAAACTCATCATGGATCAAACCATATCTTAATAGGGTTCAATTCGTTCTCTTAGATTCACCATTGAGCTATGGTATTCTAAGATGAGTCTACTGTAATTAAATGCATGCTCTACATGACTATATACATCACAATGTATTAGTCAAATTATAAATGTAACTCTTTCACTTCACCAAGTAAAAGATGGGTTTGGTCATCTCATAACCAAGTCATAATCGTTACATTTAAATGAGAGTCTCTACATCTCTTGTATTCTCAAAATACGTTGCATTCGCTCTAATTAGTCATTTAAATTCAAAAATCAAATTTCTAGAATGTCTTAAATGACCTAGTTAAGAAATAAGTTCCCAAAATTAATCTAGCAACTCTTGCTCTATTAAAATTTTTAAAGGTAACTTATTATCTACTTAACTTTCTGCTTCCATTTAGATTACACTATAATCCAAAAACCAAGAAGCAGAACTAACCAACAATTTAGTTTAGAGCATGAACCAAAACTTCAAAAGTTTGGTTCTTCTACGAAGACTGATACTTTATCAAGTACCCTTTACAATACCTTATGTTTACTACAAAATAATTATATTTTTTTGTCTTTGACTTTTCAAAACTTGATTTCCTCTATGCTTCCATTTTAAATCACATCTAGCTTCTCAAGCTATTCTATGTGATTAATCATTTTTCAAAAGAATGATTATTAATAAACAACTTTTATTACATCCTAGTCTAGAAGAAGTCCTTTATAAGTACTATACTTTATAGTATTATTTTACTCACCATACAACCTTTGTATGTGATGTAGGACATCAAAGGCATTTGCATTGACTAATTTTGCTTCTGAAGCTCATTAGTCATCAATACTATCATATAGCATGGCAACAAGATGCCAATTGTGCATAGTGTCTTTTTCTTCTTAGGATGTTTTATGGAGGGCCTTTAAGAAAAGGCCTAATAGCATATGAACAATCTTTTGAAATTGAGAACAATTCTCAATTTCCTAAGTCAATCAAAGAAATCGGGTTTAGTCAAACTATCAATATCCTATATATTAGGAAATAAGGGTTTTGAGGTGAGTAATTAGGTAATCTACATAAACAGAGAATTAGATTTCATTTTTATCCATAATGATTGGGTCTTTAATCATATGGTACCTCCTACTATCTTATCAAATTCCATACACCCTCTAATGGAATTCGGGAATCTCATTCCTAATGGGGATTGGGGTCCCACTGTGACCTAGAAGCCTCATATGTTAGTTTCTTGGCTTCTAACCCACAATAAGAAGACAACTCTTTGTCTATTGCTTCATAAGCAAGTTCCAATCGTTTTGCCTCTAGGGAACATACACCTCACATGTTAGTTTCTTGGAATACTTCCCTAGTTAAGTTAAACCCATCATTCACACAGGTATGTTTCGCCAAATATATACCTCACATGTTAGTTTCTTGGTATATACCAGTTTAGGCACCCCATGATATCTCATATGTGATAGTTTCAAGTAATGTCTTTAACATGGGTAGCTCCTACATGTCTGCAGCCAGGTACCCACATTAAGGGACGTTAGATGATCCTATAATGATGGAAGGCAATGAAGAATTCATTCCCCAATGACTTCTCCATTTTCAACTTAATATTAAATAAGAGGGGTTTTAAAGGGTCTCATCAAATTAACATGCATCCTATGTATCAAAATTTAAACATATAAATTATGCTATTTATAATCATACATCTTATGCCATTATAAATCATACATCGCATGCTATTATATATCAACATATATAAAGTACCATATTTTGATATTAGTCCCTAAGTGAATAGGTAACATATACCAAACTATGGTATTGGAGCTAATACAATTATCTCATAAATAAAAGCTCCCACTATGATGATTATGGACTTTGAGAGGATTCAATCCAAGCCAATAGATTGAATCCAAGGTCTAAGGTGGGTGTAGGTGATCATAAAATAACACATTCGAAACACGCATGCTGTCTTGAAACACTTCTCTAAGCTTTCAAGTCCTTCAATCTGCTCCCTTGGCTTGATGGTCTCCACCAACCATTGGCTTGTTGGGCTCCATCATACTCCTTTGGGTCCACCATGCTCCTTAGTACGCTCTCGATTACATAACATTTACATAATATATAGAAAGGGATACATAAGGGGAATGTGGGGTACATAAGAGAACGATAGAGAGAGAGGGAAGGTGGCATGCAAGCCCCAAATGATAAATTACATCACCATAATAAAATTACAACTCTTGAAAAATTATTACAACCCATTTATAAGACAGCCAATCACAATTGGTTTAAAGGGTATAGTCCATAATCATCATCCAAACACATACATACAATCTCATTGCATAATGTAAAGAAAAACTGTAAGCATTAAAACATATGGGCATTATGGTAATTCTCTTGAATGATTTACATTAATCTCATTAATGCATCCTAATCTTATTAGGTTTAAACAAAAATATCCAGAATTAAATAAAGTCTTAACATTTAAGACATTTAGTTTCAATCAATCAAATTAATAGAAACATATAAAGTTTCCTAAAATAACTCTAATATCCAATATTAGGGTTTCCTTATTTAAACAAAACAATTTCATTTAATTAAGAATTTCCAGATTTTAATTTAATCCCCAATTGTATTTTAAACCATTTAAAACATTATAAAATTAATCAATATTAATTAAATAATTAACATGGGAATTAAATGAAATCAATTAAATGATGAATTAGTGTATTAGGGTTTCCTAAAACCCTAAACCCTAAATGCATAACCCTAAACCCTAAATGCAAGCCCTAATCATTAAATGCCTTATGATTGGTCATTTAATGACCAATCATTAAAACCCTAGGTTCATACGGTATTTAATAAAAGGGATTAGGGTTTAATTAATGCCAAATAGGGTATTTATTACCCTTAATTAATTACACTAATTAGGTTATCAAAACCTTAACCCTAGACATCATTAATGGTATTAATTATGCCCTAACAATCAATAACCATGATTGGTCATTTAATGACCAATCATTAACTCTTGATTAAGGTAATTAATATTCTAATTAGGGTTTAATTAATGCCATAATGAAATTAGGGTTTCATCATTAACTCAAAATTAGGGTTTCATCCTTAACTCAATGCAGCCGTCACTACCAGGGGGCTGCCTGAGCTTGGCTAGGCTGCCATGGCCACCAACGGCTGTGGGAGGCCATGGCCAGCCAAGGGAGAGGACTACAGGGGTGTGGGACAAGCCCTTGGACACGTGAGAAGAGGTGGAAGTGGCTGCCATCATCAAGAACAATTAGGGTTTCCAAAACCCATTACTGGAGCCATTGTTGCAGACCTTCAAGGTCACAATAGCTTCTAAAACCTTATCAATTCGATTCCTCCATTGAAACCAGCTTTTGTATCATGTCCCTACATGAAATACTAAACTAATAGAAGAGGTTTGGATGATCAAATCATCACCAATTGTTCTAAACAATTAAAATAACAGCAAGCTGCCCAGAATTTGACAGCATACTGTCCATGGTCAGAAATTGATTTAAAACCCAGCAAGATGATTAACTCAGGCTACCAAACGAATTTTCTCAGTATCCTACATGTCTTAGGAATCTAATGCAATTGGTTTCATGCAATTTGGAGTTCCCTAACTCAAGTTCTAATCAAAACTCCATTGATGACTTTTCTGCAGAAAAATTCTGCTATGCTGTTCATGAAAAATTTTCAAACTTTTTGAATCTTTTTCCATCAAAACCTTTTTGAAACTTAAAGAAAATCATATATAAATTATATATAATGATCCTACAATGATTTGCCATCATAAATACAGCAGCTTTAATTAGAATTAATTGCAAGAACCTTAGGGTTCTAAAACCCAGATTCAGCCTCCATGGTGTTCTTCTCCTTCTTTCTTCTGTTCTAGCATCTTAATCCAATTATGATGCATCTAAATGCTTGGGAACCTTTCCCTACCATGTCTAGAACATAACCCAAGTGGTGGCAACCATTTCCATGCCTTTGATCTCCATCAATAACTTAAAGTTGTGGCTATTGCATCATTCCCGAGCAAAACTGTCTTTCCAGACAGCCTGTAGTAACAAATTCATAACTTTCACTACAGAACTCGGATTGACGCACCGTTTGTTGGGTTGGAAAGCTTATTCGAAGAGATTTCTAACCATATATGGCTTGAAAATTTTGGAGAAGAACTCTGAATTTGGCATGCAAAACAAGATGACGGTTTTTCATGGCTACCATGAAAACTGTTCATAACAGTTTTATAAAACCCTAGTTTCCTTATTCTTCTTCTCCAAACTCAAACCCTATGCAACCTATTGCATCCATGGCTACACTTAACCATCAATTAGAAGAGGAGTAGAAGAGAATTGACCGTAGGGTTCCAAACCCTAGGTCAGCCATGGAGGAAAACCAATTATGCAGAAAAATTTTCCAGATTTTTGAATCATTCAACTACACCATAATTACCAGCCCATATGTATTTTGTATTATGCATAATCATGGCTCTGATACCACTGTTGGGAATCGAACAAGAGGAAAAATAGAAGTGCGGAATATAAAAAATTTTCCTACAATTCCCAATCCCATGAATCTAACTATGCATAACACAAAATCAAACCCTAACTACAAAGAGGGTTATAACACTTACAGAATTTTTGTCTTCTCCTTTTTGCTCCAAGCTTTGATTCCGGACAACAGTGAATGAGCCGCCCAAGTGTGCTGCCTCCAACGGTATCCACACCTAGCTAGAGCTTCAAGTCCTTTCCTTCTTTTCCTTGTTGTTGCTAGTGTAGGAGAAGAGAGGAGAGAGAGAGAGGGAGGCTGGAAATTCTGGCCAGACCTTGGGGAGTTCAACTTATGATGATGTCATACATCATAGTGTGACTTATATAGTCCACACTAAGGGGGCCGGCCCTAGGGGGAAACCCTATCAGGGTTTTGTGCAATTTCCCTAAATTGCACAATAACCCCTATTGTTTATATCAAATACAAACATGGCCTCAAAGAACTATTCTTTATGCACTCATACCCTTTCTCTTATAGACTTAAAAGCTCATCTTGCATGATCAGTGTGTAACCCATTGGGTTCACATCATCAAGTAGTAGGAATAGCACAAGATGTGCACAATGGAACTCTTTCCATTTAGGGTTTGATTGGAACTCCTTCCAATTCCCTAATTGATTATAACTCACTTATATCAATTAGGGCTTCTACTAACCATGAGTAACACCTAGCATATGGCTCATGGTGTGGTCCTTAATGAGGTGAATAGTCATTTACAAAGAACCCTTCTGTTATAGTTTATAGGTTACAATTGCATCCTTCCTTCAACACAATGTCTCCAATTGAACTAATAGGACATGGAAGTCTGTCAAGTCCCTAATTCAATTACTTTATACTCATTCATAGATATCAACTCATTGATGAACTTATGAAACTCTTTTCATATTCATCCTACCATGGCCATGGATTTAATGAGTTATATTATGAATGCTACATGAGACATTCTCTCTCTTTTTCTTGAGAGTGATGGATCCCTTGTTGATCACTCACATGCCTTCATACACATAGCAGTAGGGCCAATGAACACCTTTGCAGACCCTTGAATAGGATCTGCACTTAGTGTTATCAAACTTCTAAAGCTACATGCATAAGACAACTATGGTGTCTCAGGTCTAAGGATTACTTGTACCACTATAACAATGAGAAACTGATTAATAGGCAGGATAAAACTCCATTCAGTTTATCTCATATCTTTGGTCACATTCAGTGTACCTATTCTCGTAATAGGCACCTACTTGTTGGTTGTAGTGTCTCCACACAAATAGCTTGAGACTAGCTATGCTCCTATAGAGTCAACCTAACAAGTGCTAGTCCTATGGTTCATTACTGTCCATCATAGTGAACCTTCAACTAGGAATGCTTTAGGAGTTTAGTACAGAGATATATCTATAGTCTCAAAATTACAACTCTTTGTAATTCCATATTCTCAACTCTAACTCCATGGACATATTATGTAAATATAAATGATGCATATAAACATAATAGGATAAGCCCTTTTATTAAATCAATCATAAATGTGACATACATAAATGAAATCAAATGATTGTTCCTAATCCCTAAACAATCATCTGTATGATTGGCTCTAGGGCATAATCCTAACAAGAAACCCAACTTAAAGAAGTTAAGGCTTGGGCTTGTGCTACGTATGTCTAGAAACATAATGTAGACAATCTGGAAATAAGGTCAAGTAAGTGTTAAATTGTGGTATATCCCAAAAGTGGTTGGGATAGTATTTCTATTACCCTAATGAACAAAAGTTGTCCATTAGGATGTTTGCTGGATTTTCTTGAGAAAGAGTTCATTCAAGAAAGATGCAAAAGTAGATAAAATTTATAGAATTGTCTGTAAAGCCACAAACGAACAAAGATCCAACCCTTGTCTCTGTTGAGACAAAAACCCTTAACTACACTACAATCTTTTCATAGATCAAATTGGATATTTCTTAACATAAGAGAGATATTGTATCTCTACTAGAATGTAAAAGAATTATTCTTTGGTGATAAAGATCACCAAGATAATCCTATTGATTATGACTAGATGATGTTTCACATCAACTCGAGAAATGACTAAGAGTCATTAAATCCAATATGGATAGGTAGAGACCTAAAAGGCTTGGCTATTTAAGAATGTTTTCAACATAGGCAAAAAGTTGTCTATAAAGAAACTTGTTTGATAATAGTTATGCTGAAATCCATTTGGATCTTGTTATCTATAAACACACATTTTAAATATGAGATATGTCAAAAAGGATATAAAGATGTTATATCAAATGGTGAAAAACCATAAAAGTGTGTAAGTTATAGAAGTCTATTAATAGACTACAAGGTTCTCATAATTAGAACATCTATAAAGTTGAAGTAATCAAATTGTTTGATTTCTCTCATTGTATAGATGGACCATGAGTGTATAAAAGGTTAGTGGGAGTGTGATCGTTTTTCTTTATCCTAAGTATAGATGACATCCTAATCATTATGAATGATATATGAATGTTATCTAATGTAAAGTTTTGGTTTTTGGAGAAAAACTAATTCATGAAAGATTTGGCAGAAGCATCCAACAAGATCTATAGAGATAGATCATAAAGATTACTAAGTATCTCCAAATCATCAAACATAGTTGAAATGTTGAAGGAGTTCAACATGGAGAATTCTAAGGGAGGTCTGATTTACTTCAGATAAGAATTCATTATTCAAGGGCATGTGCCCTAGGATAACACAAGTAAGGTTCTTAAAGTGTTAAGAAGCCTTATTCTACACTATGTATTGAACCTGATATCTATTATGTTGTAATTGTTACAAATAGTTATCAGTCAATTCAAATTTGGAATATTGGATTGTATATGGAAATTGTAAACTCATAGTAGATGGGTATATGGATTTGGATATAATCCATATGGGGTATATTTTATATTCACTTTAGTTGGTGAAATACTTAATGGAAGAACTGTATGAAAGATACAGTGGATTCCATTATTAAGGGTGAATTAATTGTCGCATTGTCTAGGAGACTGTTTGGATCTATAAGTTCATTTAGAACTTGGAGTTGTTCCTTCCATTGAGTTGCCCATACCTTGTTTTGTGACAATAATGGGTCTATAGCTCAAGCATAGGAATCACGGTCTCATCAAAAAGTCCAAACACATAGAGCGGCAATTCCAAGTGATTAGAGGAATCATTGGAAAAGGTAATAGATACATTACAGAATATATTATCTACATAAGTTTTTGTAGACCTACTGACTAAAGCTTTAAAACATAATTGGTTATGTCTAAGACCAACATCTTGAGAAGATAGGTATGCGATACATGGTCAATTGGCTTTAGTGCAAGTGGGAGATTGTTAGGATTATGCCCTAGAGCCAATCATGGAGATGATTGTTTAGGGATTAGGAACAATCATTTGATTTCATTTATGTATGTCACATTTATTATTGATTTAATAAAAGGGCTTATTCTATTATGTTTATATGCATCATTTATATTTACATAATATGTCCATGGAGTTAGAGTTGAGAATATGGAATTATAAAGAGTTGTAATTTTGAGACTGTAGATATATCTCTGTACTAAACTCCTAAAGCATTCCTAGTTGAAGGTTTACTATAATGGACAATAATGAACCATAGGACTAGCACTTGTTAGGTTGACTCTATAGGAGGATAGCCAGTCTCAAGTTATTTGTGTGGAAACACTACAACCAACAAGTGGGTGCCTATTACGAGAATAGGTACACTGAAGTGACCAAAGATATGAGATAAACTGAATGGAGTTTTATCCTGCCTGTCTATCAGTTTCTCATTGTTATAGTGGTACAAGTAATCCTTAGACCTGAGACACCATAGTTGTCTTATGCATGTGGCTTTAGAAGTTTGATAACACTAAGTGCAAATCCTATTCAGGGGTTTGCAAAGGTGTTCATTGGCCCCACTGCTATGTGTATGAAGGCATGTGAGTGATCAACAAGGGATCCATCACTCTCAGGAAAAAGAGAGAGAATGTCTCATATAGCATTCATAATATAACTCATTAAATCCATGGCCATGGTAGGATGAATGTGGAAAAGAGTTTCCATGAGTTCATCAATGAGTTGATATTCATGATTGAGTATAAAGTAATTAAACTAGGGACTTGACAGACTTCCATGTCCTATTAGTTTAATTGGAGACATTGTGTTGAAGGAAGGATACAATTGTAACCTATAAACTATAACAGAAGGGTTCTTTGTTAGATACTTATTCACCTCATTAAGGATAACACCATAAACCATATGCTAGGTGTTATTCATGGTTAGTAGAAGCCCTAATTAATATAAGTGAGTTATAATCAATTAGGGAATTGGAAGGAGTTCCAATTAGACCCTAAATGGAAAGAGTTCCATTGTGCACACCTCATGCTATTCCTACTACTTGATGATGTGAACCCAATGGGTCACACACTAATCATGCAAGAAGAGCTTTAAGGTCAATGAGAGAAAGGGCATAAATGAATAAAAGAAAAGTTCTTAAAGGCTTAGTTTGTATTTGATATAAACTAGAGGGGTTATTGTGTAATTAAGAGTAATTACACAAAACCTTTTAGGGTTAGAAATCCCCCTCATGGCCGACCCTATAGTGTGGATATATAAGCCACACAATGATGTGATGACATCATACTTTAGGAGGCTCCCCAAGGGCTGGCCAGAATTTCCAGCCTCCCTCTCTCTCTCTCTTCTCTTCTCCTACACTAGCAACAACAAGAAAAAGGAAGAAAGGACTTGAAGTTCTAGCTAGTTGTGGATACCGTTGGAGGTAGCACACTTGGGCTGCTCATTCATCGCTGTCCAAAATCAAAGCTTGGAACAAAAAGGAGAAGACAAAAATTCTGTAAGTGTTCTAACCCTCTTTGTAGTTAGGGTTTGATTTTGTGTTTTGCATAGTTAGATTCATGGGATTGGGAATCATAGGAAAAATTTTTATATTCCGCCTTTGTATTTTTCCCTCTTGTTCGATTCCCTAACATTCACGTGAACCATTTCCTCCTATTTTTGCTCATAAGAACCGTCCTAAACTCACTCAAGCTTTCTGCATCTCTATACGATTTTCGCAAACCCTTCTCTCCACTTCCGAGAGTCGATGAGTGACAAAGTTCACTCCCAAACCTTTCTCTCCACTTCTAAGAGTCGATGAGTGACATTGTTCGCTCCTAAACCCTTTTCTGCACTTCCGAGAGTCGATAAGTGACAAAGTTCACTCCCAAACCCTTCTCTTCACTTCCGAGAGTCGATGAGTGACAAAGTTCACTCCCAAACCCTTTTCTCCACTTCCGAGAGTCGATGAGTGACACTGTTCACTCCTACAACCCTTCTCTCCACTTCCGAGAGTCGATGAGTGGCACTATTCACTCCTATAACCCTTCTCTCCACTTCCGAGAGTCAATGAATGACACAATTCGCTCCCTAAACCCTTCTCTCCACTTTCGAGAGTCGATGAGTGACACTGTTCGCTCCCAAACCCTTCTCTCCACTTCCGAGAGTCGATGAATGACACTGTTCGCTCCCAAACCCTTCTCTCCACTTCTGAGAGTCGATGAATGACACAGTTCGCTCCCAAATTCCATTTCTCAACCTAAAGGAATCACTGAGCGACCTAGCTCACTCCATAATACCTACCTCGGCTCATGAGAGCCACTTCCAGCCCACGTGGGCTTTTCTATAACTCTAGGAAGGTTCATGGGAACCATTTACACTCTTTAAGCAATTTCACTCTTGCAATAACCTTTCACAAACTCGGATGGTTTGCAGGAGTCATTCACAAATACATCTCAACTCGTGGGGGTCATTGCAAGCTAGCATAGCCTGGCTACGACCCTATCTCGACCTTTGAGGGCCACTACGGGCTCACGCAAGTTCCCTATGCCCTATCCTAACCCCCGAGGGTCATTACAAGCCAACATTGGCATCCCAAGCTCTATTCCAAGACCATAAGGCTAACCCAAGCCCCAGTTGTGTTCCTAACATCCTAGACAGCTTCACAATGCTAAGTAAGGGTGTATGAAAATCACCATGGCCCCGTGCCTATCCCGCGAGACTAGTTCAAGCTACTGGTAGCTTCCTAAGGGTCTAATTGACTCATTTAGGCTAGTCTCGACCCTAGATACTTGTCTCGAACTCATAACGCGCCCAAGGATGTGCGTAAGAGCTGAGTCAAGTCCTACTGTCATTGAAAAGGAGGCTGTTGCACCATTTCCCTTCCTAAATTCCCCCTCAAACTCGCCGCCCATCTCGAATTGAAGCCACTGCCTATTTCCCCAAACAAGACAACTCAGAGATGACACAAAACAAACCACAGGCGCCCGAAACACTCACCCATTCCCCACGAGTAAACGCAACTCAATCTCAAAAACACAACACACACAAACCACCCTCAAACCAAATCCCCAGTGGAGAAGAGTTCGCGTAGGCCGCCCAAGGGTCCTAGACTCATTTCCCAATGGATCCTATCCATTAACACCTCAAATTTGTGCCAAGGCACAACCAAGTCGGTGTGTCTAGCATTTTACATCCCCAATGGAGCCAAGCAACCACTCGCTCCTACCTGCAATCCTCATGCCACCCATTACCAATGGAGGCGAGAATGCCCACTCATAAAACCTAAGCTACCTCACGAGAGGATAGCTACGCCAACCAATCCAACGGGCAACAAACCCACGCAATAAATCGCCCATAACTCAACCTAACCAAATTCACCAAGCTAATCCCCAGTGGAGTGCAGCAATTCGACTCTCACAAATGACAATCTGTCTCCACAGGAGTCAAACACTCGCCTCTCGCCACAAATTTCACCCATTCCACCAAAAATCCCTCACTAACGCCCACAAAACAAAGAAAAACAGCCCACTTTTTTTTCCCAGTGGAGTACGAACACTCCGCTATCCTCCCCCAAGCAAACCAATACTCACCCTCACGCGAATTGAGCAAGATGCGCACACACACGACGCCCACACACTTTTGATTTGCCTTTACCTCACCCCTGGCCCACTAATATTCATAATGAGCCCAAGACATTCTCGAACAAATTGTCGATGCCCGTAACGAGTTAAACATCGCTTAAACCCGGCCCACTAGCATTCACAATGAGCACAAGTCATGCTCGAACAAACCGTAGATGCTCGTAATGAGTCAAACATCGCTTAAACCCAACCTACCCTACACAAAGCCAACATTGACGCTGCCCAACTCCTAACAACCCACCCATTTGTCCACAACGAGTACATTTCAGCAAAAATGGACAAAACACCGCCGTCCTAACCCAAAACCCATTCAAACCCCAACCTAGGTGCTTACCTAGTAGCCCAACTCCTTCAAAGCTATCCAAAGAACATTCAAGCCGTGCCTAAAAGCAATCGAAAGGCATCCAAAAGTCGAAAGTTACCAAAACAATGGAAAAAGGGCAACTTCTGACCAAAAACAAACCTAAACCCGCACCCTAGGTACACACCTAGCCTTCCTACCTTTTCTAGACCAGTCCAAACACTCAAGCCAACCCTAAGCATAGCCGAAACCTGGCCCAAGACTAATTAACAGTCCAAGCAATGGCCAAGCCTCGATGAAAACTCCCAACAACCCGTCATACCCCTGCTTTCTCAAAACCTAGATCTTCCCAAGCGTGTCCAAACGATTCCAAAATACAAAAAGCCAACCAATGATAAATAAAATCCCAACAACAAAAAAAAACACGCGATAAAAAACCACAAACCGCATCAAACCAGATCCATTTTACTCAAAATCCAATAAAAACAAACAAACACCCTGCATTCCCTTATCACTCCCATGAATTCCCCAATGTTTAAATCTACCTATGTGTATCTAAGGCCTGCGGGAAGGGTTGCAATCGATTCATACGTTCCTAAGCATTGTTTCAGAAGCAAAGATGAACATACATAGTTGCAAAAATTAGAAAACAAACCAAAAACTTCACCCATTCGGATTTTCCAAAATCCAAACCCACACATATATGACCCAGGCATCACACAAGGTTTTGATAAACACAAGAAACATGCTTTTAAATGAAACAAAAACACAGTAATCACAACACACAAAAACCCATTCAAAAACCCATGAAAACCCACTGCCAAACTACCCCCATGTCAAGAAATCCAAAACAAAATACCCCTATATGTTTAACAGGTTCCACAAAGCCTAAAACTAATCAGAAACACAAAACAATCATGCTAGAATCCAAAAGAAAATTGTAGAAAATCGAAACTGTGACTTACCAAGTTCAGATGCGAAGAACACCAAAAACCCTCGGTCAAATCCTCCAAAAATCCTCCCAATCGAAAATACAGGTCCCAAACATTGTTTGAAAGCAATCCTGAGCGATTCCCAGTGATTGGCAGATGAGAAAATGCAAGAAAGAGTTAGAAAAACGGTGCAATGGCCTCCCAACCCGCGCAATGCTTCAGCTTTGAATCGTGACAGTTCACGCCTACCATATAGGCGTGAAGTCACGCCTGCCATGCCAGCGTGAACATTAATGAAATTTCTAAAATTCCAATTCTACCCTTGCTTCCTATAAGCACTTGTCATGGCCCCCTTTAAGGCGTGCCAAGCCGCGTCTAGGCCCGCTCATCCACGTCAAACGGTTTGCAAAGACCTTAAACTACGAGATGGCCCACAAAGACCTTAAACTACGAAATCGGTCCGCAAAGACCCTAAACTACGAGATGGTCTGCAAAAACCTTAAACTACGAAATTGGTCTGCAAAGACCCTAAACTAAGAAAATGACCGAATGGCCTTTGTTCAACCCAAGTGCATATCCGGGCTCTTTGTGGTGCGCTAAGCTATGCCAGGCCCCTGTTCAAACATCATCCGTCGTCATCTTGACCAAACGCGTTATATAGTCTTTATCAGGGTTCTCCCAAGAAGAACCTGACAAAAAGGGGTAGCTGTAGACACCCAAATTTTGTCAGGTCGCCTCCGGACAAAATCCGTCAACCCGTCAACAATACAATTAGGTCGGACACACTCCGTGCCTAACTTTTTTCGTCTTGTCCTACCCATTAGGGCAAGGCCTCTCCTCAATTCGACCTCCGATTTCCGAAGCCCAAGGGCCAGGAATGGGCACGATGCCCAAAAACCTTGAATCGAACCCCTAAATCAGTACTAGGTTGTTTGATCTCCAACGATCTTTGATCTGAAGGTCAATTCCACCGTAGGATCTTCAATTCAACATCCCTAGAGCAATCTAGGATCATTTAATTGAGGATTAGAGGGCACAAACCCTCCGATCCCCAATTTACCCCGAATCGAACCCTTAAATCGGCACTAGGTGGTTCGATCTCCAACAATCCTTGATCCGACGGCCAATTCAACCGTAGGATCTTCAATTCAACATCCCTAGAGCGGTCTAGGACCACTTAATTGGGAATCAAAAGGCATATACCCTCTGATCCCCAATTTACCCCAAATCGAACCCTTAAATCGGCACTAGGTGGTTCAATCTCCAACAATCCTTGATCTGACGGTCAATTCCACCGTAGAATCTTCAAATCAACATCCCTAGAGTGATTTAGGATCATTTAATTGAGGATCAGAGAGCACAAACCCTCCGATCCCTAATCTACCCTGAATCGAACCCCTAAATTGGCACTAGGTGGTTCGATCTCCAATAATCCTTAACCCGACGATCAATTCAACCGTAGGATCTTCAATTCAACATCTCTAAAGCGGTCTAGGATCATTTAAT
The DNA here is from genome assembly GCA_039720395.1 of Liquidambar formosana. Classification (NCBI taxonomy): domain Eukaryota; kingdom Viridiplantae; phylum Streptophyta; class Magnoliopsida; order Saxifragales; family Altingiaceae; genus Liquidambar; species Liquidambar formosana. The sequence continues at coordinate 25,377,427 of CM077832.1, forward strand.
TGAGGATCAAAGGGCACAAACCCTCCAATCCCCAATTTACCCCCAATCGAACCCTTAAATCGACACTAGGTGGTTTGATTTCTGACAATCTTTGATCCGATGGTCAATTCCAACGTATGATCTTCAATTTAACATCCCTAGAGCAGTCTAGGATCATTTAATTGAGGATCAGAGGGCACAAACCCTCCGATCCCCAATCTACCCCGAATCGAACCCCTAAATCGGCACTAGGTGGTTCGATCTCCAACAATCCTTGATCCGATAGTCAATTCCACCATAGGATCTTCAATTCAACATCCCTAGAACGGTCTAGGATCATTTAATTGAGGATCAGAGGGCACAAACCCTCCGATACCCAATTTACCCCGAATCAAACCCCTAAATCGGCACTAGATGGTTTGATTTCTAACAATCTTTGATCCAAATGTCAATTCCACTATAGGATCTTGAATTCAACATCCCTAGAGCGGTCTAGGATCATTTAATTGAGGATCAGAGGGCACAAACCCTCCGATCCCTAATTTACCTCGAATCGAACCCCTAAATCGGCACAAGGTGGTTCAATCTCCAACAATCCTTGATTCGACAGCCAATTCAACTGTAGGATCTTCAATTCAATATCCTTAGAGTGGTCTAGGACCATTTGATTAGGAATCAAGAGGCACGAGCCCTCCGATCCCCAATTCACCCCAAATCGAACCCCTAAATTAGCACTAGGTGGTTCAATTCCTAACAATCTTTAATCCGACGGTCAATTCACCCGTAGGATCTTCAATTCGATATCCATAGAGCAGTCTAGGACCATTTGATTGGGAATCAGAAGGCACAAGCCCTTCGATCCCCAAATCACCCAAAACTAAACCCCTGATGCAACTTTAGATGGTTCAATTCCTCACAATTTCTCATCTAATGGTCAACTCGACCATTGGATCTTCAATTCAACCCCTTAAGATCAATACAGGACCATTTGATCGAAGATCGGGCCTCGTTTGGCTAATGATCAACAAAACCCTAATTGCAGAGCCCTACGAGCATCATGCTCGCATCTGGACCATTCAATCCCACCCTAGAGAGTGCACACTCCACTCTCTAGTCCTAAACCAAGTTTAGGGACCCAAAGTTTTAATCCCCATTCAAGATCAACGGTTGGATTTCACCCGATCGTCAATCGAACACGATTGTGCGATCGTACGGCTCCACAGTAGGGCAGACCACCACCTTAGGCCCACCTTAGTAGCCCCACACCTTCTAGAAGGGCACACTACCCAAAAAACACAAGTTCCTATGTGTAATAATGAGAAATCATCACAAATGTGGGATAAGTATGCCCACGCTGGACAAACCAGCATAGGGAGATCTTACTTTCGGCTCTGCAGCAACTTGTAGTTGCCTGCGACCGCAATCTAATTGCCCAAATGGGACTGCCTGCCATGCTGGCCAGGCCAACGTGGGTCACGCCTGCCATGCCAGCGTGGATAGGCAATTTGCCCTTTTGCCACCTTTTGACCACCTTGCCCTCATCAAATGAGGTAATTCCTTTATCAAACAAAGCTCAAATGCCCTCCACGTCCCATGTGACCAAAATACCCCTCCAAATGACCATTTTACCCCTAAAAGTCCATGTTTTCCTATAAATGGCCCACATTTCATCCATTAAAAGGATCCCTAACCCAACCCTTCTCATCCCATCTCTTATACACACAAACACCCAACCTAAATCCCACACATCCATCATCCATCTTTGCCTAAACCCCATCCTTTGAAATACCCATCCATATACATACACAAATAACCCCTAATCCCACATTTCAATCCAATCCAATTCCATCCACCACAAAGAGCCTACCATATATTTCCTCACAAACCCTCTCCCACAAATTTAGGGGCTGTTCTTGAAGGAAAACCCAAGGGTCGAACCATCCAAGTTGCATTTGGATAACATAAAAGAGATACAAATACTGCTGCAGTTTTACTACGGAAAGACTGTCAATTTCGTGTCTGCTGAGTGACAATTTCACTTCTGCTGACTGGTAACTTCACTGTTACCACACTTTCCTTCCCTATTTCACTCCACCACCTTCCAAGCACACTTGGAACCATCAAAGGAGCATCTCAAAAGGGGATTTTCAAACTTAGGAGAGGAGCACTCAAGCCCAACTTGTTCAAAGCTGAGGTGAAATCACCCACACTAGGTGGGCTTCCCTTTTAAATTTATTCCTAAGTTGTTTAATTTAATTTTCTATTAAGCTCATTTTTTCTTGCAGTCTTAATATGTGATTGTCGCCTTCCCTACCTTAGCCCGAGTACGTACATGGGCCTCCTAACACGTGTCGTGAAGGGATCAAGTCCTATATAGTGGGTTAAAGGTAGGGAGACCCTAAACCACCCAATGCTTGCAAACCACTCCAATAGGTTGCTAGCACCCATTTTTCATTTCCTTTTATTGCATGTGAGCTTGCATTTGTGATGTGTGAAATGGAAATTTAAGCATATCAAAAGTCTGAGATGATGTTTAAACAAAATCAAATTTGGCAAGGATAGGTTCATGCATGCATGCATATTGTTTATACTAACTTTTCTTGTTTCCTTGTTGGTAATCATAATCAACTTGAACATAAAATAATTCCCTTAGCTACGGTGCTTATTGGACTTTATTGAATATCCCCATGCTTGGATAAATGGACAAATACAAGGACTTGGACAAATTCATTCAAAATGATTGTTCTCATTTTTCATTTTCTTTATTTAGAGGCTATAGCTTTTCGCTATCCTCCGAGTTGTGGTCGTTGCGACTCTTTGCCCCTTGCTTGTACATTTTCTTTATTTACTGCTTTATTTACCGCTTTATTTAGAGGTTATGGCTTTTTGCTACCCTCTGGGTTGTGGTCGTTGCGACCTTTTGCCCCAATACGTGAGCACTTTTTTATTTTGTGGTCACTTGATCCTTTTATTTTCTGTACATATACTTGTGCTTTTCAAAGCAATAAACATCGCATTCATGAATTTCAAACCTTGCCAAGGTTGATTATGTTAATATATCTTCTGACATCTTGAAATTTCATGCTATATTGATATTTCGATTCTATTCCCATGTGAATAAGGTTCAACTAAAGACTCGAGATAATCTATCCTGCTATGGATAAAAGTTTACAACATCAAACGCTTAAAAACTCATCCATAGCATAATAGCTTATCGCCATCAAATGGTCTTAATCAATTGACCCACCAGATTCCAATGAATCACTTTACCCTAGACCCAGGAACTCCTGCGTGTCCCTATGTCACGTAGTAAGAACTCAATCTTTGAAAGATTTAATGAATTGTATTTTTATTCAATTAATTCAAGTGCGCACCAAGATGGGATTCAAATTCCTCCAAAACCATCTTTAAGCTCCAAGAGCTCCAATTACTTTTTCAAAAAATCTATTGAAAGTGATTCTTTACATCTCAAATCCTTACTGAAAGATTCATACCTGTGTGGGACCATCTTCCCACCAATCATTTTTGACAACAATGTTGGGAATCGAACAAGAGGGAAAAATACAAAGGCGGAATATAAAAAAATTTTTCCTACGATTCCCAATCCCATGAATCTAACTATGCATAACAAAAAATCAAACCCTAACTACGAAGAGGGTTAGAACACTTACAGGATTTTTGTCTTCTCCGTTTTGCTCCAAGCTTCTACTCCGGACAGCGGTGAATGAGCAGCCCAAGTGTGCTGCCTCCAACGGTATCCACACCTAGCTAGAGCTTCAAGCCTTTTCTTTCTTCTTCCTTGTTGTTGCTAGAGGTGGAGAAGAGAGAGAGAGAGAAGAGAGCCTCCAAAGAGCTGGACGGCTAGGGTTTATTGTGCAAGCCTCTTATGCCATGTCACACATAAGTGTGACTTATATAGGCAGCCCACTAAAGGGGGCTGGCCATGGGGAAGAAACCCTAATAGGGTTATGTGTAATTACTCTTAATTGCACATTAACCCCTATTATTTGTATCAAATACAAATAGGCCCATAAAGAACTATTCTTTATTCACTAAAACCCTTTCTCTCATAGACTTTAAAGCCCTTCTTGCATGATCAGTGTGTGACCCATTGGGTTCACATCATTAAGTAGTAGGAATAGCACAAGGTGTGCACAATGGAACTCTTTCCATTTAGGGTCTAATTGGAACTCCTTCCAATTCCCTAATTGATTATAACTCACTTATATCAATTAGGGCTTCTACTAACCATGAGTAACACCTAGCATATGGCTCATGGTGTGGTCCTTAATGAGGTGAATAGTCATTTACAAAGAACCCTTCTGTTATAGTTTATAGGTTACAATTGCATCCTTCCTTCAACACAATGTCTCCAATTGAACTAATAGGACATGGAAGTCTGTCAAGTCCCTAGTTCAATTACTTTATACTCATTCATAGATATCAACTCATTGATGAACTCATGAAACTCTTTTCATATTCATCCTACCATGGCCATGGATTTAATGAGTTATATTATGAATGCTATATGAGACATTCTCTCTCTTTTCCTGAGAGTGATGGATCCCTTGTTGATCACTCACATGCCTTCACACACATAGCAGTAGGGCCAATGAACACCTTTGTAGACCCCTGAATAGGATCTGCACTTAGTGTTATCAAACTTCTAAAGCTACATGCATAAGGCAACTATGGTGTCTCAGGTCTAAGGATTACTTGTACCACTATAACAATGAGAAACTGATTGACAGGCAGGATAAAACTCCATTCAGTTTATCTCATATCTTTGGTCACATTCAGTGTACCTATTCTCGTAATAGGCACCCACTTGTTGGTTGTAGTGTCTCCACACAAATAGCTTGAGACTAGCTATCCTCCTATAGAGTCAACCTAACAAGTGCTAGTCCTATGGTTCATTATTGTCCATCATAGTGAACCTTCAACTAGGAATGCTTTAGGAGTTTAGTATAGAGATATATCTATAGTCTCAAAATTACAACTCTTTGTAATTCCATATTCTCAACTCTAACTCCATGGACATATTATGTAAATATAAATGATGCATATAAACATAATAGAATAAGCCCTTTTATTAAATCAATAATAAATGTGACATACATAAATGAAATCAAATGATTGTTCCTAATCCCTAAACAATCATCTCCATGATTGGCTCTAGGGCATAATCCTAACAAACAATACCATCTTTATCAAATAAAGATTTCTAATTCAAAAAGAACCCCTTGCCATCAAGCAAACTGTTAACACGCGCCCCTTTTCTGTATTGACGAGTGTCACACCCCATTTTTGCTACCTTAGCTAAGGTTTGTCATTTCATGTGTCTTTTTGTTTCCTTTTTGAGTCTAGTCTTTTGCATTGATTTTCTAGAGTCTTGAGGATGATGTGTATGAATTTTAGTTCGACTTGGAGTTGATCTTGAGGGTTAATAAGAACTTTTGTGACTTGAGGGGCATAATCATCTTTTAGGTCACAAACTTTCCATTTGACCTTGAAATGATCTCCGACTTGCCAATTGGAGTTCATATAAATGCATTTGAGGTATTTATGGGTTCAATTTGATGAATTGATGGTTCGAGATTAGAATGGCTTAATATAGCTCAGGTTGGTTAAGAGACCTATTTCGGGTTAGCTCGAATTGGATCATGATTTTCATTCCATGACTATTCATTTGACTTTGATTAGTCTTAATTTCATCCCCAAACGTGTTTAGGGAGGTTGAATTTCGAATTGGAAAGCATTCAGTGCAACCCTATGTGCATACCTAAGCTAAGCGACAGTGGTGCATAGCAGTTAACCACCTTTGTAGGACCTAACCATGCAGCCATGGCTAGGGTTTCTTGCCCTCAAGTGACTCAAATTACATTCCCCTTCGAAACACGGTCGTTTTGGCTATCGTTTCGTCAAAATCGGAGTTAATTTGAGACCAGAAACACATTTGGAAGCCGAAAGGGTCAGAATAGGGCATAAGCTGACATGGCCTCGGGTGACCACCTAGGCCTGGGCGGCTAGCCGCCTGGGCCCAGGTGGCTAGCCGCCTGGGCCCAGGTGGCTAGCCGCCCAGCCCCAGGTGGTCACCCGAGCCACTTTCCTTTTTTGAGTGCTGAAGTGGATCCCTTCCTATTTCCTCGGATTTGTCTACCTCCAGCCGCCATTTAACTCTATTTTCAACCCTATTTGACCTACTTGAGCCCCAAGGGAGCCTCTAAGAGCCCTTGGATCAATACCTAGGGTTTTAATCCCAACCATTGAGGGTTTTCCCTCAAACCCTATAAATACCCCCTTATACTTCAGCAATAGAAGGGGGGGAATTACTGGAGAAGGAGGCACTTGAGAGGCATTTTTAAGACTTGGAGGCTATGACAGCCATCCTTAGGGTAGTTTAACCTAAATTCTAAGTAAGAGAGTGAAGGAGAGAGCTTGAAGGAAGGCTGGAGCTTTGCTTAGAGGCTTAAAGGAGAGCTTTTCAACTTGTCCACAAGAAGAGAAGAGGAGTTCTACAGCAGCAACCATAGGTATACCTCGATCTCCCTCTCTCTCTTTTCTTTGAAATTAAGGTTTTTTTTGCATAGAATAGCATTATTTCATGTTCAAGCTTATGTTTTTATCATGTGTTGATGCTTCTAATGCTTAAAATACATGATTAGAATAATTTTTATGGCTGGATTTGCATGATATAATGTTATTTCATGTGATTTTATGTGTAGTTGTGTTTTTAGGGTTTCTAGAGTTTGTTCTAGGGTTTTGCATTGAATAGCTATGATTTCATATTAAAGCATATGTTTTTATCATGTCTTGCTATTTCTATTAGCTAGTATGCATGATTAGGATGTTGTTCATGGGCTGTTTAGCATGCTAGAGTATTATTCTATGTGATTTAATGCATAGTTGGGATTCTAGGGTTTCTTTAGTGCTGAAATTGGTTTTCTGCATGAAATGACTCTTTTGCATATTAAAGCATATGTTTTTATCATGTTTTTCTACTTCTATTAGCTAGTATGCATGTTTAGGATGATGTTTATGGGCTGTTTAACATGCTAGAGTGTTATTCCATGTGATTTACTACATAGTTGGGATTCTAGGGTTTCTCTTGTGCTGAAATTGAGTTTATGCTTAGAATAGCATTATTTCATGTGAAAGCCTATGTCTTTATCATATATGGATCATTCTATTGGTTAATATGCATGGATTGAATGCTGTTCATATTCTGTTTTGCATGGTTTATAGTTATTTCATGTGATTTCATGTACAAGTGTGATTCTAGGGTTTCACTCATCCTTGTTTTAGGAAAGTTGCATATAGCATGGTAGCTTAGGGTTTTTCTTTGTTTCTTTTTCATAGTTGCTGTATGTGTGCTGCATATTAGATAACTATGATGATTTTTTGCCTTCATATAGTTGATTTTAGGGTTTTTTGCATGTCATTGGATATAGGGCTGAATTAGGGTTTAGTTAGCTTATGATTCATGTTGTTTGCATGATTTATGGTTGATTTTAAGCTTTATTTCAATTCTGTCCAAATTTTTCAATTGTCCTTGATATGATATTTTGAGCATGTGTTAGCCAATGTTTAAGCATGATAATTGCTTGAGTAGAAACTAGGTTTGTTTGTTGGTATTGTTGGTGTGTTTTGCATGCAAATTGCAGGTGCTTGACGGGTACAAACCCATAGAAAGTAGGATATGACAGGTGCAACTACCCCACCAATGTAGGGTGGTTATTTTGGCTATTGCGAGATGAAATCTTGCGAATAAAGTAATTACCCTATGCAATAGGGTGGTTATTTTGACAGGTTGCTTTTGCTTAAGGTAAGTTGGGTATGAGGGTGCCCCAATTCACCATGCTTTCCTTTCCTTGAAACTTTCCCTTTCTCCCCCCTAGGGTTGTTTCCTAATAGGGGAACATGCTAAGTCTCTAAAGTTTCCATTCATGCAGAAATTCCTTTTCAAAACAAAAGTTTCTATCTTTACTTGAAATTCCATATTTTCTAAAGATTTTTTAAGAATCATTTATCTTTAGAAACATTTTTATCTATGAAAGGAAACTTAGGGTTTACCATAGGCCTCTATTAGGTTATAACCCTATTCCTTTTTGAACTACATGGACTTTGATCCATGTATTTCCATACTTGGTACGTAGGCGCTCTTCGTGAGGTTCAAGTCCGCCCTAGGATACTAAGTATCCTAGGTTTCCTATCCCCTTTTTTTCTCTTTTCTATTTTCTTTGATTTATTTGATTATGTGGATGAATGAATGGATGATATGCATGCTGCCTTGAGATGATAATTGCTATTTCTTGAGTGGTTAAGACTTTGATTTAGCTCGATTAAATTAAGAGACCGTTTAGGGCGATATGGGTGCCTATAGGCTTGCCTAGAACCTTCCCATATTGTAACTTAGCTTCCGAATTCACCATCTTTGATTTCCAAAAGATCTTTTGCCTTACCATTTTAAACATAGAGTCACTTGTTTTGGAAAATAAAACATTTTAGGGTTTTCCTTGTTTACTTTAAAAAAATAAGGTGGCGACTCCTTTTCGTTTTTAAACCTATATTTTCTTTTAAATCCTTGTGAGCCATTTTTCGGGGTCCACAGTCTGGTGACTCCGCTGGGGATTTGTGGGCTAGACTCTATATAATTTGATTAGGCTAAGTTAATTTCTTATGTTAATTAAAATCAATCACATTGCATCCGCTTGATTGTGTGCTTTCATTTATTGCATTGTGTGCGCAAACTCTTGCATGCTAGGATCGATGTCCCTCGATGTATCCTTGCTACTGATGGGCCTAGCCTCAACCCTGGTTTTCCTGATTCCATGTGTTGGGGTGAAAGCTATCAACCTCTCTTGCCAAGTACCCTTGGGTATATTAAATGAGTTAATCACGTACTGCTGGACCCACGCGGCGTTCCTGATGCCATATGTGGTTAGGTATAAAAATTGCTCAAGCAAGTGAAGGACCCCAGCCTACCCTTATCATTAGTTTATATAGACGAACTTGTAGGGCGCCATAGGTTCATCCTTATGCACCCACATTTGTTTGTAATGATATCATGACCGTGTTTGTGATGTGCCTAATGAACACTTAATAAGAGAGCCTTTGCACCCTATATCTTTAATACGTACCTTTCACCCATGACCCTTGCAAAGGCGATTGGATTGAAAGGGACTAATTGAGTAAGTATAGGTGTGAAGTTATTGAGACAAATATGGAAGCTTAGGACATACCCTTAGGTTGAGAGACTGATTGTTCCCTTTTATAGAGGAGTAAGAGAATGTACTAGCTTGGATCCGCGACCAGCAAGGGCGCTTAGTGAAGATTGATCCTACCAACCAGTCAGATATGGCCGATGAAACAACTAGGGAAGGGGGTTTTGATGTTGAGACTTGTTTGAAGGCTATCATGACCAAGCTTGATTACACCACTGATGTATCGAGAGAGCATTGAAAATGGCCCAAGATATCCTAACATAAAATGTCGGAACCCGAACAGAATAATGGTCGTACCCCAAGGGATAATACCGAAGATGGGACTCAGTCTGGAGAAGGCACTAAGACCAATGAAGGAGGAAGTATTAAGCCCAAGGGAAGTGAACCACCCGAAATTTTTAACCTAGAAGGGGGAAGTAAAGGGAAGACTTTTGATACAGATTCCGTGTTGGCTAGCAAAGTAGAAGCATTAGAGAAAACTATAAAGGGAATCTGTAGGATGGATGACATGGTGGATGTACGTACCCTATCTTTGTTTCCACAAGTTCGTATCCCATTACAATTCAAGATGCCTAGAATTAGAAAAGTTTGATGGAACGGGTTGCCCCAAGACCCATTTGAAGATGTATGTACGAGCTATGCACCCTCGAGGAGCGATAGATGAACTCTTGGCCCAAATGTTCCATGAAACCCTAGCCACTTCTGCCTTAAAGTGGTTCCTAGCCTTGGATGAGGATAGAACCCGGACTTGGGAGGACATATGTAATGAGTTCTCGGAGCACTACAAGTACAACACTGAGGTGGATGTCACAAGAAGGGACCTAGAGACCACGAAACAAGGGGTTAATGAGACTTTCTCTGCTTTCATTACAAGGTGGAGGCAAAGGCCTCGAAAATGGCAGACAGACCGAATGAGGAAGATCAGATTCAGTTGGTGGTTAAGAACCTATTATCGGTATATCACAAGCACCTCTTTGCTCACTACTTCCCTAATTTCAAGGCTCTTATCGGAGTAGGTACACAAGTTGAGGATGCTATTGCCGATGGGTCAATCAAGACATGAAGAAGTCCAAAGGAGTTGCAGGCCGAACTTTGCTGGGAAAAACAATGCCAAGGTCAATGCCATAACCCAACCCACTCAACCCATCTCCCTAAATGACACCAACCCACCTCGCCAATTCACTGAGTTGCATATGCCACTTGAGAAAGTGCTTGAAAAGCTAAACAGTCGAGGCCTGTTGAAACCTCTCGATCCAAGACCACTGTGAACCCTAAAAAAAAGTAGCCCACAAGGATTTAAAAGTCGCCAGTCTGTAGACCCCGGAAAACGGGCCCACGAATGGGTTTAAAAGAAAACCTTAAAGTTTGAAAAAGGAAAAGGAGTCGCCACCTTATTTTTTAAAGGAAATAAGGAAAACCCTAAAAAACAGTTTTGTTTTAGGAAAACAAAAGAATGACTCCATGTTTAAAAATGGTAAGGCAAAAGATCTTTTGGAAACCAAAGAAATCGGGGATTCGGAGGCTAAGTTACGATATGGGAAGGTTCTAGGCAAAGCCTATAGGCACCCATATCGCCCTAAACGGTCCCTTAATTTAATTGGGCTAAATCAAAGTCTTAATCACACACAAATCAACAATTATCATAAAAAAGACAGCATGCATTTCATCCATTCATTCATCCATATAATCAATTAAATCAAAGAAAAACAGAAAAAAGAAAGCGGGGAGAGAAAACCTAGGATACTTGGTATCCTAAGGCGGACTTGAACCTCACGAAGAGCGCCTACGTACTATGTATGGAAATACATGGATCAAAGTCCACGTAGTTCGAAAGGGAATAGGGTTATGACCTAATAGAGGCCTATGGTAAACCCTAAGTTTCCTTTCAAGTAAAATATGGTAAGTTTCCAAAAATAAATGATTCTTCAAAAGATCTTTAGTAAATACGGAATTTGATAAAAATGGAAACTTTGATTTAAAAGGTATTTTTATGAAAGGATACTATAGGAATTACCATATTCCCCTATTAGGAAATAACCCTAGGAGGGGAGAAAGGGAAAGTTTTAAGGAAAGGAAAGAAGGGTGAATTGGGGCACCCTCATACCCTACTTACCTTTAGGCAAAAGCAACCTGTCAAAATAACCACCCTATTGCATAAGGTAATTATCTTATTTGCAAGATTTCATCTCACAATTGTCAAAATAACCACCCCACATTAGTGGGGTAGTTGCACCTGTTGTACCTGTCAAGCACCTGCAATTTGCATGCAAAACATACCAAAAATACCAGCTAACCAAGCTAGGTTCCAATCAAGTAATTATCATGCTTAAACATAGGCTAACTCATGCTCAAAATATGGCAATATGGACAATGGACAAATCTGGACAGAACTGAAATTAGGCTTAAAATCAACCACAAGTTATGCAAACAACATGAATCATAAGCTAACTAAACCCTAATCCAACCCTATATGCAATGACATGCAAAAATCCCTAAAATCAACTAATATGGATGCAAAAACATCATAGTTATCCAATATGCAACACATATGCAGCAACTATGAAGAAAAACTAAAGAGCAATCCTAAGCTATCATGCTATATGCAACTTCCCTAAAACAAGGATGAATGAAACCCTAGAATCACAATGGTGCATAAAATCACATGAAATAACACTCTAACCTACTAAACAGCTCATGAATATTATCCTAAACATGCATACTAGCTAATAGAAACAACAAAATACGATAAAAACATAAGCTTTAATATGCAAAAGAGTTATTTCATGCAGAAAACCAATTTCAGCACTAAGGAAACCCTAGAGTCCCAAATATGCAGTAAGTCACATGGAATAACATCCTAGCATACTAAACAGCCCATGAATATCATCCTAAACATGCATACTAGCTAATAGAAGCAACAAGACATGATAAAGACACAAGCTTTAATATGCAAACGAGTTATTTCATGCAGAAAACCAATTTCAGCACTAAGGAAACCCTAGAGTCCCAAACATGCAGTAAATCACATGGAATAACATCCTAGCATACTAAACAGCCCTATAAATATCATCCTAAACATGCATACTAGCTAATAGAAGCAACAAGACATGATAAAGACATAAGCTTTGACATGAAGTCATGCTATTCTATGCAAAAACCCTAACTTTAAAAGAGAGAAAAGGGAGAAGAGAGAGTATACCTATGGTTACTGCTGTAGAGAGTCCTCCTTCTCTTGTGTACTGCTGGGAATTCCTTCCTTCAAGCCTTCAAGCAATGCTCCAGCCCTCCTTCAAGCTTTCTCTCTCACTCTCTCACTCAAAATTTAGGTTAAACTACCCTAAGGATGGCTGTCATATCCTCCAATGTGCCTCCCACCTCAGAAATTGCCTCCCCTATTGCTGAAGTATAAGGGGGTATTTATAGGGTTTGAGGGAAAACCCTTAATGGTTGGGATTAAAACCCTAGTATTGATCCAAGGGCTCTTAGAGGTTCCCTTGGGGCTCAAGTAGGTTAAATAGGGCTGAAAATAGGGTTAAATGGCGGCTGGAGGCGAGCAAATCCGAGAAAATAGGAAGGGAGCCGCGTCAAGACTCAAAAAAGGAAAGTGGCTCGGGTGACCACCTAGGGCTGGGCGGCTAGCAGCCTAGGCCCAGGCGGCTAGCCTCCCAGGCCTGGGTGGTCACCCGAGGCCATGTCATCTTCAGCCCAATTTTGACCCTTTCGACTTCCAAATGTGTTTCAGGGCTCAAATCAACTCCGATTTTGACGAAACGAAAGCCAAAATGACCGTGTTTCGAAGGGGAATGTAATTTAAGTCACTTGAGGGTAAGAAACCCTAGCCATGGCTGCATGGTTGGGTCCTACAAAGGCGGTTAACCGCTATGCCTCACCATCGCTTAGCTTAGGTATACACATAGGGTCGCACCGAATGCTTTCTAATTCGAAATTCAACCTCCCTAAACACATTTGGGGATGAAATTAAGACTAACCAAGATCAAATGAGTAGTCATAGAGTGAAAATCATGAGCCAATTTGAGCTAACCCGAAATAGGTCTCTTAACCAACTTGAGCCTTGTTGAGCCATTCTAATCCCGAACCTTTAATTCATCAAATTGAATCCATAAATACCTCAAATGCAACCATATGAACTCCAATTGGCAACTTGGAGATCATTTCAAGGTCAAATGGAAAGTTTGTGGCTTAAAGGACGATTATGCCCCTCAAGTCACAAAAGTTCTTATTAGCCCTGAAGATCAACTCTAAACCGAAACCAAAATTCATACACATCATCCTTAGGACCCTAGAAACTCAATGCAAAATACTAGACTCAAAAAGGAAACAAAAAGACATATGAAATGACAAACCCTAGCTAAGGTGGCAAAAATGGGGTGTGATAGAAGCCCCTCATTGGTGAGCAAGTTTCACTTGCGAACCAATGACCAAAAGAACAACCCATTTTTGCCCGAGGAATTGATTTCATCAACACCCACTGGGGAAAAGAGAGTGATCATATCATTGAATTCTTCGAATTCATCATACACAAGCACAAAGGTACTCTTCATAAGTTCTATAGAGCTCTTCATACTGTATACCAGTTTCACCGGGGGGACAAGATAAAGTATCCACAGCTTACATCGAACTACGTTCGATGAAAGGTCTTCTCATACTACACCAATGGCTCTGGTGAATAATACGAGGTATCCATAGCTTACATCGAATTTGCGTTCGATGAAAGGTCTGCCTATACTACACCAATGGCTCTGTTGAATAATACGAGGTATCCATAGCTTACACCGAATTTGCGTTCGATGAAAGGTCTTCCCATACTACGCCAATGGCTCTGGCGAATAATACGAGGTATCCATAGCTTACACCGAATCTGCGTTCGATGAAAGGTCTTCCCATACTACGCCAGTGGCTCTGGTGAATAATACGAGGTATCCATAACTTACACCGAATCTGCGTTCAATGAAAGGTCTTCTCATACTACGCCAATGGCTCTGGCGAATAACACGAGGTAAAACTATGCCATCAAGGCTATCTCAAAACATGAGAAAGATACATCCTTCTCATATTCAAATCATCAAAGTTATCATGTAACACGAGAAAGATCGCGTCCTTCTCATATTCAAACCATCAAGGTTATCATTCAAATATCGAGGTAATCACATAACACGAGAAAGATCACGTCCTTCTCTTGCTCAAATCATCAAGGTCAATACATACCACAGGAAAGATTGCATCTTTCGAACTATCAAGGCAAATATGTGACATGAGAAAGATTGCATCCTTCTCATATCAAACTCTCAAGGTGAACACAGCATGAGAAAGATCGCGTCCTTCTCATATTCAAACCATTAAGGTAAACACAAATCATGGGAAAGATTGCATCTTTCAAGCTATCAAGGTAAGCATGTAATCATGAGAAAGATTGCATCTTTCTCTTACTAGGTCATCAAGAGAAAGGTAAGCTTCTACTTACCCACACTCAACAAGCTCACCAAGTCATCTCACATGGAGGCTATTCATGCCTCAACTCAAACATCAACTCATATAGGAGACGCATTCATCACATAAAAGCAATCATTCACATGCACATAGGGAAAGTATCTTTATCCCAAATGACGACGAATCATAGTGACATCGGAGGGAATTCATCCCTAATGATCAAAAGTCATATGCATAGAAAGGGTTGTTCAACCCTACTAGCATGCCATGCCCACATAAAAGGCCACCAATGCAATCCATTTCAAAACATTTCATGCCAAACAATGTCAAGGTATTTACTCATTTTTTAACTCAAAACAAGCTTGAGATTGCATCTCAAAGAAGGTTCAAAAGCGCCAAAAGGCGAGCAAAGGCCAAACGAGCGAAGCGGAGCGAGCAAAGGGGGGGTGACCACCTGGCTGCAGGTGGGTTGCCACCCAAGCCCAGGCAGCTTGCCGCCCCAGGCTGGGTGGTTACCTGAGGCTAGTGCTGCCCATTTTGAGGGTTTTTAAACCCTTGACCCCCCATTGGATGCACACACACACCCAACTTCGAAAATAGAGAGTTTCTCTCTCTAGAAACTCATTCCACCCTTCTCCAAATTCTCACATACACATTCTCAATCAAAGTTTCACTTTCAATTCAAGTTGTGTGCATGAAATAGCATCAAGAACAAGTCATTCAACAACAAAAACAAACATCAATCATCAATTTGCAAGATCAAATTCATCATCTTTCTCATCAAACCCATTTTTCTTACATACAAGCTCAACCATCATCAATGGCTTCTAGCAATGATTCCAACATCAAGTATCCATACTACGTGATCAAGAATACATACAAGGCACCAATCTATGATGCATCCCAAGACAAGGTGTTGCTTGAACCTAAGAAGCATCTCTCATACCTCCATTCCCAACATGAGGTTAGTTCTTCCCAACTTAATATGTTTATCTTGAAATCTTGATTTCTATTGGATAAAATGCATTCCCATAATCTTCTTTTGATTGTTTCTATCATTGTTAAGCCAAGTTCATTGATTTGGCAAGGATTGAATGTGCAAAAAGCTTGTTTCCCAATGCTTGAGAAAAGATGCGCACCAAGTGTTTGATAAAATGCCAAAGAGACAAAAACATGTTCAATTCTTGGAAAATCAAACACTTGGTGGGTATCTTTTCTCAAGCATTGGGAAACAAGCTTTTTGCACATTTAATCCTTGCCAAATCAATGAACTTGGCTTAACAATGATAGAAACAGTCAAAAGAAGATCATGGGGATGCATTTTATGTAATAGAAATCAAGATTTCATGATAAACATGTTAAGTTGGGAAGAACTAACCTCTTGTTGGGAATGGAGGTATGAAAGATGCTTCTTGGGTTCAAGCAACACCTTGTCTTAGGATGCATCATAGATTGGTGCCTTGTATGTATTCTTTATCACATAGTATGGATACTTGATGTTGGAAATATTGCTAGAAGCCATTGTTGATGTTTGAGCTTGTATGTAAGAAAAATGGGTTTGAAGAGAAAGATGATGAATTTGATCTTGTAAAGTGATGATTGATGCTTGTTGTTGTTGAATGACTTGTTCTTGATGCTATTTCATGCACACAACTTGAATTGAAAGTGAAACTTTGAATGAGAATGTGTGTGTGAGGGTTTGGAGAAGATGGAATGGGTTTCTAGAGAGAGAGAAACTCTCTATTTTCGAAATTGGAAGAGTGTGAGCACAAGTGGGGATCAAGGGTTTAAAAACCCAGATTTTTGAGGACCCTAGCCTGGGGTAACTGCCCAGCATGGGGCGGCAAGCCGCCTGGGCTTGGGCGGCAAGCCACCAGCAGCCAGGTGGTCAGCCGCCTCGCCCACTCCGCTTTGCCCGTTTGGCCTTTGCTCGCCTATTCGCGCCTTTGAACCTTCTTTGAGATGAAATCTCAAGCTTATTTTGAGTTGAAAAATGAATGAATATCTTGATATTGTTTAGCATGAAATGGTTTTTGAAATGAATTGCATTGGTGGCCCTTGTGTGGGCATGGCTTGCTACTAGGGGTCAATAACCCCCTCTATGCATATGATTTTTGATCATTAGGGATGAATTCCCTCCTATGTCACTATGATTCATTGTCGTTTGGGATAAAGATACTTTCCCTATATGCATATGAATGTTTGCTTTCATGAGATGAATGTATCCCCTATATGAGTTGGTGCTTGAGTTGAGGCATGAATAGCTTCCATGTGAGATGACTTAGTGAACGTATTGAGTGTTGGTAAGTAGAAGCTTACCCTTGTCTTGATGACTTAGTGAGACAAAGATGCAATCTTTCTCATGTTATGTGCTTACCTCGATAGCTTGAAAGATGCAATCTTTCCATGATATGTGTTTACCTAGATGGTTTGAATATAATAAAGATACAATCTTTCTCATGCTATGTGTTTACCTTGATGGTTTGAGTAAGAGAAGGACGCGATCTTTCTCGTGTTATGTGATTACCTTGATATTTGAATATGAGAAGGATGCGATCTTTCTCATGTTTCATGATAACCTTGATGATTTGAATATGAGAAGGATATGATCTTTCTCATGTTTTGTGATAGCCTTGAGGGCACAGTTATACCTCATATTATTCACCAGTGCAACTAGTGTAGTATAAGAAGACCTTTCATCGAACGCAGATTCGGTGTAAGCTATGGATACCTCGTATTATTCACCAGTGCAACTGGTGTAGTATGAGAAGACCTTTCATCGAACACAGATTCGGTGTAAGCTATGGATACCTCGTATTATTCACCAGTGCAACTGGTATAGTATGGGAAGACCTTTCATCGAACGTATATACTACAGGAAAAAGCATCTATCGCAACGGTAAAAGTCGTTGCGATAACCTCAAAGTCGTTGCAATAAATACCTATTGCAACAACAACACTATCGTTGCGAGCCGTTGCAAAAACCTCCGTGGTAATAGGTTATTGCAACAACAAATATCGTTGCAATACCAATTTCGTTGCAATACACCTCCATTTAATGCAACGATTTTATTGTTGTAATTAATTTATGTTTCGTTGCGAAAAAGTATTGCAACGATATTATTGTGGCAATATACCTAAAAATAACAATATTTTTAATTAAAAATATTATTTATCGCAACGACTTTGGCGTTGCAATAAGGTATTGTAACAATTTTTGCCGTGGCAATAACTTATTACTACAACCTTTCCCGTTGCAAAAAAAAATTATTTTAATTAGAAATATTATTTATCGCAACGACTTTGCCATTGCAATAAGGTATTGCAACAATTATTGTCGTGGCAATAACTTATTACTACAACCTTTCCCGTTGCAAAAAAGAATTATTTTAATTAAAAATATTATTTATCGCAACAACTTCAGCATTGCAATACGTTATTGCAACAATCCTTCCCGTGGCGATAACTTATTGCTACAATCCTTTCCCATTGCAAGAAAGAATTATTTTAATTAAAAATATTATTTATCGCAACAACTTCGGCATTGCAATACGTTATTGCAACAATGCTATCTGTGGTAATAACTTATTGCTACAACCTTTCCCGTTGCAAAAAAGAATTATTTTAATTAAAAATATTATTTATCGCAACGACTTTGGCGTTGCAATATGTTATTGCAACAATGTTTCCCGTGGTAATAACTTATTGCTACAACCTTTTCCGTTGCAAAAAAGAATTATTTTAATTAAAAATATTATTTATCGCAACAACTTTGGCGTTGCAATATGTTATTGCAACAATGCTTCCCGTGGTAATAACTTATTGCTACAACCTTTTCCGTTGCAAAAAAGAATTATTTTAATTAAAAATATTATTTATCGCAACGACTTTGGCGTTGCGATAAGGTATTGCTACATCTCTTCCGTAGCAATAACTTATTGCTACGATCTTTCTGGTTGCAAGAAAGAATTATTTTAATTAAAAACTTTATTTATCGCAACGACTTTGCAGTTGCAATAACTTATATTTTTTTTTTAAATATATATATATATATATATTTTAAAATAGAAATCTGTCGTTTCATGGTGACTTATACCTATACCCTATTTAAGGGAATGAAACCATCCAAAATATGATATCTCAATCCCAAACTTATCCAAATTGATTCAAACCCAAACTTTAAACATTCATTTAACTAATGAAGCCATCCAAAATGTCATTACAAATTGAAAATAAATCAACAAAGATATTAAAGTATCCATATCACTATATTAAAAGCTTCAAGCTTTAACCTTTTCCAAAGTGTCATTACAAATTAAAGCTTCAAGCTTCAAGCTTTAACCTTTTCCAAAATGTCATTACAAATTAAAGTTTCAAGCTTCAAGCTTCAAGCTTCAACCTTCTAAAATGTCATTACAAATTTTGAAGTAAATCAACAAAGATACTAAAAGCATCCAAAATGCAAAAATTCCAGCTAATTAGCAACCATTTACTCCAAAGATACTAAGCATCCAAAATGCAGGAAATTCCAACTGATTAGCAACAATCTACTCCTGTAAAACATTGCGAAGAAACAAAGAAAATTAGAAAGTGAGAGAGAGAGACTAACTAAAAGAGAATCAAATATTCAGACAATGATATTTCCTCAATGAATTGCAAATAGCAACTGCTATCAATTTTGATTCAGATCCAGACCCATTTTATATTGGACTTGGGAAAATGACAATATCTCCAATTTTATTTTATTTTATTTTTTATATTTCACCAATCATACATCATACGGATTGTCTAGTTAGGTTAATGAATCAACCTATTCGAAACCCATAAGCTGGATAAATTCTTCCTTTGTGAATAAGTTAGGTTTTACAAGATTTAAAAGTGTACTAGTATTTAAGAAGAACCAAAGAAAAACTGTTAGAAGTTCATGGAAAGCATTTAAGTGATAAGACTAGGAACTAGAAAGCATCTTGAATGATCATCATCCCTTCTACAATGAAAGAAGCTTCTACTACTATCAATAATGTGGTTCAGGGTACTAGAAATATGATCATAACTTTCCAAGCCTATGTAAAAAGGAAACGATCAATCAATATATTACAAGGTCTTAGCTAGGCATAGTTATCAAAAGTGGGCCTCATTCATGTCTTCATGATCTATTAAATGCATGGCAATTCTAAAATACATATGCAAGTAGGAAAAAAAAAAAAAACTAATTCAGTGACTTAAAAAATTCAAGTAGTAGCTCAAGAAGTAAATTATAATAACAAAGAAAAGGGCACAAAAACCTACAAGTTATAGAATAAAAGAAGAATATCAAAATACATAGAATGTCTTTTCCCAAAAAAAAAAAAGAGGACATACCATATTTTTCAATACTATAAAAAAGCTTCACTATATCATTTTTTAATGTACCAATCTACCAAATATAAGAAAACAAAAGACAAAATATAGAACCATCCACAGAAACAGTTGATGCAAGCATATTTAAAGCAAGAAAAACCAGTATAACCATAGTCAAATTATAGAGGATCGATCCGTGGCGTCGGAGGATCAATCCGTGGTATTTTAGAATAGCAATTTTGCTTCTACCTCTGTGGATGGATCCATAGCCTCTGGGGATCGATCCATGGTATTTTAAAAATGAAAATTTTGCTTCTGCCTAGATGGATCGATCCATGACATATGTGGATCGATCCATACTGCTCTAGAAATGCAAATTTTGCTTCTGCCTAGGTGGATCGATCCATGACATAGGTGGATCGATCCATACTGCTCTAGAAATGCAAATTTTGGTTCTGTCAACCCGGATCGATCCGGCATGAACTCGGATCGATCCGAGATCTGAAAAACAGTTATTAAATTTTGGTTCTAGCGTTATGGATATGTTAGGAAAATAAATCTATAAAAAGAAAATTTGGAAAAAATACTTGATAATGTATAAAACATACATAAGTTCAGCAATAGTAATCCTTTATTGGCTACAGGATTTATGTTCATGAAATTGTGACTAAAGGCTTTATACTAACTATCTATCTCCTGCAACCTCCTCCACCTCCGAGCTTGTGACTTCCGGTGTCAAAAAATACAACACTTAATTCAATGCAAGGAAGAATTACAACTAAAGCCCATTTTCAGATATATTATGACAACAAGCATAAACAAAACACGATTCTAAATCAGATATTTTGTCATTGAAACAAAGACCAAAATGCACCCATCACAAGCAGCAAATGCATCCTATGCTTCAACTCCACAACCCAATACAGAATGCCTAGGGGGAAAGAAATCACTCTATTGTACAGATATTTTGGCACCTCACAATCCTACAAAGATTTAAAAATAAAATATCAGAGCATAAAAATAACCTGGACTCCTGAATGTGTTTCATGCATAAAAGAAAATGACTTATTCACAATAGTTTCAAGAACTTCCAATGGGCTCTTAGAAATCTTGGGTACTGTCCAACAACATAGCTACCAGAAAGTTCCCAAAAAAAAAAAATTATGAAAACAAATATTGGAAACCAATCACAAACTTACTTGACACATTCCTTAAGGTCAGGTTATTTATAGTTCCTCCAACTACCAATCGCAACACTCTATCCCATTGTTCATAGAACACAGGCCAGCCTACACTGTTATTTAAAGAAAACACAGGCCAGATTGTAAATAAAATCGATTCTTCTCATCATTTCGAGCAGACTAATGGTAAATTTCAAAGCACTAGAATGTGTCATGGTCGGATTGGTAATTAGAGAGGTTTCAAAGAGGATAGATATAAATCAAATCAACGATTTTGTACCCCAATATATCATATTCATCCTATTGGCTATGCATTCTATAGCCATCAAAGTTATCATATTTATAAAGAGTATCAAGAAAGAAAAGTAAATTAAATTAAATTTTGGTATACCTATTTCTGATTGGCTAGCATTTGCATGAACTCCTGTCTCATAGTCTGTCGGAGAAACTCTATTTCTACAGCCCGCTTAGCACTTTCTTCTTTAAGTGCTTTCACAAGTTCTGCCTCCTTCTCAGCTCGTTCTTTATCCCTCTCAGCCCGTTCTTTATCCCTCTCAGCACGCTCTACCTCCAATTGTTTCTCTAAATGCTGAAGCTTACCATTAAACTGATCACGTACATGCTCTACAGAAGTAGGAGCCTTTGCCATGTATCCCCGTCCATGAACATAACCTGATTTTTTACCCACAACAGATTGGAATATCCTGTTACGTTCATCACTAGACAAAGATCGACCTTCTTCGGCTTCCTTCTCTGCAATCTTTTGTTTAGCTTCGTCCTATATGAAAAAATATGACCACCTATCTTTAAAAAAGACAACAAAGAAGCTTCTAAATTCACATAAGGAAGAAACAAATAATAAATAAATGTGATACTTACATAGATACACTGTGATGTGTGCTCGCTCCATTTGCCAGCTACATAATGGGCCAACTCCCACAATGTGCAATCATCGGGCTCCTCCTGTGTATCTTTGTCTCGCTATGATATAAAACAAAACACAACCACAATGGATTATATATTGTTAGTTATAACTATAATACAAGTATTGGCATAACATATATGGAAAATTGATAATCTTACATTTTCGAAGCTAACTTGGGAGAATGATTTGCTTCCCGTATGGTGTTTACTCCCTTGTTTTTTCCGATTAGTAGCATTTCTTGAACTAATTCTCTACAAGATATGTTTCATGGCACACACTTTAGTGGCTCTTTCATAAAAATGATTCAATATATAATATCGAATACAAATAAAATTCTCACAAACAATTTCAAAACTTATATGTAATGATAGAAACAAACATAGACTAATCTTGCAATCGAATAGTACTTAAAAACTAATATGCAAATGAATCCGGTCCTCACAAAAACAAACCCATATTGTACTCAGACAACTTTCTTGATCTTTTACCTGAAAATCATGACCTTCAAAATATGATATCAATTCCTCCCATTCTTCTAGGTCTAGCTCCTCAGGGATATTTTGAAGGAGAGTTTCTCTATTATCTTTATATGCTCTATAGGTAGCTGAAAATGTTGACCTCCAACCCCTATACCTCTCCTAAGCGATTTTGAAAATCTTAGATCTAGCAAAGTCGTCATCTACTAGTCTCCACCTTTCTTGCACATAACAAATCCTTTGAACAATTTAGAGGTATGTGGTTTATAAAGTTAAAAAAAACAAGTATTTTTAACACTAGTTTCATGTTCCAAAATGCACTAATTCATAAAATCAACAAAGATCATGTTCCAACCAAAGTGCCAATTACATTGGACACATGGCACCTAAAACAAGTTCTTTAAACGAGGTGTCTAAGCACTCTGATCAGCATCTCCCTCAAGTGAGAATTATGCATTAAAGATAAAGAAAGTTACTACAAAACTACATAAGACACAAAACCATCCATGTCACAAGCAGCCAGGTGATCAATAGAATTCAAATATGCATGAGTTCAAGTTATCTAGAACTTTAAAAAGATGATGGAAAAATTCAATTGTATGGACTTACATACCAAAACTTTATCCTTAATAGTATTTCTTATATCAAGTGACACTTCCGACCACTTATTCACTCCAATAAAAGGCACATGACGTCTCATTTGAACTACCACTTCATCAACAAATTCCTGGTAATGTATACCGATTGGCCCACCTAACCGTGTTGAAAACTCAATGGGCAATTTGCCATCGCTACTCTCCTTAGCTCTCTTAGCAACCTTCAATCCTTTTGCAGCGCCTCTACCCTTTTTAGGGTTATTTGAAAGATCTAAACATTATCCAACAACAAATTAAAAAATTAATACACTATTGGGAAAATTTAATTTAAATAAAGGATGCTCATAATCACTATAATGGCGGGAAATAAAATGCTACACAAGATATGATGTCAATAAAAATGTTAAGAGTAATAATATACTATAAATAATAATTAAACCTGATGGATTGGAACATAGAAGACGAGCATGAGATGCAAATTGGCAAACAGGTTGTTCAATGGATGAATTTCCAGATGGCTGGGATAATGGTGATGATTGCTGAGCTAATGGTGATGATGATGATGATGATGATGGCTGAGCTAACTGTGATGATGGCTGAGCTGATGGTGATGGTGGCTGCGATTGTGACAAAGATGGAACTACAATAGGCAGTGGCAGTGATGTCTCAATAGAAGGAGAAGCTTGCTGATGTGAGGAAGATGGTTCTTCTTGTTGCTGAGATGGTATGGAAGAAGGCTGAGAAGAAAACCTCGGTGTACGACGTCGCTGAAATGATGGATAAGCCATCTAGAATGTTGATACCTAACTTAAAATTTTATAGTATATTAATGAGAATGAAAAAAACTACCCAAACAAGAAAATATTTTCACAATTAAAGGCATTATATTAGATTACTTCCAAATAATCTCAAAATACCTCATGTTAAACATTACAATTCTGAAAATGGAACATATACTATAACTAAACAAGAAACCCCTGAAAAATTTAATTGCATAAAGTCATTACATCGCATTTAAATTCCAAAAATATAATAATTAGAAAAAAGAAGTTATTATAGCATAGGTTGTTCATCGCCATCACTATCTTCATCAAGACAATGCTCCATTGACCCATCATTAACATATGTATCATCATCCTCTTCAAGATCAGTATCACTATCTTCAAAAATGTGGTCTTCATCTAACTCAATAGCCTCAACATCATGTGCATCAATACTCAATCCCTCAATGTCACCTCTACACCATCCAAACAGGTCTTCGGAACCTTCCTCGGTACCATCCATATCATATTAGATGATTGGAATCTCATTCAATTGGTAAGGCTCATCATCGAAAACATTAGTCTCATCTTCTACCTCTTCCTCAATATTTGGCATAGAAAAGAGGTTTCTAGGCTTCACCCTTATCACAGTTGCCCAATTTGGCTTTTTCACATCCTTTGCATAATAAACTTGTTCGGCCTGAATCCCTAAAATGAAAGGGTCATCCTTGTAGTGAAGGCATGTCATATCAACATTGATAAACCCATATTCATCTTTTTTATACCCTCTACTTTGGTTCCTACCTAGTGGTGGCACCTCCAACCAATCACATTTAAACAGAACAACTTCATTACTTCCCAAATAATCTAAAGCAATAATGCTCTTGATGATGCCAAACCAATCTATATAGCCTGTATGTTCATCACCCTTCACAACCACGCCACTATTTTGGGTTTTCCTTCTCTGTTCTCCTTCTTATGTTCGAAACAAGAAACCATTGATGATGTAGCGGGTGTAAACTCGTGCACGAGCATCTAGCCCTCGAGCTAACCCCAATATCTGATCATTTACCCGTTCGTCTCCACTATTGTAAAGAAGTGTGACCTACATTACAATTGATAAGTCAAAATATGAAACATTCAATTAGTTTGGCATTCAAATGAAACACAACGAGAAACACTTTTACTGTATGGACTTACTTACTCGAGACTTAAACCATTCCGAAAATTTTTCCTTGTGTCTTTGCTCTACATTTCGAGGGTTTGTTTCTGTAAGCTCTTTAGTATGTTCGCTATATACAAAATTACATTAAAATTGGTTCCAAGGAGGTAACAATAACATACAAATAATCAAATTCTAATATGTAATAAATAAATGCATAGACTTACTCAACCCATGGAGCGACTTCCTCACAGTTGGTTAGAATGTAATGATGTGTCATATGGAGCTCTGACTTATTGAGACTTTGAAAAGTATAGTTGCGCTTGGTACAGTTAACCGGTGCAAATATGCTCAAACCAGGTAACATTTCATTTCGATAAGAATCAACATTCCTTTCTGCTCGATTCAATTTTGTTTCCATGTCATTTAAGTACCAAGAGCAAAATATCATGCATTCTTCTGAAATATATGCTTCAGCAATTGACCCTTCCGGACGAGCTTTGTTACGCACATACCCCTTATACGTGCGCAAAGATCTCTCAACTGGATACATCCACCTATAGTTCACTGGCAGCCACCTTAGCTTCATCTGCGAGGTAAATCGGTAAGTGCATCATAACATCAAAGAATGAAGGTGGAAATAATTGTTCCAATTTACAGAGGATTTATGGAATTTGCTGATGTAATCTTTCCAATTCTTCAACCTGCAATTCCTTTGAACACAACTCCGCAAAAAATCCGCTTAAAGCAATTAGTGGTTCACAAACATTCTTTGGTAACAATCCACGTATCATAAGTGGAAGTAAACGTAGAAATATTACATGACAATCATGAGATTTCAACCCAATCAACTTGCACTCCTTCACCTGTACACATCGCCCTATATTTGATACATAAGCATCAGGCATCTTCACATCTTTTAAAAACTGGCACAAGTTCTGCTTTTCATCACTGTTTAATGTATAACAAGCAGGAGGTATAGTGTACTTGCTACCTCTTTGAATTGGATGTAAATCTTTTCTTATCCCCATTGCTTGGAGATCAAGACGAGATTTTAAGCCATCTTTTGTCTTCCCTTCTATAGCAAGAATTGTTCCTAATACACTATCACAAATATTTTTAACTATGTGCATCACATCCAAATTATGTCGAATTAACAATGTCCTCCAATATGGTAATTCGAAAAAAATACTCTTCTTTCGCCAATTATGCTATTTAAGCTCATGATCACGTTTTCTCTTCCTTGTCATTTTACCAAAGGTCACTTGCTCAAAAGTTTCATATTGCTCGATCACCTTATCTCCTAATAATGGTTTCGGTGCCTTTTTTGTTTCCACAGTATTATCAAATGAACTTTTATTCTTCCGCCATTTATGATCTGATTTTAAAAATCGACGATAACACAAATAACACTCCTTTTGTCCATACTTGAGTCTATAAGACGACGTATCCTTATGGCAACTTGGACATGCGAGTTTTCCTTTTGTGCTCCATCCAAATAATACTGCATATGCTGGGAAATCATTAATTGTCCATAAAATTGCAGCATGCAAACGAAAATTTTGTTCCAATGAGGCATCATATGTCTCAACGCCATGTTCCCATAACTGTTTCAATTCTTCTATCAATGGCTGTA
This sequence comes from Liquidambar formosana, assembly GCA_039720395.1. Classification (NCBI taxonomy): domain Eukaryota; kingdom Viridiplantae; phylum Streptophyta; class Magnoliopsida; order Saxifragales; family Altingiaceae; genus Liquidambar; species Liquidambar formosana. The sequence continues at coordinate 25,404,155 of CM077832.1, forward strand.
GATACACGTCAATGTCATTTCCAGGGGACTTAGGACTAGGTATAATCATGGACATTATCCAAAAAGGCTGTTTCAAACACAGCCAAGGCAGTAAGTTATATGGAATTAATATAACAGGCCATGTACTGTATGAAACACTCATAAGCCCAAATGGATTGAACCCATCAGTTGCAAGGCCAAGTCTAACATTACGAGAATCTAATGCAAACCAAGAGTGGACCTCATCTAATCGTTTCCATGATGGAGAATCAGTTGGATGCCTCATCACCCCATCATTTACACGGCCCTTCTTATGCTATCTCATGTCAGGAGCTATATTTTTTGTCATGTACAACCTTTGTAGTCGAGGCGCCAATGGAAAATAATGTAGGATCTTCCTAGAAATTTTTTTCTTCTTCTTTTTCCCAATAGTAGTTTCATCACTCTCATTATCTGCATTTTCATGACTTGTCATCCATCTAGGCTCCTTACATATTGGACATTTTTCCAAAGTGGCATGCTCATTTCGATACAACACGCAATCATTAACACATGCATCAATCTTTTCATAATCAAGTCCTAAATCCCGTATCATTTTTTTGGCCTCATACAGTGAATTAGGGACCACATGATCATCAGGAAGTTCTAATCTAAACAATTCAAGCAATCCATCAACTGATTTATTACCCCACCCATATAAACATTTAAGTTGAAACAACTTAACAACAAATGACACCTTAGTTAACTTCTTACAACCAGGATACAACTTTTGTTCAGCATCTCGTAACAATCGAAAAAATTTGCTAGCATTCTCATTTGGTTCCTCTCGGTTAGGCCTATGCAAATCGTCATCTCCATCAATTGTGGTACTACCCAAGTTCTCTTCTCTAATCATATTATTTATCATCTCATATGCACGAGCATCATCACATCTTTCTTCATTTGTTTCATTGTCTACGCCCTCAACATTATCATTAGATGACTCAGTGAACCTATCCTCCCCATGAAAAGTCCATATCTTGTAATCTGGATCGAATCCATGCCTGAATAGATCCATTTTTACTTGATCATGTGTCTTATGAATCACATTAACACACCGACGACACGGACACCGAATTGTATTGCTCCTCGATGCCACATTTGCAAATGCCATCTCGAGAAATGCTTTCATCCCATGTTGCCATTCTGGTTTACCCCTGTCCGCAATGGACATCCAACTCTTATCTATCGGCATCCTAACATTGAACACAACAGCATAAAATCAGGGTATTGTTCTTATAGTGATTTGTTGAATACACTATTTCATTAAGACAGTGTGTTGGAACTAATTATAGAATACCAGTTGTGCATAGGTTTTTATTTTTTGAATCTATTAAATATAAATGCATATTAATTTTGTGTTACGTTTTTGGGTGATAGCTTCTAAATTGTCTTGTTTAAAATCAGGGTACTCAATAATTTTCTGATTCATAAATATTATTATTATTTAATGGTTTGATATCTTTTGATTGAATATAACATCTTTAAAATTGAAACTGAGAAGAGATTAAGTAAGATTTTACTTTCAAAAATTTACAACGAACTAAATTTTCACATAAACTGTTTTCTTCTTATTTATATATATATACTAGTAGAAACCCGCGCAATGCATATTATATGTATACTAATTTAGTGATTTAGAATTTAGGATAACGTGTCTTTATGTATGGTTCAACTCTCTGCATCCCTTCTTATAAAATAGTCTATGTCCATCTTCTTATTGCTTGCCTCAGATAATTAAGGATTATTACCTATACCCAACTTCTTTATAGCACCTAAAAAAGAAATAGGAAACATATATATATACCCACTTCAACCTACACCATGTTTCTTGGCATTTGCAACATATCAAGCTACCCAACATAATAATAATACTAATAATAATAATATCCAAATTAATATATCAGAAAGCTCTACAACACAACAACTCGAAGGGACTGAAAATAGGAAAACCTTGTTATACAAAAGAAAGTGAAAATAAGTAAACTAAAATAATTAAAGAAAATGGCTAAAATTAAACACGGAATAAGAACTTGCTAAACGAAATAAAAAACGGAAGAGGGAAAAAAAAATTTGAAGGTGAGAGGAGAATGAAATGTGGGAGAGAAAAGGGAAGAGGGAGGTTTGAAATCTGATACTCCCATCCCCATCCCCATCCCCATCCCCGTCCTATTCCTCTTTTCATCTCCACCTCTTCAATCAATCAATCAATCAATGGTCTATTCTCCTATTTTTTTAGTTTTATTTTTTTGATTTCAAATTAGGTAAAGGTGGTTTTTTAAATTTTAATATGAAAGACATCAGCTAAAAAGGAGGGTCATAGACGTTGGTGGGCCCATAGTTAAGGAGAGGAGAGGGATTTAGAGGGAAGGCATCTTAAGTTCCTACGTAGCAAAGCTGTGACATTAGCACAACTCTTAAATATAATAGGTAATAGATATATATTCGGCGTTTAAGGGAAGTGCACCGTCGAGGACAAATCCAAGCCAACGACAAGGCCAAGGCCAACAGTATAGCTTGCCTTGCCATAGGCCAAGGAAAGATAAGATAGGCCAACCACAACTAAGGCAAGGCAATTAATGGCGTGGCCAGGCCATGGCCTAGCCAAGTCAAAGAAAGGCAAATTTATACTAAATAATTAAAAAGGTGCTAATATTGCCAGAGGAGCAAATTTTGCTTCCACGGCTTTTTATTTTGGATGGTATAAATTACCCTTTTAAATGATAGGAAGAGAGGCGAGAGAGGAGAGAGGAAAAAATCACAAGATAGAAAAATAGAGGAAGAAGATAGCAGAAGAGAGAATGGAGAATAAAAAAGAACCTCTTTTCTTTCGAAAATAGGGATGCTGGGCTTATATAATTGGTATTCATTATTCTCAAACCCAAACTTACCACGAAAATCTTGAGAAAAATAAAACCCGCATCAATAGAAGAGAATAAAAATTGCATCAAGTCTTCTTTTCTAAAGACTATTTTTTGGTGGTGTCATTGTTAGGGTTTTTTTCTTCATTTTCTGTTCTTTTTGCTAGCGCTTTCATATACCTTGTGTACTGGGGTTATGCCCTTTGTTTCTAGTGCTATATTTACTTCATAATTAAAAAAAAAAAAGGGAAAAAAAATCACATTTTTTTTATTACATAGTAGCTACAAAATGCCAGTGGAAAAGATCGTTCAATTATGTACGGTGAGGCATTTAGCAGAAGTTCCCCCAATTTCTAAGCAACTATGGTGACTTTGGGAAAGAAGAAACAAGAAAAAAAGGAAAAAACCATGGCTCTAACGATGAAAGAAAACTAATAAAAACATCGCATAATGGATAACTACAATGAAAGTTCCAAACATTTAAACTTGCATTACTCACTTAAAGTTCTAATATCACCACAATTCTAACAATTATTGCTAAATATTCCTCCAAGAAAAGTTTTCAAACCAATTTCATCAATCCAGTTGTTTGCCAAATAAAATAAAAGAAACAATAAAAGAGTTGGAATCCTAGGTTTTATGCTGTCATTGCTTCATAAAACGAACAGATAAAAAAATTCAAAATACTTGAGTTAATTAAGCCAAATAGTTGTATTATATTAGATGAGTGGAGGAATACACTCTTTCCTGTCCCAAAATAATAAATTAAAAAGAACTTAGATTCAAAGTTAAATTTTTCAAAAACCAAATGCAGCTATGAAAGCAAACAAAATTACAGATTATGCATAAAATAAAACTGTACACAGTATATGGAAAGCTAGAATCTCAACGCCATGACGAGTTTAAAGGATCCAAATTACTAACCCGAGGATCTTTCATTGATGATCCTCCATGGCACCCCAAGTTCCATCAATTCCCCAACTAAAATCAGGAAATGAGATTTATATTCTACCGCATCAAGTTTAATTTAATGGCAACACTTGCCACCATGCTTATCTTGTACTACCCATCTATATCTATATATATATATCTATCTATCTATTAATATAAGTTAATTCTATCTCTACTCGCATTTCACTACCATGGACTTTGCCTCAGTGCCAGATCCATGCATTAATTCTCTTATCTGACTTTGCTCGTAGCAGTCTACCCATGGGTCCATATGGTGACGATGCCATCCATATGAAGACTTCAATTCTCAGAATAGCGACCAGGCATGTACCATCTATTTGCATGATTAGGAACAAGCCTAAGGTACCCTTACAATTGTAATTAGGCCATTAGGGTGCATTAGCACATGATTAATTTCCCTAGCCTTTTAAGGCACATGCACATTTTTATGACAAAATGATTCAAACAATACATGGAATCATCTTGTGATATCAATTAGAGAGCTATATACACTATTTCACACACACACACACACACACACACACACAAAAACCCAAAATCATCCCCTAGCTATATGCATGCCATTTTGAAATCATGTATAATACCGACCAATGATTCAATTTCCATGGCACAAGGAAATGTGACCTTCAGCCAATTTACACCGGGTATCTTATTGTTTCTCCAATGTAGCAATCCTAGAGCTCTTATGCCACATTCATCCATGTTTAATGTGTTGCAAGTACCTCATTGCTACAGCTTTAGTGTTGGTAGATTAGTGAAGGTTGATTATACCATGGAATATATACCATTCTCTAACGTTTTTCTAAAATTAATCAAACACAAAGTAGCAAAATAATTATTCTTTATTTTTAATTATTACTGTCTTTGTATTTTCCTAAAAAGGAATTAATGGGAATTGTGGCTAGGGTCCCTCTCTCGCAGAGTAAACTAAGGTTCGATCACATGGTACGCCTATGGTTTTGGGCTCCTCCTCCTTGATTTATCTTGTCCCCATTTTCTTTTGAATATATTTTAGGATTTTAAAGTGATTAGACCCGTCCCCCAATAAGGGCACTAAGATATTTATTAATTTCAAGTTGAAATATGATAATACTCTTTAAGACCGTGCCATTTCAAAAATAAAAGGAGCATATATTAAAGGGAGGCCAGTTCAAAATATCAAGAACATGACCACTATGTTCATATGGGCCAAATTAAGTTAGAACATGAATCATTTCAAGTTAATCACACATAATCATGGTTCGGTATGGTTCTTCAGCACCACGTTGGCACGTCTTATGTGTCGTGTAGGATCCGAATCGTCCATAAACACGCGTTTGTTTTGCGATTATCACGGATGACTCGGATCTGCACAATGTGACACAAGTTATCTAAACTGTTTTAAAACTTTTCCTTTCCTTTTCTCTCAATTTTTCCAAGATCCAAACATAGGTTTTCGGGGCCAACATGTTACACGTGGACCATGGGCGACGTCGTTTTCGGGTTCTTATCATTTCTCTGCGTAAAACCATGAAGTGTTATCAAGATAGGTTTGTAATGAGATTTATTTACAATACGTTAGGGTAAGTAGGTTTTGCATTGTTTGGGAATGAAGAAGGGTATCAAATAAACAATATCATGTACAGTGGGCTATGAATTGAACAATGAATCCAAGATACACCAGTCAAGAATTATAAATTCACATTCAATCATTTGTGATGGCTTATCTTAAAATAATAATAATAATAATAATAATAAAACTATCATTTCTATTGATGAGCACTTTGTATCCTAACATGAGCTTGGATTGAACTGTAGAACCCAATCTAGACTTGGCAGGTGCCAAATCTCAACTCAAAACTTCCCAACCAACCCCACCCATAGTATTTTTGTCTAAGATTGGGTCGGCCCAAATAAAATATCCCTGTAGGGCCATACATCTTTATGATGAAAGGAAGGTTTTTTGGCTTTTTGCTATAGTACTCATTTTCCATTGCAGATGTCATTAGGTTGAATGGTAAATCATGCAGGTTCTCATAATTTGCATAAGGATTACCCATCTTTATACTATCAACCTACTAATTACAAAATTATTATATATTGTTTCTCAATACAAGCCCCCCCCCCCCCCCCCCCAAAAAAAAAAAACGTAACAGAATGGACCACTTGATCAATTTTAGCAATGCTACAAATAATAGAATGGACCACTTGATCAATGTCCATATATCATGACAAACTTTCAAATCACTTGCTAATTTTAATTTCCTGGCTTCTCTTAGATTAAGTATTTTAATTCTCTTAGATTAAGATCCTTTAAACTCTTCATAACAATCTCAATGAAAATGAGTTCGAAGGGGAAAAAAGGATGAAAAAATCCAAATAACATCTGAAAAATACATGAGGATAACATACTAACCCGATTCACTTGGGGTAAAACCAGTGTGTTTATAGTTGTTCCAAGAGGTATGCTCAATGAAAGATCCTTCTATAAGAAAGCTCCAAGGTTTATTATCTGCCCCCAATCCATGAATGGGTAATGGCAAGGACCTGAAACGAGAATAATCCAAGATCATTCGATTAGAGATGGAGAGTGGGATTTAGAGAGAGAAATATAATTTCATCAGAAAATTCGTAAATATTCTAACTTTTTCGATTTTCAGCACCAAAAACCCCAAATTTTATATGGGATTTTGAACCAAAAACCCTCAAAACAAAAACCCACTTCCAAAAAAACAAAATTACTTAAATGGGGTGTCTGAATCGCAGCTCCCTAGCGTCGGGATAGTCTGCTGGACAGAGCGTGCCCTTCTTTCGAAACTGTAGCAGCGGCAGCAATCAACTGAATTGGCTGTAAATGTAGGGCTTCTGTGTGAGATTGAGAGAGAGAGAGAGATATAGAGATAATAATTGGGGAGAGAGAGAGAGAGAGAAGAGATGATTTAGGGCTTGTGTGTGAGAGTGAGAAAGAAGAGACGAGCCTGGATAAAGAGCAGGTGTGTGTGTGTGTTGTGTGTGAGAGTGAGAAAGAAGAGACGAGCCTGGACAAAGAGCAGGTGTGTGTGTGTGTTTCGCTTGTGTGGGTGTTATTTATTTATTTTTTTTTTACTGTTTTGTATTTTTGGTGCGTACTAACGTAGGAGAATTTGGCGTTAAGTGAAAAAGGTTATGCCCGGTGCCTTTTTTGGTAGGCAAATGCTAATCCAGCCGTGTTTTACAGCCACTTTGATCACCCACGTTTACGTGGCAGATGAATGTAGCTGCCACGTGTGCTTCTTTGGAGAAAGAGGACAACCTCCTGTTCTGATCCTAACGATTTGCTTACACCCCTCTTTTTGTTGATATATATTAAAAAAAATATCACTCCATATTTTATGAGATGGAAATATTTCATGCTTTTAGTTTGTAAGTGTGATCATTTCATATTCTCCTTTCACTCTTATTATCGATAAATTTAAATAAAAAAAAAATTTGTGAAATGTATATCAGTTTATATATATATATATATATATATATATATGAATTTGTTAAATTTCCAATCCAACATCCTTAGCTATTAGGTGGAGGGCCTAAACAATGTTGGATGTGGGACATCCTAGCACTCCTCATGTGCAGGTGTAACAAGACAACAACGGACCTGCGAAATAGACCCAACAACAACAACAAGCTTTAATATCATGTTAACTTTCAACCCAACAACCCAAGTTATTAGGTGGAGGATTTAAACAAATATGAAGTTATATTAAACTTAACATTTAATCAATGTAGGAAGCAGGACTTCCCAACAATTTCATAATCGCTTAAGATCAATCTGACTGACTTGACCCATTATGGATGGTATCAGTTTAGCCTATACTCAGGATGCTATACAAAATGATTATTCATTCCACGTACAATAATCTCAACTGTATCAGCCATTAAGCTATTAACTCGGGTTTCAAATATATGTATTTGGGAATTCGAACTTTTAATTTATCAGTTTGCCAGATTATGATCCTATTTTCATCCTTACAATAGTTTTAGAAGAAAATAAACATTTTAGATCCAATTGACCTAACCCATTGATATGGTTTGGACAAACTCGATGATTTCATTAAACAAAAATTTATTTTAAAAATTAAGCATAAATGGAAAAAACTAAAGGATGCCAAGTAAGGAATCTAGTTCTAATGTTCATTTTATAAAGTTTAAAAAGAGAGTAAAATTTTGGCCATGAACCAATTAAAGTGTAATGTTTTATCAACCAACGCTTATGAGCCATTTGTTATCTATATAGACATATCATTAAAATGGTGGGGCAACAATAAATGAAAGAAGAAAATGCATGAGTTGAGTATTTTGGAGGGAAGGCTAGAAGCTTACCACGTGGCATAATTGTGGTTTTTGTATTAGTACAAGTAGTGTCTCGCAATGTACTGGAATAATAACAACAAATAAATGCAGTATGAAAGCCCTAAAAAATTCCAAATAAAATGGATGGATTTTTAAAAAGTAAAGCAAGGTTTAGCTAAACTTAAATCCGCCAATCCGCCCGCAACCCACCCACCAATTTGCATGGTTTGTGGGTTAAAACCGCCCAATCATATGTGCGGATGTGGGTGGGAATTTAGTTCACCTAATGAGTTGTGGGTGGGTTGGGATGAACCCGGCCCAAACCCGCCCCAACCCGACCCGTGAGCACCCCTAGTTTGCATCCCCATTTTTTCCGGATTTGGGTTTCGTTACCCATTTTCTCTTGGGGTTTGGGTTATCTTTTTGGTCCGTTTCCTTAGTTGGGGTTGCAACCCATCTATTTGTGTTTCCTTTTTATTGTTTTTCTCGGGCCTCCATTTTTTCCGGGTATGGGTCATTTCAAAACACCCATTTCCATTATAATTTTTCCGGGTTTAGGCTTCCAAAAGAGGTTCCTGCATCCTTTTCTCATTCACTTTCCCAATTCGAGCCCTAATTTCACCGTCCCCTGCTCTTCCCTCTCCGGTGAACCTATTCCGGCGTTTCTCCATGCTGCTTCTCTTCTTCGGCGAATCGCACCGCAATTCCCCTTCTTTTCTGGTGATCTCGGCTTCCCGTCGGTGTCTCCTTGCCCTTGATTGCCACCAGTGATCCTTTGGTAGTCCTGTGCTGGTCTCTTTCTTCTCGGGTAGTCAAGTGTCGCCTTGGTGTTTCTCCTCTGTGACTTCCGGTGTCCCAAAGGTTGGTTATTCTCTTATTTTAGTTGCGATCAAATTGTTGAAATGACTCCTTATATTTGATTGATTACCATAGGCATTCAATGGGTAATGTAATATTAGCAGGTCTTAAGATTTTCATGCTCACATCATAGCATAGTAGGTCTCTTTTGCTTGCTAATCTGTTTAGCTTTCTTCTGAAAACAATGTAGTAAGTATAGCATTTTTCAAACCAACTGTGTTAAAAAATTAGATAATAGTTAGAGAGTGGATCAAGATTGGTCAAGCCTCTAAAATTCGCCACTTTGATTTTGTGGGGAAAAAAATCAACTTAAAGCTAGAAAATCAAGTAAAAAATTCCTTGGTTTGTGAAAAATCAAGTGAAAGATACCTTGGTTTCGTGAAAAATCAGGTTTAAAATACCTTTATTTTTTTTTATTTTTTGAAAAATACAATAAGTCCACAAGCTAGCAGTTAAAAATATTAAAAAAAAAAGAAAAATAAAAAAGAGGATAGGAAATTTTGGACCATCTTCCCCATCACAGTTTTCTAGAAGGAAATTAAAGAGTATATTAAATATTAACACTGTAATATAATTGGTAACTTCATAAGAGCACAACTCGTTAGATTCGTTCCCAGAAGAAAGCACTTAGGGAATTACAATGGGAGAGGTAATAGAGGATAATAAATGATCATTTCCCTTTATGTTTGCACTGCATTTTACTGTGTCAGATAGTAATTTCGAATAGGCTACATCTCAGTAATTTTTGTCTGAGGAATGATTTAGGTTTAATCATGCTTTCTAGAATGTATGTTCTGTGTTTATAAATCCTATGGTGAGAAACCATTAAGAAAGAGGGGAGAGATAGAGAGATTGTATAAAATACCTCAAACCAAATCAAAAGTGCTCAAACGAATGTGACTCAGAGATTCGAGAGAGAATTTACAACTCAGTTGAGTTGCAGTCATGTTCCTTTCTCTCTCTTTTTTTTTTTTTTTTTTTTTTTTTTTTTTTTTTTGTTGAAAAGAGAACCCTTTTGCTATGTTTGATTGCCAACATATTATACTGAAAAAAAAAAAAAAAAAAAAAAAAAAAAAAAAAAAAAAACACCCCACAATCTTACAACAGCCATTGCGACCCAACCAGTGACGAAATTCTAAGTTTCCCGTTTCTTTCCCCTTTTCTAGTTGCAATTAAATGGTGTTTAGACACTAAGAATCCTGTGGTGTATATATAATACATCTGAATGATTTTTTTTTTTTTTTTTTTCTATTGTTCAGGTTTCCAAAATATGAAAAACTCGGCTCGACTAAGCCAGGCAGTACTATTAAGCACATATAAATGGTCATTTTTAGTTTTCTAGGATGCAAAATATTATCAAGATGCGAAATTAAACTTCTACCACCTACATTTTGTTCCCCAACAAAACCGATACTACAGAGAACTTAAAGCTGAAGAGAAACACATGATTACATGATATGAAGACATAGTGAATGAAACGCTTACATCCCCCACATGTTCATCACCCACATTTTGATATGCCAATCTAAAGTAGAATAATGAAACAGACCCGCATTTTCATTGATCAAAATTCAAGGAATTAATCTGGATTAATTCAAAACAAATGAGCCACAAATTGAAATTACTTTCACACAAACAGTGATCTAACCCAAACTATAAAATCATGAGAATCTCAATAGTCCATTTTTTGCCTTGTTTGTAGAGTTCAAGAACTTTGGATAGGTATTGATCATAAACCCAAAAGAAGAGTTCAACCCATGAAAACTACAATGGAAAGAAATACAAGATATAGATATATATATATATATATATATAGAGAGAGAGAGAGAGAGAAAGATGAGGTACCTAGAGAAGAAGAAAAATGTGCGTTGCAGGGTTTTCCGAAGAAGTTTTGTCTCTCCAAAAGAGAGAGAGAGAAAGAGAGAGAGAGAGAATCTGGAGGTGGGAAGAAGAATGCAACGGAGCTCTTGGGAGCTCCAAGATGTGGGTTG